>CM029544.1:28517685-29117685 GCA_017141395.1 Laodelphax striatellus
ACATTCTGTCGTTTTGTTCTTAGTAGGCCTATCTATAACTTTGTAATACAGTTTAAATTAAATTCATTCTTTTTAAATTGAATTCTTATTACAAATTACCAGGCAGGTAACCTGAACGTCTACCGGAATCGTGGAATCCAGCCATTATTGGTGTACAGGTACTGTATGAACACAGTGTGGCCATTGAATGTCTTGCCTTTGATTGATCAGGTCGGTCAAATCCACCATATTTTTGTCAACTATTGAGAGATTTGCATTGCAAAGATATTTGAATCATGTTAAGTGATACATTTCTAACTTGTAATTCACCTTTGCTAGCACCAAATCATTTTAAGCTTTCAAAAACTATACAACGGTAGAGAAATTAATAGTTCTAGATGTTGGAAAAGTTATTTTTAATGTTTTTCTATAGTAAAAGTTTGACAAATGTGTGAAAAAGTTCAAATTTTCCTAGCAGAGTTTAAAATATTTACCAAAGTATGGCGGGGCAGGGAATAAAATGTTACAACACATTGTTCATGGGCCTTTGACACTAATGGCCACACTGTGATTGTACAGCATGTTTTAGAACATGCGATATGTTAATTTTATTATTTTAAACATAATTTCACAATTGATAAGTAGGAAAAATAGCGACAGGGAATTCTATTTCAATTATAAACTTATTTTTACGTACATAAGCCTATCCTTGCCCATGTTAATCTACCCTCGTAGATTCATACGATTATCCGCCAGAGCGCAACACGGTAGATGCACACAGGGAATAGAGATATGGGACGTTGTCAGACTGGATAGCAAATTCCTTCAGATTTTATTTGACTTAGGACGCGGATGCACAATGCATATACTATATGGCATCAGTGGAATTGAATTCCTATCTTTACATTATATTATTAAAGACTAGATTGCAAAAACTTACGACAGCCTCTGTGACTGTTATGCGTTGGGCCAATTCAGATGCGGTTTGCGCCAAAAGGAAGATTTTATATCGGTCCTAGATGTGAAGATTTTATTTGTAGCCTAATTTGGAAAAAAATCGTTTACATGGTAATAATACAAAATAAACTCAGCGCTATGGCACTTCTCACACGGCACACCTGGAAACTTTAAATCGCTCGGCAACTCTGCGACGCAGCATGTGTTTTCAAATGATTACGCTCAGACTAGGCGATTCCAGAATCGGAAACTCGATCGCAGCGCAACTGAGTTTCTCTGCGGTCCGACATGCTGGTTGCCGAGTGATCGATTTGCATGGTTGCCAAGCAATCGTAGGTTATGTTGATATTCTAACCAAAATTAACTGGAAAAGTAGGATTTATTCGCTTTAAAAAGTAGTATTTCATCATTTCTTGGGTACTTCAACTTATAAAATATCGAAGATAAGTTTTAAAACTCTCAAAATATTTACTTTTTTAGAATAATGTGATAGTAGTCGATCAGCAACTAGGAGTAGCGGCTGTGAGCATGACAAGCAAACTGATAAGTCACCCGGTATATCGCTGAGTTGCCGAGCGATTTGAAATTTCTAGGTGTGAGTAGTGCCATAGCGCTACATCTGGAGAAACAACGTCCGTACCACAGTGCTGAACTATAATTATGGAGTACCTTTTAGTGTTAGTTATTTGAATTGCAAATGTCTTCCACAGGATGCATCGTATGCATTCATAGCCTACTAGTCTATATGCTCGCCCTTACGGCCAGTTGCACGAAAATCCAATTGAATTTAACAGCCGTAGTGATGTCATCTAACGAAACCAACGAACGAATCGGATGTCATTTTACCATTTTACGGTGGTTAAATTTAAATTCGTGCAACTGACCGTTAAGTTTGATATTTTTCATACGTTTTGCTAGCTTCAATCTTCTCGTGGTCAGTGTCTTGGAAAAATTGATTATACAGTATTATTTAATTTGCGTTTATCTCTTTCATATAAGTGGTATGCCTCCAGCAGTGACACATTTTATAATATTACTATAGGCATTCCAGGTTGCACATAACTGCGACTATTGAACTACATGAAATAGTTTCCAATCCTCCTCCTCCTGCTTCTTCTTTCTTTTAAATCTTCCTATTCATCTTTTTCTTCTACTTCTTTTCCTCCTTATTCTTGTCCTTCTCTTTCTTCATCTTCTTCTCCTCCTTCTCTTCCTTCTTCTCCTACTTCTTCCTCTCTTTTTTCTTATTCTCCTCTTTCTTCTCCTTTTTTCTCATTTTTCTTCTCCATCTCCTTCTTCTCCTTTTCGTTCTCATTCTCTATCTTTCTCTTTTTCTCTCTCTCTCTGCACAAATGCCCTCACCGGTGCAATTAACAATGAATAAATTTTTCGTTTCAAATCAGCTGATCATTTAATCATAAGTTGATATGGGAAAATTTTCTACTCACCTGTTCGTATGTTAAAGTAATGGCAAAAATTGAAACTTTGATCGTTCATTCCTCATGTCCACAATGACTTTTTCAAAATGTAAGGCCTTATCGAACATCTATCTACTCAATGAAATCTTTCAAATAAGACGTGAACGAACAAAATCGGTTGAGAAACCACGGAGGAGTTGTGGTTACAAAAAACATGTTCGTCTAATTTATATAAATATTTGTTACTATGCGGTGCATGCAAATATGCATCGTGTATTTGGAAGCTTAGTATCAATTTGAGTTTTTGTTTCTTTTCATATTCAATATCGTATTTGTATTGTAAATCGTATTGAGTGAAGGAAACAAAATGTGGTTCTACCTCAAGATTACTAGACAAATATACTTGTCTAGTAATCTTGGTTCTACCTGCTGTCTCCATTAATAAAATTATTATAATAAGAAGTCGATACAGCAATTTAATACGGTGGGCCTAACCATTAACAATGATAAAATGAATTCTTGTATTGGAAGAAAAATTCATATATAAGTAGTGAGTGACTACGTACAGAATGTAAAGTTTGAGGGTTAAGTGTAAGAGAGGGCCGACTGCGCCCTAACTTCGCCCTCCCAGGTTAAAATAAAGGCAGTCATTCAATTCAATTCAATTGCAATCATAGTTGATCGTCAATTCAAACAATACTAATGATCGTTTTACTGGTTGATTGACGTTCTATGAGTCTTGGTCTATCATTAAATCGAAATTATTCTTAAGATGAAACAGAAAAATTCAGTAAATCGATCTGAGAACCGAGAGTGCTCCCCTGATTATGTATCAATATTAGCCATACAATATCGCTTTGAAAAATGTTCTCGAAACGTTTTTTATGTAAATACCAAGCGATATCTTATCCAAGTGGTAAACTAAATTTATCAGTCATTTATATAGTTATAGTTAGAATAAAACTAGTTGTCACTTGAGCTTCCAGCCGCGGAAATAGTGGCGTTGTCAGATTGTGTGAAATTGCAACTTCTTCAAATTTTCAATTAAACCACAAATCTGTATGTAGAATTTCATCCTCGATATTCCTGTAGTGTTGAAACCAGGATCAAAGGGTTAAAAGGAGAGTAAAATTGAAACATTGCCAAAATATGTTTTTCTTCCAAATATCACTTCTCTCAGAATTTTGGCATGTAGTAATAGGTAAGTTTTTTATATCAAAATAACGGGGAAAATATCTCCTTTCCAACGGTTTTTAGATGTTTCTTATCCGAGCAATAGTTTTTTTTGTAGTTAATGAATATTTTTGTTTCAAAAGATAAGTGAGTGGTGAAAGCGAGAAAGTTGTTCAGAAATAACTGAAATTATTTTTCCACTCCTCAAAAGTAGTCGGTAGAACCTTTGACTATTGATCTACACTAATAGATTAATAGTCAATGGTAGAACGTAGTTTGGCCTCTCAGGAGGAGCCAACAGTTTATGGATCCAATAGCAGTATTGAATCAATAACCATGTGTTGTTTTTCTTTCAAATTAGTTTATTGAACAACTGAGAAACCGGACATATGTTTATCAAAGACCTTCTATAAAACATTTGATAGTCTAATACGGGCCTTAGACAGCTTGTCCTAAAACATTCTTTTCTCTAGATGTCAAGATAAAAAACATGAAAAATAATAAATGAAAAATCAGCTTTATTTCTTTGTTTTTCCTATTTACAATCAAGTATTGAAATGAATAAATTGAAATTTCATGACTCCTTACATAAAAAAGTAGATATTTGAAAAACTTGACAGATGTTATTTAGGCAAATTGAAACAGATTAAAAAACAATAATAGATCTCGTCCGAAGAAATCTAGTAGTCAGCTTTAAGAAGAAGGCATCAAAGATCAAATAAGAAATTCTTTGATAATCTTTTTACATTATTACTAGAAAGTACTGATGAACAGTCAACACACATTTCAACGGTATTACACTGAAATTTAAGGCCAAAATATAGTCAACATTCTATAGAAAAATTATGCCCAAAAAAGTAAAATATTTGTTGTATGTGATATGATGTGGTATTTCTCCACATATATGTGATATTAATACATAGATACTGTATTGTCAAACCTCAGTAGTCATCACTACAACTGAGGATGTTGCAGGTTATGCCACGAAACCATGTTACTGTATCTTTTAATAAAAAAAACTGTGGTTTAAAAATATCTATGCTTTTTCTTTCATAAAGTAAAATATGATTAAAATAATTAAAAGCTGAATAAAACTATTTTGAACTGGTACAAAACCTACGATATTTTCATTAGTCGATTTGAACGTGTAAACAAAATTACGTGAATTGCAAGTCTTCATTATTTACAATAGTATTGATTGAGGTTTTTTACAACAATACCTCCAACTTCACCGCCCAACAACTTTCTCATTCCAATTCGAATTTTCAAGCCTGTGTAAGCTTACAATTCACTCACAAATTAATCAGGAATGGTTAATGGTACGGCGATGGGATTACACTCATCACTAGCCACAAAAATCAATAACATTATAATAATTCTTATAACATCGCTAACTTATACGCTCGATAAAGAAAATAATATATATTGTACCGAAGTGTACTTACAACAACATCACTCTACAATAATAATGTCATCATTACAATAATATCACTCTACTATTTGTTGAAAAAATACAAGGTTATTAACCATAATTTAAACGAATTACAAGAGTATTCTCATACATATTCGAGAATAATGTTTCTACAAGTGAATAAAATTGCAGCACGTTCACTTCAGCCACACTGAAAATAGTAGTTTATTTACGAGAAGTCGAGATTGAAAAAAAAACACAATATCTTAGAAACTTCACCTACACACACACACTCTCTCACCAAACACACAATTAACAACATTTTGTGTGTGATATTAATGGAATTCAACATTATATAGGAATTGTAGAAGACTGATAACAAGATCATACAGAAACGCCAAGTATAGCACTACTTGTGGTAACATAGCATAAAAAACATAAAAATTTGTCCATCTTCGGATGAGGGTAGAGATCCAAGGAATACACAAAATAAATCGTTCACCGCACAAAAATATAAATATTGAACAAATAGTTCAATTAGAAAAATGAATTAGAAAATGAAAACAATAACGTGAACTTGCAAATAAAATAGAAAGAATAGTTGTAGTTGAAATTAATAAGAATAAATCAACTAGTATACAATATTATATACACATCTATACTAAGTTACTGAGGATTATTTGTTACACGTATTGATAAGTATATTAGTCGCGTTTCACATAGACTTCAAATAATAAAGATTCCAGCACGATAAGTGCTAATCTATCACAAGTGCAAGACATACTCATACGTTACAACTATAGTGAAATAATAAATAATACATAAGAAACGATGAAATAGTCTATAAGAACGCGGCTCTTTAGCTTCAACAGTCTGAGCAAAAGGATTGAAACGACGTCTACCAACATGGAGATAATACATGTACAGTAATTAGTGGCGGCGAGATGAAGTGCATCCTCGATTCAGAAGGCAACTGATTCTTAGACCATTGAAATAGTAACATTTATACCCAAATTGCCGTTATCAGCGAACAGCTGAGCAATGCTTGTGTCGAAAACTAAGCAATCGGAATTCAAGATGGCCGACGCTACACCTTCGTGAACACTTCGCGGAGTTGCTTCCCAGGTCAGGCGGCGTCTGTGGCCATTCAGCTCCAGTCTGCAAATCAATTCAAATCATTTTATAGTTGCTGGAATGAAACAATAGTTGAGTATTTCTACTAGTAATAGTTTGAAATTGCCTCTTTCAATGTTTTATTTTCGGGCCAGATATTTATGATAGTCGTATTCGCTGTGTGCATGTAGGTGGTGGAGATAATAAAACCGACCCCAGCGCTCACGCGGGATTTTTGTGAAAGAAAACGGTAAATTTAACATGAGAAAGGATAGGGAATAGCATTTACAATGCATTTAAAGTATTGTCGTATTCCTATTTGTATAAATACCCTTCACAATAGTAATTGCGTCTTCTATTCCTTCCATATTTCCAAACTTAAATTGATTCAATGAAGAAATCTGATCTCAGTTTTGAATTAATCGAGTTAAAAATCCAGTTCAAAAGCATTATGATTGATTTGAAGTTTCGCGCCCATGAGATAATAACCAATGGGAATGAACTCAGCTGTGACGTCTGCTCAATCAGATTGGAACATAACCTTCAAAGTTGATTTTAAAACTTGAAGATTATAATAATGTTTAAGAACATGCGATATGTTAATTTTATCAATCTAAATATAATTCCGCAATCGATAAGTAGGAAAAAAGAGACACGGAATTCTATTTCAATTATGAACTAATCTTCACGTACTTAAGCCTATCCTTTACATGTTAAATTTACCGGAAAGATGCATACGATTATCCGTCAGAGCGCAACACCGTAGATGCTCACAACGAATACGCTAGTCAATAAAACAGATAGCAAGGTGTACTATGCGATTCATTCATAAGTGTAGCGTGTGCACGCCTTTTTCTTGTATTACAGGACTTCCGACGCCCCTCCCCTGATTGCAATACGCCTTCAAGTCGTAACAGGCGGTCATAACCAAAGGGTGAAATAACTGATTTTGGCTTCATCTCATGATTACAAACACAGCAATGTGTTTTCTTGAAGAATTTATAATTGGTTCAATGGTAAAAAACCTCTTCAATAATAAACTTACAAATTTGTAAGTTACACAAGCACTGCTTGTTGCTTATTGGAATGAAGCTGATGAATGTAGCTCTGAGCGACACAAGTAGGCCTACTGTAAATGTCTCTAGTGTAAATGATTACAGGCCGTATTTATGAACGGTACTTTTGTAATATTTTCTTACCAGTTACTCTAAAAATCCGTTTTCATAAACGTTACTACCCATATCAGCTGTTACTCATTTGGGGAAAATCCCGGAAGACGTTTTCCTTCAAATGACATAACACAAAATATTATTGTAAATATTATATAATATTACGTTATATTAATTGTATTGTATATGATGTGCTCTAGCTGATTGGTTGATTTACAGCCTTTGGTGAGAAAATCTTACCACGAGAACATTCCTAAATACGGCCCTAAGAGATTGTAGATGAGAATTTGAAGATGATGCCAGTTATACATTTATTTATTTACAAGAGTTACAGAACAGAGTCGAGACTCCAATTACACTGTAACTGAACAAAATAATACAATGTTACAGCAGTAGTAAACATACCGATAAGCGAAAATTTCCGCTTGTTTTCTAGAGCCAATCAACTGAACAACGGCGAAGAACTGCTGATGTCCATCGAACTTCTCTTGTTTTTCTAGAACCAGCATGAAATGGTGACCGAAGCACGACTGCATCATAACCCAGTCAACAGCTCCCGGTAGATTTATGTCGGTAGCCAAAAAAACAATGTCTTCACCTGAATACCATAAAACATTAAAAAATAAGCAACAATATCATCAGCAGGTTCATTACAATGCAATCAAAATAATTCTAATTTAATCTGGATCTTAAAATAATGGAAGCAGCTAGTTCTATATGGAGAGTAGCTGAATACTAGGTCCAAGATGCTCGCACATTTTTCGCGGTTATACTGGATCCTAGATCGCATCAATCCTAAACTTCTCGTACCAAAGCTTCAAGTATCATCTTTTATTTCATGTACTGATTGCTGATTTCATGAATTTCGCTTGAATAACCGTTCAATTAATTCATACTCGAGACTGGGCAGTTCTTTTTTACAATCCGTATTCATTAATTTTATATTGAATGGAATAAATTTGGAACAAAAAAGTCGATTTCTTTTATCAACTCACCCTGAAGAGTAGTGATCGATTTATGAGACATCATCAGATGAGGCATAACTTGTTCAAGAGCTCCTTGCCATTTGCAGCTAGCGCCTGAAATATAACATTTTATATCAATATAAAACAAAAACACTATAGCCAGAAATATTTTAATGCGCAAGTTCATCACCACACTTTTTAAATCTATAATAAATTCATGCTTTCTGTTGAAAACACATATTTATAATTTTTTACATTTTTGACACTCAAACAACTTATTCAATCAATTATTTCGTTTGTTTTGTATCAGTTTTCATAAAAGAGATGTTCGATTCGATTCTACTGGACGAACTACAATATAATCCTATATTATCTACTGGAGATAATGAATTAATGAATTTATACATTAATTCAAAGAATTCTTCCAAATTTAGTAGATTATCAAGAATACAATAGATAGAATATTTAACTTTTATTTTGTTCCTTCGAAACATACTTCAGAGTATCAAAGGAAATAGGAAATTTCTAGATTGTTGTAATTGCTGTGAAATAATAAGTAGCCTATAAGGGCTTCTAATTATAGAATAATCAACTATTAATATGGATATAGATTAGCATTAGATAGATTACCTGGGCATGGGCAACTGTAAGGTCGATAACTGCAAGTTTCCTCATGTTCTGCTTTCTCTGTATGAACCAATGAGATGGTAGTACATCCTGAACTCTGATACTTGCAAGGAAACATTATAGTACTCGCAACCTTCTCCATACTCAAATTGCGGATATTGCCTGCAAAATTAAATAATTTATATGAAAATTAACAGCTGTACTCTTAAAATAGTCAAACATTTTCAAACATAGTTGACTGTTTATAACAAGAAAAAACATCCAACACAAGTTTAAACTTTTTAGATTGCTTGGAGATTATCTCCAAACTTAGATAGCCCATAACAGCTCTAGGCTTGTGCGTGAGTAATGAGAGGTGTCTCATTAATCTCAAAATTCGCCATCCGCCTTCCTAAAACAATTCTACTCTATTGACCGAACTTCTCCGGATATCAGTCATCAATAACAACATTTCGCAATAAATCCACTCATAAATACTTCATTTGTTTGTCTGACTTAATTATCAATAACAACTAAATCAATAACAACATTTCGCAATAAATCCACTCATAAATACTTGATTTGTTTTGTTATGTCTGACTTTCCCAATCTTTTACCGATCCACCAATCTTACCCAATCTTTTGGCGGATGGCGAATAACTTACATTATTTTAACATTTCTATGGTAATACGTGATGTTCCGTTGATTTCCTTTTAAATATGTTCCTTACATTTTATATACAGTATTTAGGCTATTTGAAAAAAAATTCAACAGAACATCACCCGCTACCAAAGAAATGTCAATGAAAGTTATTCGCCATCCGCCAAATTAAAATTACCATATTTGATGAAGAATGTTACCATAGGTGATAAAGGGAGTTCAATTACTTATCAAGAATGGCTTGTAAATATGCAGCAGTCAGTTTGTGCGAGTTACTATATTTGCATATAACCGTCACTAAAATCATTATGAAGATTGAAATAGCTGACAGAGCGTCTCCACACAATACGGGTCTGTATTTACATAATATGTTCCTGCAGGTCAGCAAAATTATTATAATGATAAAAAATTAAGTAAGCACTGATCTGACGTGAGTGAGAAAGTGAATCAAGAGAGTAAGGACGATCTAAGAGGAGAACAATAGCAAACCGTGTAAGCCAAGCAAAAACGCAACGAGTAGTTCAAGCAAGCACTAATACTAATAAAATATAAATTATGATGAAAATGATTGGAAAAGAGGAGGCTACTAATGCCGCATCAATACGCTTGGAAGTATAATTAGGATTAGATAGGATTCATATAATTAGGCGGATGGCAGATGGCGATCAGTAAACAGCTGATGGTAAGCAGCTTTGACACAATACTTAACCTACAAATGCTCAATCTCGCAGATCATGTGTCAAAGCTGGGCACCATCAGCTGTTTACTGATCGCCTTCCGAATCTCAGTATAACAATTAAAGTTGTTATTGATAACGATGTAGACAAGAATCAATGCAAATAACTGCATGTAGCATATGAAAAACAATAGCAGTTCCAGTTACAACTGGACGGCGTATAAGCCTGTCAACACTTGTGAACACGATAGAACTTGCCGGTCAAGTAGCACAATGCTAATGGAATAAGGCTATTTATTACGAGACTATTCCATAGTTTGCTTATTTCAAAATTGAAATAAGCCCAAGTATCCGAAAACAACAAATAAAGAATAAACAGTGGATTCCACAACGACAAAATGTCATACTGTTAAAACAAGGATGAGTTAAATAATATACCTTCTTCATCTAATTGTTCTGGTCCTATCCAAAACTGTTGTTCTAGCCCTTGTTCAGGTACTGGCAAAAACTGTTGTTCTAGCAAAAAATGTTGTACCTCCAGGTTCACAACCTGCACCGGAGTATAAAATACTGCCATTGAAACACGAATCAAAATAGCGAGCGAAGCACTCAACGGATGACAGTCGCAGACGCCACTGACTCACTACTGGCTTAGGCTAATATGCTACGCGAATCCCCCCCCCCCTTCCACCACACATTACCAGACAGGCCAATCACATCCAAACATAGCCTATATATTTCAAATTCGAGTGAATATTGCTTTCAAAATCAACATCGTCTGGTGTAGCAATTAATTCTTCTTTCTTATTCTTATTTCTTCTCACTTCTTTCTTGTTCCCCGTTAGCCTATTTGGATATCGGCAAAATTGAGTGTATTTGGAGAGCAGGAGTTGATCAAACTGTTCTTTCCATCAATTTGTTCAAGTTCAATAGCTAGTTCTCTAATCCACTGTCTACCCAAGACTGCGTCATGTCCAGTAGGTACAACATAATAATTGACCAAGAATAGTTTTACCTCCATAAGAAACATCTAGCCTACTGTTACTTTACCCAGGCGTGTAATTAAATCACCTGAGTATGTCCGAAATGTTACTTATGCTTTTTTTATTGGCAGCTTTTTAAGTTTAGTTTCTGATAAGAGCTCTGAGAAAGAAGTGAAAATTTAGATCCTGAGTCAACTTCGAATTTTTGTATTTTCCCATTCAGAGTCACGTCAATGAGGTAGGTATTTTGCCCCCCCCAATATTCATACCAAAAGAATTACATTATAACGGCCAACGGGCCAAGTACGAATCCGTTTATACAAAACAATGGACCTGTATTCTAGGTAGGCTATTCTTCGGGTACTTGTGTATTATTAATTTCAACAGAAATAATACTGCAGTCAGTAAAGACAGATTGGATTTGCCTCTACCTAGTGCTTTCACAAAGCATAAATATATCAGACCTCTTATTTGTTTGTTTACATCTGATTTTGCGAAATCTTTCAATCAAAACTGGATATTGTTTGTTTTATGTATAACTTTCCCACTCTCCTCAGTCTTTAAACATATATATAGTACAAATAAAATAAATATCAAGATTATAGAAAATGTAAGTTGAATGTAGTGTAACAGATAATATCCATTTCGAAAGTAACGAAATAATGAGTAACAGTTTCAAAAAGATAATAGCTGACTTCGTTACTTTTTAAGAACGTCAATGAGAATAAATGTGCCTACAGATTGTCAACCATCTGTTACAAGAAAACAAGTTATTTCGTGATTTGATTTAAAAAAAATTAGGTATCTTAGTTCTAAATCTGCATGTTACGTGAAAATCGTATATTTTTGTTCAGAGATAGCCGAAAATTATTCAGCATTTCAATATCTTGAGCTTAGATAATATCACTGGTTACTGTCTGATTGTTACTGACTGTTATCAGTTACTGACTGTCATCATGAGTAATATGTAACTGTCACTGGCAAGCAGCCGAATAAAAATTCAGTTGATTTTTAGAGTGAAAGTATGAATAGTTCCTGATTGGTTAAAATTCATTGGTGAATTGGTAACTTGTAACTTTCGTGAAACGGGCCCCAGGTCTTGAAAATTGACACGATGGAAATTTGAACTGGAACTTATACGTAGGTAGCTTTTTGTATTTGGATTGAGTTTTGTTACTGGTTGACATTCTATTTTTTTATCGTATGGCTTTTTATCGGTGGGGAGACCCTTACGGGTAGGTTCCACCTTTCCTCATTTTTTGTGTCGGTCACCCATCCAAGAGCAGTCTTGAGACATTTAATTAAAAGTGGGAAATAAAGCCAGAGGTAAAGCCGCCAAGAACCGGCACTAAATGGAGCGATGAAAGAAAGGCTGCTTTTGCACAGAGAATGAAAAGTTGGTGGGCAAACAAAAAGAACACCTCAAAGTCCCATAAATGAATCATTTTCACTCAGCGTCTTCCAATTAGGGAGCTCTACGACAAATAATAATAATAATAATAATCTTAGATGTTGGTATGTTCAACTCTGAAACTGCATAGTATGGTCGTGCTAACAAATATTGTTCTAATTTTTAGATGAATAGACTCTTGCTTTATACACATTTAAGATTTAGTGGGAGTAGATTGAGGAAACGTGACCCTGTGTGAATTGAAGAATTTGTTTAGTAAACGACGACGACTGGACAGTCTACTGGAAACGTGTAAACGCGAGATAGCCGATTGTTTTGCTTTTTTACCAAACATAAACAACATTTCAACAATTTGAGTTGTGTTATGTCTTTTACGGTCTGAAAGATGTTATTTAAATCGAGCTATGTCTGCTTATTTGTGCAGTACTGCGTCGTTCTTACATGTGTTCTTTCAAGAGGATAGTTGAATAATTGTCTAAATAGAGTGTCTAGAAAAATAGTCACTCCAATACCACTGCGCTATCTACCAGCTAAAGCAAATATAGAAAATATCCTAAGCAAAACATTCACCAATTCTCGTGATTTCCAGCGAATTAATCTAGTGCCTAGTGATCTAGCCCGCGACAAAATTTAAAACCGAGAAATCAACATACAAGGTGTTTCAGAACTCCCTACCAATACTCTAGGGCATTGTTCCTGGTCAAAAACCATATCTAAATATCATATTCAAATCGTCCAAAAGTCCTTAGTCACTCACACAGCTGCCATTTTGTTTTTTACAAATCGATTAAAACCTTTTTTGTTAAGATTGGACCAATATTGAGTGAGATATGGCAGCTTTAGTGACAAAATGGCGGCCATTTAAAATTTTGTTCCTTCAATAACTCGAAAACCGTTGATAATGCGAAAATTTTACAAGAATAACTTTTTTTAGTAAATTTAATTACAAATCGATTAAAACCTTATTTGTTAAGATTGGACCAATATTTACTGAGATATGGCAGCTTTAGTGACAAGATGGCGGCCAATTAAAAATTTTGTTTCTTGAATAACTCGAAAACCGTCGATAATACGAAAATTTTACAAGAATAACTTTTTTTAGTAAATTTAATTACAAATCGATTAAAACCTTATTTGTTAAGATTGGACCAATATTGAGTGAGATATGGCAGCTTTAGTGACAAAATGGCGGCCATTTAAAATTTTGTTTCTTGAATAACTCGAAAACCGTTGATAATACGAAAATTTTACAAGAATAACTTTTTTTAGTAAATTTAATTACAAATCGATTAAACCTTATTTGTCAAGATTGGACCAATATTGACTGAGATATGGCAGCTTTAGTGATAGGTGAGCGCTGGAGGCTGGTTGCAGTGCATCCTGGGCTTGCGGATAAAGTCTGTTACAAAAATGCAACAGTCTCCGTCTGCTTTGCATGTTATTTTAAAGCGATTTTAAATCATTTTGTGTGAATTTTAAAGACAGTAAAAATGGGTGCAAGTAACCTCCAGCGCTCACCTATCACTAAAGCTGCCATATCTCAGTAAATATTGGTCCAATCTTAACAAATAAGGTTTTAATCGATTTGTAATTAAATTTACTAAAAAAAGTTATTCCTGTAAAATTTTCGTATTATCAACGGTTTTCGAGTTATTCAAGAAACAAAATTTTGAATGGCCGCCATTTTGTCACTAAAGCTGCCATATCTCAGTCAATATTGGTCCAATCTTAACAAATAAGGTTTTAATCGATTTGTAATTAAATTTACTAAAAAAAGTTATTCTTCTAAAATTTTCGTAATATCAACGGTTTTCGAGTTATTCAAGAAACAAAATTTTAAATGGCCGCCATTTTGTTTTATGGATTTGAAAAATTGTCGTAATTTTTTTGTAGCTTTGTCTAGTTGTCATAAATGTTGGTGCAAAGTTTCAATTCCATATGTTCCACCATTATTGAGATAAAAAATAATAAGTGAAAAAAACAAAATGGCAGCTGTGTGAGTGACTAAGGACTTTTGGACAATTTAAATATGATATTTAGATATGGTTTTTGACCAGGAACAATGCCCTAGAGTATTGGTAGGGAGTTCTGAAACACGCTGTATATCAGTTACTTATGGCACGATTCTTCAAAGTCGGGTATAACTTTCTGTAGAAGTTCTAGTTCTAGTTTTTGTTAAGGCATAAATTATTGTGAAAACCAACATTTGAAAGCAAATTGAACATTTCACTTCGGCCGCTATTTTGACCGATACAGATATTGGAACTTCTTCAGTCTTATTTTGAAGACCAGGGGTCTATAATTCATTAAAATTTAGAAATCTTGTAAAACAGAAAAAACTGAACATAATATGCTCAAACTAGACTAATAGCAGAACCTTTTTTAAAATGGCGCCTGGAGAATGACTTGTTATTCAACGTTTCCATGGTAAGAGATGTTATCATTCGGTAATCATTTCTAGTAAATGAGATGTTATCATTTCTAGTAAAGTATGTGATTTAGGCGCTATCCTAAAAAATTATATTCTATTGTATATTTATCACATGAAACTCTGCCTATGCCCATCTAGTGTGGGGTCAGTTATTTCTATTTTACAGGAATTCTATGTTTTTTTTTTTAATGAAAATGTTTATCAATATGTACCTGATGTTATACATATTGTATAACATGACTATACCTACCCTGACTTATACCTACCAGTTTCATGTAAATATGTTGATACGTTGATATATGTTTTTTATGGTTTTTAAGACAAACTCTTGAAAAAATGGTGTATTATTGAATAAAGACTCGAACTTTAATTCAAATCTATTAAAATATTGAGATACCGGTTTCGGTTGTTACACCATTATCAATCTCTGGTAAACTTATTGCTTATTGAGTACGGTACTCATATTCATTGATCTGGTAAATTCATTCTGTATCCATACAGCGTATTACTGGAAAACTAAGGAGAAATTGACATTTTTCCAAGGATATTTTCTGTTTAATATAGTTTGTAGAATACCTTGTTGGTACTGGACACTTGTTGGTCACAATTTTGGGAAACTTTGTATACAATTTTCTTGCAGTCAACACATCGAAATACATTACACACTAAGATTCAATCTATTTATATTTAATATGGTTTTTACTACAGAGACTGTTTAGCCTAATCACAGTGTGTTGGAACATTTGTTTCCCGCCACCGCCGTACTTTTTCCAATAGGCCTATTTTGAATCCAGTGATATGGGTTTACAGGCAAATTTGAATCCTTTCACTCATTTGTCAAACATCATTCAAGAAGAACGACATTGAAAATCACTTTTCTAACATTAAAAATAGTTTCTCTACGCTTAGTCGAATTTTGTAAGCTTAAAATGCTAGAAAAACTGTCATAGGAAAATTATTGGTTAGGAGTGTAGCATTCAACTTAACATATGATTCAAGTATCTTCTCAAGTTAAATCTTAAGGAAGTTGGCAAAAGTGTGGTGGATTCGACCGAGCTAACCAATCAAAAGCGAGACATCCAATGAGCACACTCTTTATACAGTCTCTGTAGTTTTGACTATTTTCTTCTGAAAGACAGAAACTTATTTACAAGTCATAAGAAAGAAAAGAAGAAAGAGAGATTTTTATTGCCAAATCAAAAAACAAATAATTTACAAACATTAAAATTAAATACAGTTTCATGAATTCACAGTAAATTTTACAGTAAAATTGTTTATAATTAATATTGGCGTTGCCAGCAAAACGAAGTTTGAGCGCTGGCAACGAGTAATCAGTAAGTAGCCTATTTTTAACAAAGTGTGTGAGTGATAATTATGATAGTTATTTGATAATCAAGTGATTCATCAAGATAGTGAAATCTGTGATTATTTTTCCCAATAAAAACAATATGATAAGCGACTGACAAGAAATAT
The DNA here is from genome assembly GCA_017141395.1 of Laodelphax striatellus. NCBI lineage: Eukaryota > Metazoa > Arthropoda > Insecta > Hemiptera > Delphacidae > Laodelphax > Laodelphax striatellus. Next base: position 28,534,112 of record CM029544.1, read on the forward strand.
ATGATAAAAAAATTGAAGCTTAAGACAACACACAGTCAGACATAGTAAAATTGGTTCGAGGAACAAGATATCACTGGGCGGATCGAAAAGTATAATTAGTTTGATTTAGCGTGAAGATATTTATATGATTGCTTATAGTATATTTAACAACATTTCTAACATACAGTTGCACCAAACACCATAACTACCCGAAATACCAATACCATAATGTGATAAAAACTCAACAAAAGCAAAGTATAGATATGAATGAGGTTGAGTTGAGATCATTGAGGTAGGTAGTATTAATATTCAATAGTAAAATTCAGTAACTTATTTTCCCTATGCATATTCTGTGTAGAGCGCATAAATTTGAGCAAATCGGCCATCTTCATACTTGGATTCATCTTCATCTATATACTTGGATTTATATGGATTATGCCACATAATACAGGGTCCGGCACAGAAACTAGCTGATTTGAAATGCGCGCCATTCAGGCAGTAGGGTTTATAGCGTACTGGGACCTATTTCATTTGAAAGGTATGATTTTGAAGTATTATTTCTGCCCGGTTCAGACGCCATCATACCTCACAACAATGGGCAGCGTGCGTTTGTCGTCAAGTAGTCCTTTTTACACTGTGATTGCTGCCCAGAGCGCCTTCCGATGTCACTTCTTGGACCACTAGTCACTTTTCGGACTATCCTGGACTGCAAATCGATCATGACGAATTGAAGACATGGAATTGGTGTCCGGCGTATCAGAAGAGCTGATAACATTGAGTCAGTCAGAGCTTCAATTTTGCGATCGCCACGTTGCACTGCAAATTACACTCCTGATTAATCTGAAATTAGTGATTCGTGTAGTAATTCCGCAATTCAGGTCTTCGAGGATAATTCTCATCACTAAATGGTCGCCGAATGTCTATCGCATGTTCACGCACAGTACGTCGCGCCAGGTCACGGTGAACGCAAGATTGAAACTTAAGACTGCCTCATGTTCTAAGCTCTTGTTCTTCGTTTTGTCACCCTCACTCTTTGTCTGAACATTGTGTCAAATGTAATAATCGATTTGCGGACCAAAACAGGACCCAACGGATAACGGGGAATCCTATTGGAGTGATTTCGGAAGATGCGCTCGGTCGCAATCACAGTGTAAAAAGGACTACTTGACGACAAACGCACGCTGCCCATTGTTGTGAGGTATGATGGCATCTGAAATGGGTGGAAATAAAACTTCAAAGTCATACCTTTCAAATGAAATAGGCAAGGAAAGTCGTGTGAGAGTACCACACCAGATTTTTAAATGATGACGCTCAGAAGAGACGTTTAGGACTCGTCTGAGCGTTTACTAATTGTAGTCACATTTGTTCAACTAGGGAGTAGGCCTATTTTCATACGAAATGCTGTGAGCATTGGAGCAGACGCCTCTTAGATCTCCGTACATTCTCAGCCAACTTTGTTCTCTTTGTGGGAGCACTATGTCTGAATCTCCCCTATTATTCTTAACTCCATTGTTTTGACTATTCTCTTCTGGCAATCACCTTATTTACTTAAGTTCCAGCCTAAAAGCAATACCATAAACTCAACAAAATCATAGCATAATATATTATACGCACTGTATTATAATGAATGAGGCCATAGATGAAAGTACAAATCAGTGTATAATACATTATTATGAATGAGGATAAAGATGAAAGTACAAATCAAAGTATATTATACAGTGCGTTCATTAAGTCGCGCACATCAAAAAGTTTTGAATTAATGTATTTCATTTTGTATCATTTATTTGTTATTCCTATAACTCTTATGAACATTTACATTTATATACTAATACTTATAATTAACTCCAACATTTTATTTCTCAAAACATATATTCATAAGGGCTGCCTTTTTCATCAATACAGGTACGAGTGCGTTTTACCACGTTTGTTGTCACTTTGTGGAGTACGCCAGCACCAACATTGATAATCTCTGTAGTAATGTTCATTCAGTGTGTAAGGACTATTTTCATAGACCCTTCCTTCAAGATAACCCTACAGGGAAAAATCTGGAGGCGATTAATCGGGAGACCGTAGGAGCCGTAACCTACTCTTGGGAAAACAACATGCTTATCTTATTTTAATTTAAAAATAATGCAGACCTATTGAAACTTTACTCACAATCTTGGGCTTCAAATCTGTTGTTTATATTACCGGTGATGCTATTTTTCGGTAGACACTAGAACTAATATGAAAACTATCCTATTTACAGACTCTTATATTTGGATGTGCGCGACTTTATGAACGCACTGTATTATTATGAATGAGGGCATAGATATGAGATCTCACCTAGAGGTCCGCGACAAGTCGGGCAGCAGGTGAGTTTGGGGCGGCAGTTGGAGCAGACCAGATGACCGCTCTGGCACTGCAGAATCGGCGGCAGCACAAAGTCAAAGCAGACTGGGCACTCGAACAGAGAGAGCAGATCGTTGGACACGGGCAGCACGGAGGAGGCCGCTGTGCCAGCCGCACTCGACGACGACGACGACGACGAGGATGACGAAGAGGACGAGTTGGACGAGGTGGAGGCGCCGGCATTGGTCGCGCTCGAACTAGCTCCTCGCCGTTTGTTGCCGCCGCTGCCCACTGTCATGCTACCGATTTGGCCCGACATCTGTTGGCAATGTCAAAAACAATAGCTACAAACAAAGTTTATCCAACGATTAATTCTCGGTTGCTCAGTCGCAATTGATTACAATCAAATGGTTGAACAAAGTCAATGGGTGTGATGGCTTCATGGTCGACGATCAGCTGATGTATATATGTACATATCATGCAACGTGTATATGCAACAACAATAATTAATCCGATGCAACACAATACATAGAGCCAGAGCAAGACCCAACATTTTTTGGTTGAATTAATTTACTTGTGAATTTAATAAAACATTCATTAAATAATAGATACTAGCCTAAGCCCACAGCACCGTTTGCTTTCTATCAAATATGCTACAACACCACCTAATTCAATATCTATCTAGCACTTCCGTCAAAAGCCGAGAGATTACTCTCTGCCCAAAAGCGCTGAAATTACTTTAGCTACATTTTTTAGCCAATCAACGATTCTTCCTCGAAATACAGGAAACCTGCACATCAAGGACCGCTAAACTTTATTTTGACGCAAACCGCATCTAAATTGACCTAATATAACGGTAACAGTAGCTGTAATGAGTTTTACAAATTTTTGAAGTCACAGTAAAGTAGTATTTTCAATTTAAGTACGATCCCCAACGTCACCTACTGTCAAATTACCCTCGTATAAGGAATATTAAGCCGTTTCCGTAATTTTCACCAACCCTGTATAAGGATTTTACAGCTTACTGGTTGAATATTTTACATAGGAATCGTGGCCAGAGCTCAGGCTACTTTATTCTAGCCACGCCAATGAGTAAGTAGTCATCTAATAGACTAACTATTTCACTAATATTGTAAGTTGTTTACCCAACTAATAGTTACCGGTACATCAAGTTTACTAATAAATTATACAATATTCATTTACTAGAAATATTAAAAATTGTTTTCATGGATACTGTAGTCAGTATTGACAACAGATGATAAATGTGGTTCAAGATTTATTATTATTTCATATATTATTATTAAATGCCACACTAGTTACCGTCCAAAAGTAGTCTTATGGTTACAAAAATGATGAGTTCCTTTATCTGTGACTGAACCAAGAATAATTCCCAGCCATTGAGGCATCGGTTTCGAGTTCGCTGATGATATGCCAGATGGAAAGGAAAAGGAACATTATTATTTATTTATTTAATAAAAATAATAATGACATTTTTAATCACTTACCTCCCTTTAACATATAGGTTAGGTCAAAACTTGTAAGCAAATACAATACTTTTAAGCTACGAGTTTCTTAAAAACCGTAGATAAGAAATTTTGTTTTTAACAATTAACAAAACCAGATAATTCATGAACACATTCTAATTTGTCAAGAAATTGAATAATTTTGGTTAGAATCTGTAACTGGGAGATACATGCGAGATTTTGAAATCTACTGAGACTGAGTTCAGCATAACAAGTCTTGTTTCATGACAACCTTTAACAATGGTTTAGTCTTTAAAATGATTCCTATTATGAGGGCTAAAATAAAATTCAAATTCAAACTTTGATGTTCTTGTAGGCTAACCTCTGATGCCAGATGCCTACGCTGCAAATACAGCTTACTTATTCATTCAAGTATGTCAATTTAATAACTAAAGCAGAAAAAACCCATTTTGGTTAAAACTTCAAGACTCATACTGAACCAATGATAAATCAATCACTCACCAATAATCAAAATTCCCAATTTTATGCAAACACTTGACTAGCCGACATAACCTGGTCATCAATAAAACGGAAACAAAAATAATGAGTTGATACAGTACCGCACTGAATAAGGATCTATATTAAAAATAGGAGCTGATATGAATTCTGATCATTTTATACATTATTTATATAAAATGACGACGTAATTGGGTACTCACATTGAAAAATAGATAACAGTATTACAATAATAATCGTCTCGTCCCAAGACAATATTCTCCTTCCCCTGGAAACCACAGTCCTTGCCAAACCCACACAGCCGTATTCACCAATTAGTATCTTGAGAGAATCCTAGAGAACACACATTTCAAAACAATAATATCCTTCGAAAAGAAAATAGTGATCATTTCTACTTAATTCTTATTGATACTCATGAAGTAGAAGTTATGATAATGACTGGTTGGGTTGGGAAATTGTGACGGTTCTAGGTTCATGATCCAAGAAACATGAGCGTAGAGGATAATGAGCATGGAGTAGCTTTTTCACAGCGATGACTGGTGATGGTGAGCAAAATAGATAGCTTTACTGGGAGTCCAACCAACCGTGCTTTTGCTGCGAGGTTCATCAAATTGATTTGCCTCACAAAAGAAGTTATAATAATAATATTCTGGCTAACCAATATTCTCCCATTGATGCTCCACAAACATTATTTATTTGTAGAACCCTATTTATTTATAGGGTATTTATGGAGCCTTAGTATTTTTGTTCAAGTATCGATTCTACAGTATCGAAAGTGTCCTGGTCACATGATAAAATATCGATAGTTCAAGACAAGTCATAATCGCAGAGTTTATCAAAGGAAAGGGTGCTCTTCTGTCAGAGTCAGTGGGGTGGGGTGTGTCGAGAGAAAATTTTGATATGGCGTAGCTTGGTTAGGATTTCAAAAAGAAAATTTCATTCCTTTAAAAAATTTCCGTTTGTTTCCAGTTCAAATTCTACTTGAGTGATCATGAAAGCAACTAAAAGCTTTGATGCGTATGGCATTTACATGTTATCTGTCATTTCATTTGCTGTAGTATGCTGTAAAGCTTTTTCGTCATACTGTAAGTAACTTAGGTAGCCTACTATAGGCTAAATAGGTGTCTTCCTATCTGTAATTTGTTGTTTTCTTCACTATTTTAGTTTGAACATTTTCATGAAACGTTCATTTATATGAAAATAGAGTCAAGAGTTGGCTCATCTCATAGTCATAATTGTAATAATTTTAAAGATTTCTGGCATACTAAAGTAGCTAGGCCTAATTTAGCTTCATCTATAGTATATTGAGCATCATCGTGCAATAATTATCATACATTACGGTAGCCTATATATCAATTTTATTTATGTCTGTCTTGGATTTCATGCATAATATCTTGAGTTTTTTGCAGAATATCATAAGTCTTATGCAGAATTTATGTATTATGCAGTATATGTATTTATGTGACATAAATACATATTATACATAACTATTATGAATAACTTAATAGGCCTGTCGTATGTTATTTGAGAGCCAATAAAAAAATCGATCCAGAAAGGAATTAAAATTGACCCTCACATATCTATCAGCTAAAATGTGAAATGTGAGCTAAATTACATAGGGTGAGGAAATGCCATGCGTGGAGAACTGACGTGATTGGGTGAGGTGCAGGGCCGGAGCCCTTTTAGGATTATTCACACACATCAGTGCAGTCTCCGTCCGTCTTGTTTTAGCTTGTTCTACGCATGCGTCAATAATGCCGAACCAATCAAGATTCATTTTATTAACCATCAGGCTACAAGAGCAATAGGCAAGTCATACAAAATTTTCAAATAGTTCATACATTTAAAAATTTATAATAAAATCACACAAAAGTAATAACTAACAATATAAGAAGGATAAAAATTTAAGATTGATTATTACACATGCAGATCAAGAATTCCTGTATTCATCATTAGAAAAAAATGCATTATTTTTCAGATGAACAGATATTACTTTTTTCAAGTTATTTAGTGGCAGGTCCCTAGTACTTGGAGGCAATTTATTATATAATTTGTACTACTGGTAGGTGTGGCTTCTCATAGTTTTGCTTAGTCTTATATAGGGTTCTACAATATTCTCACTGTTCCTTGTATTATATCTGTGGTATTCTTGATGAGTAGTAAATCTGTCTGAGTTTTCTTAAACATAAACTAAATTTGAATAAATGTAGAGAGATGGGAGAGTTAGTATTCCAAGATTAGAAAAATGAGGCATACATGAATCTCTCTGTGATAAACCCAGGATGGTTCCAATTGCCTCCTTCTGCCATAAAAATACTTTTTTTGAGTCGACGCAATTACCCCATATACGCACACCATAGCTAATTTGCGAATGAAAAAGGCCAAAATAGGTCAGTAAGAGCGTATCTAATTTCACACAATTTCTCAACTTCCTCAACAGATAGATTATGCGAGATAATTTCTTTGAAAGTTGTCAGACATGTGTATTCCAGTGCAGCTTAAAATCCAAATAGAGCCCTAGAAGTTTGACTGGTCTGGTTAAAGCATCACTCAGCTTGTCTAGGTGAAAACATTACTTATCCTGGCGCTACAAGCCGATGTGGGCTTTGGCCTCCTCCACTATCTGCCTCCAAGCCTCTCTGTCTCCTGCCTTTCGCCTCCAACCTCTCTCTCCCATCGCTCTCAGGTCTCTCTCCACATTCTGAATCCATCGAATCCTCGGCCTTCCTCTTCTTCTCACAGCTTCCAATGTCTCACAGCATTGTCAAGTTCAATCTCCACTCTTTCCACCAGGGGATCTGTAGATACAATAGTTGTATCGTCAGTATACAGAACACTAAGTCTTGAAGATGGAACATTATAGCTGAAATCATTTACAAATACCAGAAACAGAAAAGGCCCCAAAACTGACCCTGTGGAACCCCTGCCGTTACATTAATAATTTCAACCATCTGTTTTCTCTTTTGGAGATAAGAGTTCAGCAATTGAAGCTCAATATTGCTCACACCATAAAAATCCAATTTATTGCAGAGAACGTCATGTGAGATAGAACCAAAAGCTTTACTTAAATCTACTAGACAGGCCCCAACTACACACTTGTTTTCAAAACTTTTGATAATTGTATCAACTATTGTCTCCACTGCCATAACTGTAGAGTGCTTGTTTCTAAATCCATATTGATGCTGGTAAAATTGACTATTTGCTGTAAAGTACTCATATAGTTGTTCAAAAAGACAAGGTTCAATAATTTTACTTATAATATAATGGGAACAATGGCTATAGGGCGATAGTTTTCTGGTGAGTTCTTGTCACCCTTTTTGTATACAGGTGTGATTTTTGACAGTTTTAAACACTCAGGAAAAGTACCACTCCTCATCATGAAACTAATTAAATATGTCAGTGGTAGAACAAAGGCAATGTGGTAGCACACTGACTATTTCAAATTATCTATTTTATGGAACTGATGAAGAAACAAGAAGTCAATAATCCAGGTAACAAATTTCAATTATTTTTCAACAATCAACAACTGAGAAGTTTTTCTGAAAGGCCTTGTTTGTCACGGTCATCACACCCAATCGTAATGTCAATCTCTGGCTCTGCCATCTTCATGCTCGGGGAAACGTGATGATTTTTTATTCGTGAAATTGAAATAGCAGTGATGTAGTGTTTCAACTATGGATGACCGTAGGGTGTACTCCACTGAAGAAATTGTTATCTGTGGAGCATTAAAAAGTGAAGCGCCACCTCAAAGTAACAGCAGCAACCAGGAATAATTCAAACTGGCTCAACCATTTTTCTCAAATTCAACACCTCTGTTTGGAGTTGTTGCTATCTTATCCTCGTGGATGGTTCAATCTTGTTGCTTGTGAATCTTCTATTTAGTGCATAGCTCCAAGATACTACTACCATTGATAGGATTATTATTACAGAAAATTCATAGTAGCCTATATTTATTTATCAACAAAAATGAGAAAAGCTATTTCTAATTTATTATTATGTATCTTAGTCCACAATTTAAAAAAAAAATGAAAATAAATCAATACAAACAAACATTCCTGCACTATTCATTTAGGATGTATCCAAAATTAATAACACTTGTAACAATCACATTTATGTGATTATAGCTTAATCCGGTTCTAATGACGATACTCACGCCATTCTTAAATTTGGATTTGACTAATTCACTTGAACTTAATGCACTGAGAATCGAACTTCGGTTAGACATACTTTTTAGAGATCATTGTTGAATAGAGAATTATTTCTACTGTTCGAACTCATAGGTTTAAGTAGACTAACTTGTAGAGCATTTTTGGAGTTTCCATACTTGATCTAGAAGGTTTTAAAACAGTGTGGTTTGATTTTCCAAGTTTTAGTTGGTCTGCTCTCACTATTAATTTGTCAAGATTTTTTTGCTGTTTTATTGTGCTAGATGTGTTGTAATTGGTTGATTCATCTAGATTAAGCTTCTACTAGAACTCTTCTACTTTCTTTCATTCAGTTTAGTAGTAATGCAGATACTAAATGCTATTTTTCTTTGTTTCAGTTTTTCGTTTTTCTCTATTCTTCTTTTCACAAACTGTTGACTACAAATTGGGTAGATAACATAGTATCACCTATCATCTTGATTTTCTTCTGTTTTTCGTTATCACATTAATTATTTTTGGCCTGTCCATATATTGCAACTCTTGTAGCCTACTATACTTCATTCCTATTAATAAATCAAAATACTCGTCTTATTGCTCTTATCTGAAGCTTATCTTTATTGGTCCGCTGTATGAACTCTTCTACTTTCTCCTTCTGCTTTCATTCTTGTTATTGGTTTCTTCTTTGGAAGTTTGTCTCCATACGCGATGTAGAATGTTTATTGTCCATATCCTGTTATATTTATATCTATCTCTCTTGCAAGTGTCATGTGTATAAGTGAAAACTGTTTTTGGATATTTCTTCTCGAGAAATTCTAAATTGCATAGTTCTGTTTTGGAATATTTTCAGTTTCAATGAGCTCGAATTGTTCTAAAGAGAGGAATATTGGAATAAAGTATTGCAGTTTTAACAATAAGTGGTTTTGAGCACCAGTTGTCATTTTGTACTCTTGTGGAGTTCCGAAACGATAGTAACAATGGTTGTTTGTGATCCAGGGTTAGCTGCAATCCAAGTCATCGACAATTGTGGCCTTTCAGTTTTGACAATCGCCGTTACTGCGTGTCAAGCACTCTGGCAAGCAGGTAAACCAGCTATAATCGGGTTTGCCCTTTCATTCATTATGTGGCAGATGGTGCTCTTGAACAGCAACATCCCGGGAATCGATCCACCGACTCCATTCACTCCTAAAAAACTCAGGTGATACTTTTCTCGCTCAAATCCATCCAAATTTTCTTGCCAAAATAAAAGAGCATCTCTTTCAATTCATAGCCTATTTCTTTCCATCATTTCCATACTGTAGTTTTACTTAATTTATTAGTTCTACATTTCTATCCTCTGTTTACTTTTTAATTATAGTTTTTTGAACTCACTGCCGGCGCACAAGTTGATCTTTTGCCGGAAGTGCCATATTGGAAATGATAAATGATGAAAGCTTATTATTTTATACTGGACGTTTCAGAAATTGGAAACTTGAATTGTTTTGTTAATATATTAATAAATTCAGTTGAGTTAAATTCAGGATAAATTTGTGAAAATGAATTCAATATTGCTACTTAACAATTCCATTGAGGGCCTTGGAGATATTTTTTTAATGAATGATGATGCACTGCTAAAGCCTTTGGCAAAAAATTTCATTCATCACAATTCACACATGACACAAAATTACAATTTATTGAATTGTAATTTTCAACTCAAAAATTTAAATGAACATTAAGCATGCCAATTTCTCTTGCATTGTTCGGAAACATAAAGAGTAAATAAATTGTATTGTATTCTACATAATGCTCTCTAGAATTTTATGATAAATCTCAAAAGTTTTTAATCCTCTTCAATGTGTTCGTCTGTAAAATTGCTGTTGAAAATCCACATTCATGGACATGAATATTTCTTATAGCATTCTAGCCATTATTCCCATCAGACAAATGGAATTATTAATCATTTCATTGACAATCATTTTTATTTTAGACAATGAACAGATTTAATAATTCAATTCATACACAATACTACTATTCATATTAATTATAGCTATTAGAAACTTGAACAGCAAAAAAATTACAGTACAGCATAGATTTATGCAGAATATAACTCAAGAGCTCATTCATTCCAGTCATGATTTTTCTATCATATGTTAATCCTCCAATATTCATTATTTTCATTTTTCATTCTTTTTTTGCATTTATTTTCACGCATTTTTATTTTTTATCTATTGAAAAACGAGTGAGAATCCATAGTTCAGTATTTTCAGTGAGATTGGAGAGTTTACAAGTACGTATTAGGAATGACGATTGAGGTACTCCTCAAGTCACTTGTTCATTTGATATTGATACAGATGTTAAAGATTTGATTTTTTTCTTATTTCAGAGCTAGAAAATCCCCTAGATATCATCTGGATTACATATTTGCTGTCATTATCGGGCTATTGACAACATTTTCATTGGTAGTGAGAGAGATGATCTACTGAACCCAAGTTTTCATTCTTGTAGTTCTTACTATTGCGGTTGTATTATTCAGTAAATTTGAGGTTTATGTTCAGCTAGTTATCAATTATGCGTAAACTTTCCTCATCATGGAAATGCAAATTAAGATGATCAATTTTTTTTATTCAGTGTGGCTTAATATTGCGGTCATTTCCTCATCTGAATTTTTCCCGAATATGAATTTTTCTCTGAATTTTATCATAAAAGAATACTATTTTTAGAACAATACGCCCTAATAATGCAATTTTAAATTTTTCAACAAATGTCATGAAGAGAAGTGGAAATCTCAAATAATTAGCTTCTTCGTTCATACTTATTTGCACATATTAATTCATTATGTTATTTATTGTCTTATTAGCTTTGAATTGCATGTTCTCTTTATTGAAACAAAAACCGACATGTGCTCTTCCTTATATTTATGTACTGTGTATTATCGTGTTATCAAATCATAGAAATGAAATTTCATTGTTAAAATCACTTATTTCAGTTAGTAAAATACCGCAAGTATAAGATTTAGTATTAATAATTAAGATTAAGTATACATAATTAGAGAGTATTAATATTAAAAATGCGCTGTTAATTATACTTTAAGGTTTCTTTGGAATTTATTGTCTGCTAGTCGTACATAATTTCACAAATTGTGAATGAACAAAATGTAAATCACAATACTTAATTAAGAAGCATGGTGAAGAGAAAAGTATCAGAGAAGAATAACATAATTTACACTTCAGTACATATAAGTAGGCTATTATATAAGTAGATAAGTAGATAAGTAGATCTAAGTACATATAAGTAGACTACTGTTAAGGATAGGAAAAAAGAATGCATTTATTCAAAGTTACTCTTTCAAGAAATCAATGCGATTAGAAGTCCTGTAAAAATAGAAGAAGGAAGGACTTTACTACATATCATGCCTTTCTATTCATGTCAAGTGTGTGGTCATCTTCTTTCTGTTTTACAGGACTAATTGTTATGAAACAGGCACCTGCTCTCCAATGAGTCGATTTTGAAAAGAGGCTTTGAATTTTATCTGAGTTCAGAACAACTTGCTATAATCTAAATTTAGAATATATTCGTTCGTTTGATGAAATTCCGAACTTGTAAATTGAATCTAAAAAGTGCACGACCTTTAGTACTTAACTATGTAGGATGAAGCCTATCGGTGCAAACATTTAAAGTGAAAGATTAACTCGTTCAAAATCAGGTTACCAAAAATTTATTTCTATACCACCGATTTAATTGTGATATTTTTTGAACGATTTAGTTTGATAAATTTTAAATCCCACCTACTTCACGGAAAGTTGGGATGCATATTGATAATACATGAATAAAATGCATATTGATTATTAAAAACTTTATACACTTTAGTTACTGATTATTTTATAATAATGTGTTATAAAGCGATGAATTATTGAGTTGACTAGTACACAAAACTTAATCAACATAATTTTCACCCTTACTTATCTTAGGCATTTCAATATTGTTCACTAACAGGGATAGTATTCTTTATGGTGAATACACAAGCTAAAAACCTATCTGAATTCCAAATATAATGTGAGAAACTTGTAATTTCCTCCTTCTTTGGAAATTTCTCGTTTTTGACGCAATTCTTAATGAAAATTGATTAATAAGAATCGTATATATCCATCCTATACATTCGAATGGTTGCCAGTAACAAAAACAGTTATTGCACAATGGCCTTATATTTGTTTCATTAGGTAAAAAAGTATTTATGCTATTTAGATTGGACTGGCGAAGTGTGTTATTCTATTTAATGGAAACAATGTGTCACAGCAATAGATAGTCTCGTATTTAGTGTGCTTTCAAATAAATAACTTTTATTTTTTATCGCCCATAACATCCATGTTCTAATGAACGCTGACATTTTCACATTTTTTAACTGCCCCTATTATTTTAAAAATACTTCTTTAGTTCTGTGAATGAATCTCCTGCTTATTTGTACCTTTAATTTTCACGTAAGACTGAATTTCAAAAATCAAGATAATTCGGACAAATAATTTGAATTTTCATATGAAAATACGCTTTCTTCACTTGTAAAAGTAAGATTTCATCAAATAGCAGATTAAAGTTTTATGTGAACTATCACAAGCTAGGTTTTCTTTATGACATTCCTCATATATGTATTTAAATTATTTTGATTACTTTTTGTTAATTCAATATTTATTGCTCTTTGAAATTTTCAAAGAGGCGAAATCGAATTGAGATATAAAAGATAGCTCTTGAGATCTAATATAACTTCGGTTGAAAGCCATAGTCTGATATATTTTTGTAGTTAATAGGAAAATTAATATTTTTGTTAATTCCCAATGCTAATCCAAGGGGTATTTATTTGCAATAATTATTGTGTCATCAACTTTATGCTATAATATTTTGAGACTTATAGTCAGTAAATTGCTTAGCTTTTAGGTTTTTATATTCTTAGTATAATACATTCTACCTCTTTTGAACATTTTTATAATATCAGTGATTTTACTTTTAGAGTTGTGTGCATTATTTTCTATATTAATTTAAGAATAGCTTATTCAAACCATATGAATGTTATAATTTATGAAGTATTTATTGTATGTTCTGTATCATCATTCTTATTTAAAATCACTTGTAAAAGCTTTATTATAAAATATGTATATGAATATATTTGAAATGAATTCATTATTGGAAATCAAATGTCTATTCATATAAGAAAATAAAGAATATTTTTCAATGAAGTTCGATATTGTTATTTTATATTTATATTGACCTAATCTTTAATATATAATTTTTTTACATTTTATTGTCAACCCACAAGAAATTAATCATTCTGAGTAATCTTATATGTAACAACGTATAAATATAAACACGTATGACATCAAAAATAAAAATAAAACCCTTCAAGGAAAGTCATCCTAAAAATTTTTACAATGGATTTTTTAACGTGTTTAGTAGTTTTTTTTTTTTGGTTGAAGAAGTCAAACATGAAGGTTATTGGTCATCGAATTCAGTATTTTTATATCCTTAAGATATGAGGTCTCTCACAAGCTCTATCTTATTGGGCTCAGCCAATAATTGAATTCCTTAGTGAATATTTTCTAATACCAGTGAATCATTTCGATTTCGGTCCTGATTACTATCGGCCAGTTGCACGAAAATCATTTTTTTTCATCGTTGCATTGTCGTCAGATTAGTTCATTGGTTCTGTTGAATGACATCATTACTTACGTTATGTTGAATTCAATTTCTGATTTTCGTCTAATCTGGCTGAATTTGATCTGTGAAAAATTGTTAAGATTAGTATTCCAAATTTATTTGCGACCTGATAAATAATTTAGTAACTTAAATTAAAAAAGATAAAAACTCGTATTTTATGGAAGTTGAAGTTTTGTAGAAAATTCTATTCTGAAAATAAAATTTCGAATCATCTAATAGCCTAATACTTGTATAAGGCCATTCATACTTCAGAAATCTAAATAATTATATTGGTACTATATTGAGTTGGAACACGCTGTTTCAAGATGATTGCTGAATTTTGTTTATTTCTGGATGCATTTTAAGCTATCAGGTTAAATTGATTTATTTGTAAAAATCCTATAATAGTCGCATAAAAACCTATAATAGTAGGTCATGAATAATATAATTTAGCAAGTGGCATCATGAAGATACTCTCGAATTCTTCACGGATTTTTTGATTGACTTCTAAAAATATTTTTAATATAATATTGTAATTTTGTTCGCTTTTGCAGGCGTTTTTTTTTTGTTTCTAGTGAGCCCTTGCAATCAAACTCAATCTTCAATAGATATTTTCATTTCAACTGATTAATGCTGTTGTGCCAGGGTAAAGGGGTATAAGTCAATTTTTTTGTGAAATGGAGGTATGTCAACCAGCTGATCGATCTCGAAATTCTCTACAAAGTATGTAATGGAATAAAAATTTCTACTGAACTTTCTATAATTTGATGTGAATCACATGAAAAAGTGTTATGGTTGAGGGATATAAGTCAATATATATTTATACACTATGCTTAAACACAATCATGTAATCGGTTGAAGGTGAATCAGTATAAATCGATTTGTACCTCTACGCACAGCATGCTTGGAGGTTAATATAGGTACCCCTTTACTTCTCTTTCGAGTTTAGTTTGCTGTTTCAAATCTAGGTTGCTCTGAGTTGTAATCAACTATTTATTCTAACTAGCAGTCAACTGATGTTAATTTCAAACAATGTGAACTAAAATAGTTTTGTTAATCGATGATTTAAAAATGTCTGATAAGGGGTATAATATGTCAAATTAGGTATGTGCAAAAAGGCTACAGAAATATAATTCTACGATCTATGTTGATTTCATAACAACCATCGACAGCTGATATAAACCGGGTTAGAAAAAAAGTTTCAATGAGTAATGCATAATCTTTTATGCAGTTTGTATTTAAATAAATTCAAAACCTGATTTGTGGAGACATTACAAACTTTCCTTTTCATCTCATAAAAAACAAGGAATATTCACTTCTACCTCTTTACCCTAGGACCACAGAATAATAAATGATAAAATGAGAACTCAGTAGAAAAATAGAAGTGCTTTACATTTGACATCATGTCATTAGATCATATAAATCATCAACATTAATAATTCTTATGAATCAGCTGAATTACTGTAGTTATACTTTAGTAATTGTGAACCGATTGCCCAAAACTTTGATATCTAATATCTTTTTCAGAAATTGATTAAAAAAACAAACAAAACAAAATGGAGTCATCAACAGTATCTATACACTCGAATGAATTTCGAGATGTGATGGATGGTCTCAAAGTATCTCCATTGATGAAAATTAAGCAAATGCCAATATTGGATGATATCGGTAAGTTCTATTGTTTAATTCCGAAATCGGTACCTACTTTTTTCAACGATAGATTGCTATCTAGTCTTAAGACTAAGGAGCAACTTCTTCTGACCTATATTACTAAACATATTTTACGTCAGTAATCCTCCTTAGGCTCTCTCATTCAAATTCCATCAAACTGATGGCTGGATTTCACGGTTCCAGTAGACGTTCAGGTTACTGGAGGCAGAGGCAGGTTACCTGCCTGGCAGCCTGCCTCTGCTCTGACCTGAATAAGCCAGTAACCTGTTCAAGTAAGTGGTCTCACGGTTCAGTTTACCTGCTTCAGGTAACCTGCCTCCAGTAACCTGAACGTCTACTGGAATCGTGAAATCCAGCCATTAAGTACACTAGGTGATAACTGTAGCCTACTACGAGTACATAGCTAGGTTTCACTCATTCACACCATTGCTCTGCTTTTTAAGGACCATATTATTGACGCCGGCGTCAATTTTTCTGCATATGCCTCGATGACGTCGGACCAATCACAGAGCACTGAGAGCACTTCCATAATTTACTAGTCAAAACGTTATGTGTTTTCCTTTAAAACAACACCAAATCCAGTTCTGTCTTTTTTTAAAAATTATATGCATTTTCAAAGTTGTTGAGTACATTGTACAGTTACATTGATGGCCAGACCCTAGACATGCATATTATTATACTTTGCAGCATTATAACAGAGCATTTATGTGGGCACCTTCATTTTTTGACTTTCATAAGGCACATGGATTAAAAATAAATGTCCTCATGTCAGCTTTTTACAATGATAGAAGCGTATAAGAATCCATCCACTGTGATGGAGCCACATTAATATTGTATAGTGGATGAAATATTACACATCTTGAACATGGTAAAAAGCTGTAATGAGTTTCAATGACAATAATATTTATTTCCAGTCCAGATGTCATAGCAAAGGGAACGAGCTATAACTCGTATCTAGAGTAACCGCAGCCTGAAAGAAAAGTGAATTATTTATTAGTCTGTTATGGTACTCCAAACAGGCAATTATGAATATTATAAACTCACAAAAAAAAGAGAAAACTTTTGTCACCATGAAAATTAAACAAACGTTTTGAGGAAGAGTATAGAGATACTCTGAGGAAGTAGAAATACTTTGAGGAATATAGAGAGATAGAGACTTACTTATTTTTTGATTAGCTGTAATAAAATTGTAAATTTTGTTAATAGCTGTAAAGAATCTTTGTTAATAATTTTATGTCAAATAACTATGTTTTCTGTATTGCAGATTTCGAGAAGATAGCAGTTGACCCTGGAATATCAGAGAAGAGGTCATGCTCGTTTTGCAAAGTCAAATTCGAAGATCAAGCTGATCAGAGACAACATTATAAGCTGGACTGGCATAGATACAACCTCAAGTTGAATTTGAAGCAGCGTAAACCGGTATCAGAAGAAAACTTCTCATTGATGGCTGATTCAGGTAGAATATCAGATCAAGTTTGTTGAATTCTCATGCTTTAATTTAAATGATTTTCAATTTCAACCTTTTTAATATCGTGATCCTTCTTGATGAAATCATAGGTCCTTTCCATTATTTAGTGGCCATTTTTAAATTTTATATATCTTAGGAGCAAGGATCTTCTCTTGAGATGTTCATTATTTTTTAAATAAAAACACTATGATGATAAAATGTTGAATAATTACACAGGATGAGTAAGTGTAAGTTTGAAAATACAAGAGCAATGACAGATAAGATGGTGTTCAAGATTTTCTATCCCTGTATTACTTACTTGATAACTTTTCATTATCATTCAAATATCACTTTCAAACATTGATATTTTCCAATATTTTGTTATTTATTTATTCATACATATATTTTTTTTCCTCAGGTGGTGTGTCCAGCATTTCAGGATCTGATTCTGGAACTGATTATGATCCAGAGATTGGAAATTTAACGGAGACTGATCCTGAAAACACATTGAGCCATTTGATCGCTAGACGTATGAGAGTGATTTTTGAAAACAAAAACGGAAATATCTTATCCTTCTATCGTTGCTGGTTCTCAGGGAAAAAGGTACCGTAGTTTTTTCAATATCAATTCATTTCGCATTTTCACTCAAATTCATTGATATTGCTTGAATCTATAAATTAGTTACTTCTTTTATTTCTTCACTTAATAAAAAAATAATTTATTTTTAATTGTTATTTTTCTCACTTAATATTGAAATTCATATTATAAGAATAAGGTTTTGTTTACTATTTCCTTCTAACAAATTTTAAACATTTTATTATGTAAGAATAAGCCTCCTTTATGATTATTTTTCACAAGTACACATCTTTTTCAACAGACGCTCCCACACATACTTTCTTGGGACTACAGTACCTAATTTCTTTCCAAATTATATTTTATATTTTGTCATCTATACCTAATTGTAATCAATTTATGTGTAATATGGAAAATTGCTACTGTTTGCTACGTAGTACTATTATTATTTTTGTTACAAGATAATATTTGTGGAAATTCAGCCTTCACAGCGTTATAATATTGTGATTATCATTTTTGTTGAGTGATTGTCTTTCACTGTTCCTCAATAACTTATTGGGCTTGTTCTAGGATCATATTCCATCCGAGACTGAATTAGTGACAGCCGCTCAAAGTCTTCCCTCTCGTTCGCAAGTCATGATCCTGATAGTTGGAGCAGGTCACTTTGCTGCCTCAATCTTCAAAGGTAGGCTCGATTTTGAAATGGGAACATGCATTCAATTCCAACATTGATGCTGTATTTATAGATGAATAATTTATGTATCAATCATATTCATATGCTTTTTATGCTAATACTATATTTAGTGACGCTCGTCCCAGGGTAGGCTACTCCGAAGAGCGAGTAGTCATAAACATGTTAGCTTCTTTATTTTTTATGGAAAAACTAAGATATAAGACAAATCACTATCCTTATTAAAACTACAGTATATCTTTGTGTTCACCTATGAATCATGATTCGACCATAACTATTACCGTAATTTATATGCATTTTCCAAATTATTTTACTGTTTACTGTTATTTTCCAGGTACCGATGTTATTCTGCACAAAACTTTTCATAACTATAATGCTCGTGTGAAACAGGGAGGTGCTCAGAATGCAAAAGATAGCAAGCGATCATCTGGATCCAAGAGTGTTGGAAATATTGGATCTGGAACTCCAAAATCTAATGAAAGGACTTTAACTCAGGTTTGTATTGTGTTTAAAGCTGGAAGAAATTAGACGTTGCAATCAATCAACTGCTATAAATAAATAATAATATAAGTGCTGAAACAAAAATTTAAAGAAAGCTATGTAGAGTTCCACCTTTAATATCTAACTGGTTTGGCTAATTTCATATTTGAATGCTAATCTACGAAGGTGTCTGGTAGGCAAACAACAAGCCGCTCGATCGGCAATTGAGGGGTACGGGGTTCGATTCCCCGTCCGGGCACAACATTTTGTACTGTTGCATTCATTGGATTTCCTGTTGCTATTCGTTCTGTTGCCAATGTTTGCTTTTGCAGAGGTCTAATTATATTGAGGCCTCATGTTGTCATCCGCTGCCAAGTTGTAGCTGCCCAAAGACACTTGAATCGTCGTGACACACCGATCCAGCAGCCTGAGCAGCAAAACTTCTGTTACTGAAGATCGATATCCATCCACAGCCTTGTTTTGAGGCTCTTGAATGTAGGCCTAGCAGTATTAGAGCACCAAGAGCTGCTTTCATTCCCTTGTCCATAATTGGTTGATTTTGTGTGCGACTGAAGCATGCTGCATATTAAGCTTAGGCCTAAGCATTGATCGCACAGCACTCAGAAATCGACCAAATGTAGACATAGGGATTCGTTTATATATCGAAGTAATCCTCTACTCCTATTAAAGTTTTGTTCTTCTGTTTTTCAGGATGTCCAAGAGTTGTTGACCAGTTGGACCAAAGAAGTTTCCAGCTGTAATTTAATATTCATTCGAGCAGTTGGTCCTATAAATCGTTCGGTAATTTTCAATGGCAAACAGTCAGCATTGGACAAAAGTGATGCTCGCTTGAGAACGATTCCGATATCAACCAGAAGAGCAACCTTCCAAGAAACGCAGAGAGTTTTCTCATTGCTTTCGACCATCACAATTTATGGTTCATTGAAAATTATATTATCAAGCCACTTGATTAGTTAAGATTTCCAACTTTCAATCACGTAAAAATTGAAAATTTGTGTTTCCAGTTTCTCAACATACAGTAATGCTATAGGTTGCACCAGCCAAGATTAAAAATGAATCCTGTATCAGCCCTATATATGTAGTATGCTCAGCTGTTTGAAAAGATTAAGGTTGATCCCAGTTGGTACAACCAAGCATGGGAATAATGCTTATTATTGAAGTTCCTTTATATTTCATTGTTCTATCTATCCAAAGAACTTCATAATTACTGTCGGTAATTAGTAATTATTGAAAGAAGAAGAAATAGTTCCTTGCTGACTACTTTCATCACCATAACTTGATTGTGCGCTGGAAGCCTAACCTTCATTAAAGTGTTCAAGCTTTTATTACATTATAGAAATGATTAATTCATGAATTGTCATTTCAATTCAAATTATATGCAACAATAATGGTTAAATATTTGAAAAAAATATTATTTCTATTTTAATGTTGTTTTCCATGACGAAATACTTGTAGAAAATTCTATCAAAGTAACGACTGGTATTTCACTGTAAATAATAAAAACTTGACACCCTAAAGCAGAATGAAATATTAACACATACAGACCAAATAAACATAATAAATGACAAAACAAATTTCAAATCAAGCACCATTTTTTCATACATCATGGCCACACAGTCCAACTCCTAAAAACTAACGCCCCTGGCGGCTGGCTGATGAAGCTCCTCATCAGGAGTGAAATGCATCCCAAGTATGTCCAATAATGTAAGTAGAAACATTAATTATTCACAGTGAAATACAAGTCGTTACTTTAATAGAATTTCTTTTTTCTTTTTATGCAGAATCCAAGGAAATATTTTGCAATAAGTTCTCCTGCTCATCTCCAAGAAAGGACTTTGAATCAAAAAACAAAGAAAGTGATACTGAAAAAGGAAAACGTAAAACTTATGACAGATCAAAATCTAGAACCTCACCGCAGAGGCCTTTACCTGATATTGTTTCTAGACTTGCAATTGAACTGGATGACATTGGTAAGATATACATATGGTTTTTCATTTAGGCTCTTGATACTCATTTATTATTCAAATATCATGATTATATTATGGCTGTGAGGCTTATATATAAATTTTTATAAAATTAATGCCAAAGCACTACAAGAAATGTTGTATTCATTCCCATTGATATTATAGGCTAATATCACTCATGAAAATTAATGTTCATACAGAGTTACTCGAAATGAGTTTAGCTTACTAATGCTTCTAGGGCTCATGAAAAACGTTCGTATAAATACATAAAATAAGTCTAGAAATGATCTGTTAACGAGATAAATATGGTGGATGATTGCATCTTCTTCAAATTTATAATTCTCTTGTTCGTTGGTGAATCAATGGGGTGCATTCAAACAAAATTCTTTGTTTCAGAAAACGATGATCAGTATGGTTCAGAATATCACAGAACATCGTTTTCAGAATCTCTCAGTGAGTTTGAAGTGTTTGTTCCAAATTTGAAAAATGACATCAGGAAGAAAAAGAAAAATACCAAACTAAACAAGGAATTGAGAACAGGTATTATTTTAATCATTATAAAATACATTATAAGCAATATTATTCTTATTTGAAGATCAGAGTGAAAAACTGTAAAAATTCTAAAGAGTCACTATTGAGATTGTAGAACCGTTCCATAATAATTTAAAATGAAAAACACAGATTTTGTCAATTCTACTCTTTAATTTTTGGTTCAAGGACCATGGTTTCGTAACCACACAGGCTACATCATCAGCTTGACATCATACGTGGTTACGAAACCATGGTCCTTGAACACAAAATTATACATTAGAATTGACAAAATCTGTGTTTTTCATTTAAAATTATTTTGAAAAACTGTAAGTCAAGTGTGTGCAATGTTTTTAGTCATTTCTGATATCATGACGTATCACGTCTTTTGAATCACATCCACAGGAGTACAAGTGCAATGACTTTGGATGCCTAGCAAGTCCTGTGATTGAGTGCTCTTGGGAGTCGGAAGTATATATTGGTTTCAGACTCTTGGATGGTGTTTCAAAAGCTCTCACTTCACCTGTATAACCACATACCGCAAGAACTCCATTCGAGTTTACAGCCATTTTCTGTAGAGCTTGGTCGAAACACTCGGTCAGTTCAAAAATCTTTTTCACTCTGTTGTCAATGAGCATTATATTGCCGAAACAAGAGCCGATAGCGAAAACATTTTCATCCAGCCAACAACCAGTTTCAAGGCTTTTAAAACATTCGCGCTTCAGAGCTAGAGCTGGTTTATGCATGTGGCGCGTGTTCCATAGTGCAGCCGATCCATATCCATCGTAGGAGCAGGATGCGTCATCACTTGCGGAGCATACTCGACTTGAGTGAAAATACCGGCTTGTATGTGAACAGTGGGCTCAAAGACTCAAAAATAAATTAATACATTTTGAGTTGATTAAATCGTGTATATGAAATTACAGGTTCCTGTTGCTGAGTGATGGGTATCCAGTGGAACCACCTTGGTGAACTCCAGGCTTCCAAAAGTCTTGGGAGGTGATGGGATGTCCATGAGATTTCCAAAGACTCAGTATTTATCATGGCTCCCCATTTTAAATCTCGACAATCGAAAGAGAATAAAAACAAAATTGGTTTTTGTGAAGACTGTGTTGAATGAAAAGTTTAGTTATGTACTACAGAGTAGGCTAGTACTAATGTACTTTAATACAGAATAGTACTTAATTCACAATTAGAGTACTTTGTAAATAAATGTGTACTGAGAAATAGTCTACACTCTGTAATGTTCAATGTTGTCTATTTACATCAAATTTTTAGCAGTATAAAGTGCTAAGCAGTATAAGCAGTAAAAGGTGCGCTGGCTCAGTGAGTTGTAAATATACACTATTGATACTGTTATCGATCAAAGCAATGTATGTGGCATTTTAATGATATTTATTACCATACTCTAATTCACTTCATCAAACTAATGCACTCTTTTCATGTTCGGCTCTTGTGTCTCACTATCCCCCAGTACCATAGATACATTTTTTTACTCCAGTTGGCTGAAAAAGTTTTGCTCTTTCTTATGTTACCAACCATCTTCCTTCACTGTGCTTCTTCACAGAAGTCAATATTTTTTATCATCTTCTCTGTCAAATCCTTACAGGCAGTAGTGCTGTTGTGATAAATGTACTTGCAACTGTATGAATTTTTAGTGTAAGCTCCCACTTGGAATTTTTAGTTGTGCAACAACCTTGTTGCAAAAGTCTCTCAAATCTCAGATACAAAACTGAACGTTTGATTGCATTTTGGTGCACCTAATAGTCATTGACTATTCGCAAGTGAATTGCAAAGTATTGCACTTTCAATTTGGCGTGGGTGCCTTACCTCAAGATGGTGCAATTTAGAAATTAAGAGATGTTCATGATCTGTAAATAGTTGATCAATATCATATTCTTGAAGGAATGTTTATAAATTATATCTCTTGAATTTAGTATTAAATGTTTATCAATATTTTAAACTGGTAGAACACATCATGTGAATTTATACCAACTCATCTGAATATTTGCTTTAATGAAATTTGCGTTTGGGTGCCTTATCTCCCAGTGATGCAATCTAGAAGTAAAGCTATGTCAACGGTCTATGGATGTTATATAATTTTAAGATATAAGATATATTTATCAATATTTTAATACAATTACAATACTACAATTCTAACCTGTAAGAACCGTCTTAAAGTTGCGGTTCTAATGAGTGCTTGAATGTTGTATCAAGGTATGTAAAAAATAAGATTTTGGATTGTAATATTTAGTGATGTATTGAAGCAATATTAATAAATTTAAACTGATATAATTACCAAATGCACATTTCTACAATATCAAAGCATTTATTGGATGATATTACAATACCAATTGTGATTAATGATGGATTGCAAGGCACAATAAAATTAATTTGTGATGGAACTGTTGGGTCTCAATTTGTATTTGATGTGGATAATGACAAAAAAATCAAGTATTCATGGAATAATTATCATGTTGTGCTAGAATTATATAAGCGGTGTTTCAAGTCTTATTACATTTTTAATTATTTTATTATTTATTTTACGTATTTCTTTTAACAATAATATTATTGTTTTCAGTTTGTTATTTAATTAAAATTTAATAT
The DNA here is from genome assembly GCA_017141395.1 of Laodelphax striatellus. Taxonomy (NCBI): domain Eukaryota; kingdom Metazoa; phylum Arthropoda; class Insecta; order Hemiptera; family Delphacidae; genus Laodelphax; species Laodelphax striatellus. The sequence goes on from CM029544.1 coordinate 28,558,186, forward strand.
GCGATTCAAATAATTTTTGAATAAAATTATTATTATTATGCTGATTTAAGATTTAATTTTTTATGAAAGATGCTGTACTCTCAACTGCCAAAGCAGAAAATATTTCCCAGAAGTATCAAAGCTCAGGAGAATAATCTGATTATTGTGCAACGTTCACATATTTTGTAACATACTTTTTTAAATTGATGAATGTATATTTAATTATTTGAATCGAGAATAATATTTTATCAGTTTATCAAGAACCTTTGTTCTTGATAAATAAATATTCATAATATTTCTACTACGGTACTTGGTGTCTGTTCTTGAATTGTGTAATAGTCCCTTTCCAACATCATAGATAAATCTAGTGAGCCCTTGACCTATCCATTAGGTACAGGGTAGTCGAATGTCAACCCGCCCTTTGGCGAACCTACATGTGAAATGGGGACACCGCAATTCTTTTGAATACATCCATTTCAACCTAGATCTAGAATATTTTTAATGTGTTTTTTTGAAACTTCTTAATTTTATCCAAGTATCAAGTTTAGTATATCATAGTGTTATGTGATTCGAGTAAATGAAGATTTTGTTGAATTATTAAACAAATATTCTATCTCTTATCATTCTTGTTTTATTCAATTCAACAGCTCCAATTATATGATCGTCTGTTTCGTTAACATTATGAATATATCATAATTTGGTATCAAGTTCCTCAATCATACAAGTTGATACGGTGTTTGAAATGAATCTGGTGCTTTATTCAATGGAAAAGTCATCACAAGTCGATTCGAATCAGAGCCGTACTGGTGAGGTAAGTGATCGATCCGGGGCCTTACATTTCTAAAATATTCCTTTTTTACAAAGGAATATTGATTTTTGAAACCTTGTAGGACACATTTATAAAATTATTCTATGGTAACAATTTACCAAATCCTCCTAGGTTACTGTAGAGCATCCAGCTTCAACTGACTTCTCGAGTTAGGCCCTGCGCCCACGAAGCAACTGCTATCTGACTACAGTCACAAACCAGTTTGCGATGCTACTGCTATCTGACCTCGGCAATGGATAGTAGTGGGGAACCGCCCACGAGGTGACCAATTGCAGACGAGTCGGAAACGATTTGGAGGCAACCGTGGATCCGAGGTCACAGTTGCGTTTCTGATACCGATTGCCTACTATATCTTCATCTATAGAAGGCCATGCTATTGCGTGGTTTCTATCCTAAGAAAAGTGTGCTTCGAGTGTTTGTTTCTAACCTTCCTGGTCAAAAGGTGGTGGACCAAGAATTTAATTTAAAGCTTGTAGAGCAAGTAGAGAAAATAATATCTTGTACTCTACAATTACAGACTACCTGGATATTCTCGTAAAGAGAACACATTCTCTCATATTGGTTTTTCTCCAATGAAGGCCCAAACAATCTTATCAATTCCATGAAAGACTCTTTTGACATTTGGTAAAAAGCAAAGAATTTTCTATCTATTTGTGACAGTTCTTTGGCTGTAATAAAAACCTACGTTCCATATTATTCTTTATATATGGGTTTACCCAATACTTTCTCTTTGATTTTCTTAATTTGCATAGTTGATAGTAATCAAAATAATCTTCATCTGAATCTGACGACATAGCGAAATCTATCTTGTATTCGCGAAGGCAAATCACATGCAACAGCTCACACAGCTGACTGTCCGTGTGCGGACAGATGTTGTATTTCGGTTTCAGACAAGATGGAAGTTCCAACGGTTGGCGACTATAGTCATATTGCAGTTGCTCCGTGGGCGTAGGGCCTTGACAGTATTGTGCAATGCAATCAAATTTTAGTTTCAAGAATCAAGTTATTTCAAGTCGATATTCAAACCTATTCTACGGAATGTTAGTTGTGCAGCTAAATCTATATGAACTACTCAATCTTAAAATTTAATTTGAAGAATATTTTACTAACAGGGATATTGTCAATAAAAGTTAATCATGTTCGTAAAAATGGTATATAATTATAAAGATTTCTCATCATTTACATCTGTGATTTTTATTACATATAAACACATGTCCAACGGAAAATGATCATTAATACTACTTGAAGTATGATGCTGATTATATTTCTTGAGTATTCTGATTCCAACCTATATAATATATATATATGATTACTTACACACATGCTCTTGAAGCAAAGAAAAATAATATCGAACTAATAAACTATGCTCAAATTGTATACAACTATACAGTAATAATGAATGTTGAAAACATTGTATAATACTGTATCAATATAATATCTTGATACAATATAATATCTTGATACAATTTTAAAACTAGACAATTTAATAAAAAATTGGTTACATGGAGTGGAGAGGAAGCGCTGAACATTTTTTACATCTTACTAAAGATTTACAGTATGCGTTGAAAAATTAAATAAAAAAGATTCAATTCTTAAAATACTAATTTATTATATAAACCATGAACAAGGCTCAATTGAATATTATTGCTTTGCTATTTTAGAATGTGAGTAGTAGACGCTGTATTTTTGGAGTATATAGAGGAATTCCGGCGCATCAATTTTGTTACGGACCCATGTAAGCTAAGCTCTCCAGACACCCAAGTTACGGATAACCCTTACCCAATCTGTATAATCAGTTGAAAGTTGTATGGGCCCTAATAAAGTATAAAATCGCAATAATAGATAAGAGTATTATAAAGAGTGGACATGAAACAATTTTTTGAATAGCTGGGTGCTGAAAATCAGAGCACCCAAATTAAACATAACGTACCGTACACAAGGTGGACAAAATAATAAAAATTTAAACTTAGTATTGCTTGGTTCTTATATTAATACTCAAGTCTTTTTTTTGTGTGGGTGAGCTCTGAGGCTTGTGCGTGGGTAATGATGAGAATTTTCGACTGTGATATGAATGTTGACATTCATTCAAAAGAAATATTGATATTTCCTGGACAAGAGACTAGTATTAGAAATGCTTAAAAGTTCGCTTATAACAGTAGGTTAAATGGAATGGACTAAATAAAATTTATATTGACTATATGGAATGACTACATACACAGAAGAAAATTGTGATGAACGTTTTTAATCATTTATGAAGAACTGATAACCTATAGAACTAAAAATTATAAAAACAAAGAGACGTCCTACTCAGATTTCAGACCAAAGTGAATATTCGTTCTGTTAATACAGTATATATAAAACCATATCACAACAAAAGGCCTTATTGCGTTGAAGATCAATCAACTTTTGATAACATTCAAACGATTTTAATGTAACTTTAAAAATAACAATGCATTTCGGGTACGCTATTAACACAGACTAAGTTGGCAGAAAAATAAACGGTAACTCTTGGCTTGTTACCATTTTCTCAGAAGTAAGGATACAGTATCATGGCAGAAGGTGGGATTCAGACTAACTAAAATATGTTTCTTTGCAAAATTCATCATTAATGTTTCAACCAGAAAGCATTGAAGTAGACAACTAGGCTACATGGTAACTGATCTGTTTCAAGAATGCTCTTGAAAACTTCTTTTTCTACAACTGCTCGTAAAGAACTTCTTTACGCACTGAAAACTTTTCGTAAAACAGCTGATTTCTGAGCAGCGAGCGGTTAAGCCTTTACCGCTCGCTAAACAGCAGCGCATGCGCAGTAGATTCACTTTACGCTCGCTAACCTGCCGCGCATGTGCAGTACGTTTTCTTTTCGCTTACTGAAATTTGGGGTTATGAAATTTTCATAACCTCAAACATGGAAATTAAGCAATGGACATGAGCGAAGGCAAATAATTAAAAATGAATTAACTGCAGTTGCAGAAAAGTTTTTGTATGTAATTCGCGCGTACAGCCTCTTCATTGCTCTAGCAAAATTATCACGCTTCGCTATGCGTCGCATGATAACTGTTTTGCTCGAGCAATTGTCGCGCTTTACGCTCTTAATACAGTACATAAATGGCTATTTTATTTAGTTCATACAATTTTTTTAGTACCTGAATGACGTTAATGTCAGACTACTCAAGATAAATTTCAAATTTATTAATTTCCCTGGAACGTCAATTGAATCATTTGGAATGAGTCTACCATTCCAAAAATACTGAAGTCTATTCTTAGAGGATCATGTATTGGATGCTACAAAAGGCAAAATTCAGTACGATTATAAAAAGTTTGAAGAAAACCTTTGAATTGTTCGGGGGAAAAAGACATGAACTAGTAACCGGCCAGTGCCAAATTGGCATAGGGTCTACAAGGACCATTAAGTGAATTTTCTAAAAATTTCGAATCAATTATGATTTTAGGGGAATGAGCAAACCTACGTAAAAAAACTCACTACAAAGTATTTCAACTCAAAGAAAGGTATTCCCCTTCAAATTAAAATAATAAACAAAAAATGAATAACCGAACAATAAAATCAAAACAGTTCTATAAATAATTAGTTGAAATGCTCTATAATGGGATAACTCAAAGGGAATAAGACGTGAATTGAGTTTGGAATACGTTGGGTTTGTTAAATAATATCGTTAATCTTATGACTTGTAATTTAAATATACAACATTGCTACATTAAACAGCCATAAAAAGAGCCTAAAGCCTCTGTGATCACAAGCTTAGAATTCAACTGAAGGACAATTCTGTAACAACTGAAAACTTTTGCTTGCACAGTACATACAACAGTAATAATTGACTCTTGGCAAAAGGCCAGCTGAATGAGAAATTTATTCACTGAGAACTATCTTAATAATTGCTTGCATTTTATTGCGCCTAATCAATAAAATCTAATGTCTTGAAATTATACAGGATTTGCTTGAACAATTTTCTATATCTTATTCATATTGATATAAAAACGTGAAACAGTGACAATTTAAAATTCTAGTAAAATATCATATCCTTCGAAAAGAGGCACAATAAAATTCAGAGACCCTTTATCCTGCCAATGTGTAAACCTATAAAAGAAGGATTAACTGAAATATCATTCAACTTTAGCTTAACAAATTTTAAATGGTGTTTATATTATTACAGCCCTAATCCTCTTCAGAGTTTATCAAGGGATTAAAATATCGTTATCAGCTCTTTCGTGTGTAGGCATGTGAAGAATTTCATCTTAATATAATATCAGCTTTTTTTCAGAAATAAGCAAAACGAAATCTCATAACCATTTACATTATCTCAACACAGCTACCAATAATTATTCAACACTTTCTTAATAAACTATTCCGATGTTTTCAGCTTTGGAATGTGATCAGATTGATTGTATTTCAAGTGCATTCTGATTAATAAAACCATTTTCTTAGTATATCATTTCATAGACTTTCACACCAGTAAAAGAAACCTACTAAAGACCCACGCAAAAGCTAAGAGCTTATGTGAGTACTACCAAAAAAAAAAGTAAAACATTATGTGATTCGTATTTCAGCATTCCCAATCAGCAAAATCTTCTTTATTCTTCAGTTAATGATTAAACTATCTTGTTCAAACATCACTACAATATCTTTTATGAAATAATATATTTTCTTATGATGATTTACGCGTTAGTGTAAGAATGTTTGACTAGTGGAAACATAATAGAATTGATGTTACAATGCTTGTGAAATGACATCTTTATCAATTAGGGAAGTTTCACTCGAAAGGGATTTGATAGAATGCCGGAAAAACAGATTAAAAACGTTTTCTGCAGTTAAATAAAATGATAGATGTAAAATTGTTCTACATATGAGCAGAAAAATTTAGGCAAATCGTACAAGCAATAAAAATACGGAGACCAACGAGGAATAGAGAAATTTTGATTGGGACTGTACTCGAAAATGGAATGGAGGAAACAGACTAGGTTGTCTACTTCAAGTTCTTAATGGAATGCCATTCAAGCACAATAGAGCAGTGGTCATTACTAAACGGATTGTTGTGACTGCATTAGTTTTCATAAACCTTTCAAAAACAAAAATGAGGTGTAGTACTAAAATTATGACTAAAATTGCATTTTATTATGAACTTACAGCCGTCTCCCTCCTCCATTCCAGTATTGTGTACAGTCCCAATCGAAAGTGCCACCGTATTCCTAGCGATCACCCGTTATATCGAAATTAGGCCACGTTACTCCCTAATGAGGTTGAATTAACCCGAATGCACTTGTAAATTTCAATTCACTTGAATGAAGCTAGCAACTGATAACATTGAAGAATTGAGCACAGATACCAGAAGAAAGTGATGATCACATCAATATGAATCGACAATTGTCTAGTTACTATACAGAGTTGCTTGTGTTCATCTCTTTCTTTAATCTAAGCTTCAATTCATAATTATAAATATTTACACTTAAAAAACACTCTATATATACTTCACATGCCATTGATGAAAATGCTTTCATAGTGGTACACGACTGAAATGTACATGAGTATTTCCATAAATGCAACCGAAGTCGTAACTTCAACCTAATAAAACTGCTAACAACATTTGCTTTTTTTCGGTTTTTGTCTAGGCCTTATAATGACTGTATCAGTTGGACGTTCCTTCAGTTCCTTCTTAGTGCGCAGAACCAGCCTAGTGATTGCCATAAACATCTGAAAATAAAATTCATTATTAATCAAAATGAAACAGAAAAATTGAAAATTCATTAAAAATTATAAACAACTGATATATGAACAGATCAGCAGTGGCGGCCCTAGAAATTGCGGGTACCAAGGCAAAGTTCAATAACGGGGCTCTCTTAATACCTGAAATGACTAGTCTGTTAGAAAAGAAAGTTGGGGCCACTAACTCTATAGATACTGTGAATCCTGAACTTTCGTAGTTTCGCCGATTATTTATGATATTATATAAATTTTCTTCTACTGCTAAACTGACGTTATTTCATTTTCCAAGCCGTGGTTCACGGCTGTGCGGGGCCCCTGAAAAACACGAGGCCCAAGGCGCCGCCTTTTTCGCCTTCATATAGGGCCGCCTCTGCATCAGCTGCGCCAGCAGGAAGATCAGCAGGAATTGGAAAACTTACTATTCCCAAGTAGTGTCAAATTATCATTTACTAAATTGTACACTCATCTTTTTCAAACCAACAAAATGCAAATGATAAACAAATTATCGTCATGAATATCAACATACATCGGTACTTTCCTTTCCTGTTAGACGACACGTCTATTCATCTAGAGATATCGATAATCGATTTCGAACTTCAAAAGTATCAATACTCCTCTGACAAACATATGAGAAAAAGGTTCGCAGCGGACGACGGCAGCTGAGTCGCATGAACGAAATCATACCTTCAAGAAGTTCTAAGAAAAATCTATTCATTGTATAGTTGAATTTTATATTTTATAAATTATGAAGGATAATCCTTCCTTATTATTAGGTACTGTGTCTGCATTCCAATTATAAGATTTGATTCCAGGGGCCTCTTTCATAGAAATTCAGATGTCCTGTAATACAATGGAAAGGCTGACGTACTCTTGACTTTCAAGTTTACTGCATAGTGCTCTGCTCAGTCCAATTCTTGTCCAGTCTGCCTTTTTCGTTTTACAGAACTTCTAAAATTTCATGAAACAGTTATATTAAGAAAAGTTGCAATTGAGAATTGTGGCTGTCCAAGTCCAATTCAATTAACAGTAATGTTAATTAATGAAGAACGAACTGAATTAAAATTTAACTTACTTCTTCAACATTAATGTTATCTTTGGCACTTGTTTCAAATAGTTGAATTCCCATCTGATCTGCGAATCTTTGGGCATCCTCTGTCAATACAACTTTCTGATCGGGGGCGTCATTTTTATTACCAACTGGAAAGCAATGAACAATGTTAAATTTCAACAACAATATTGTTCAACCATACGACCAAGTGGATGTGCATAATTATTCTGATCACTTCTAAATGCGTCAATTACCAGTATTCGCTAAATGAAACCGAAGAATTATCACTGTAACTAATCGAATATTCTACAGGAGATCAGAAACATAATGAGAACGAAATCAAAGATTTTGCATTTATACCTATATTTGCTATTTTGACTTTGAATTGTTAATTTGATTTCATTTTCAAAACTCAATCTGGAGAGTAGTGATTGAACTAGAAACAACACAAAAATAAGATAAGATTTATTACCTTAATTCAATTTCTCTTCAATAATAGCTTATAAGTTGGGAAGCACATTAAATTGGGGAATAAGAACCTATCAAAGTCGGTTTAATATTGTTTAGTAGTAACACATTACTTATTCAATGGTCCTTTGGCGAGGTAGAAAGAGTAACCTAAATTTTCATTTATTAGAAGAAAGCTCTCAACAATATGTTGAGGTTGCAACCACAAATGCATTAAAGTGATTGTTTTACTAGCATGGGAATACTCAGCTGAGGCTGCACCCACAAACACATTTAAGGTATTGTTTTACTAGCAAGGGAATACTCAGTTGAGGTAGCACCCAAGCCGTATGGCTTTAGCTTTGGGAATTGTTTTACTAGCATTGGAATATCCAGTGTTCCTTGTGTATGTGTATCTATTTACATTAGAAAGTTCTCACTCCACCTTATTAACAATTAGATCGCTCAAAACACACGGCATACTCTTTCTTGGTAAGTTACTATGGATTGTCTTTGTATGAAGAGTAACCTATTTTTATTGGTAGAAAGATATATCAAGTAGGCATTACCGATTGGGTTGAAGGAAACATCAAGGGTTCTTGCTTTAAAACGCAGATTGTAATTGTACTAAATGAAAAAAATCATTTTGATTACTGTAATACGAACATTTCTTACATTCAAAAACTACCTACATTTTTGCAAAAACTTTGACTTTTCTGACGCCTTTATTTGCCAACCAGCCGAAATGTAATCTTATCTAAATATATTGAATTCATTTTCTCTCATTATGAATGCGCAACACCCTAGAGCATTAAAAGATTCAAACTCACCAAGAATCCGACTGACAACTTCACAGTTCTGATCAATTTCATGTAACCATCGCTTTACATTAGCGAATGATTCACCGCTGGTTACATCATAAACTACTATGACTCCATGAGTCCCTCTATAATACCTGGAAAAGAAGATTTTTGGTGATTACAAGTTTAATACATGCTTCTACTAAAGAAAATAATTGATAATGGATGAAAATGTTTCTAATATTAAAAATATTCCCATGATCCCTCCCTACGAAATAGATTTGTTGAATCAGTATTGGTACATTGAAATATATTTTTAAAATCAGTATCGGTGCACTTCATTGTAGGTACTTCATGCTGCTAGTCTTTCGTAGACAACTCAAATTATATTTTTGTGAATTTCAACAGGTAATTGGAATTTTTTGCAAGAGGCACTAGCCTACATGATTATTTCACAAGCGTCGAATTATCTGTCTGATAAATTGAAAAACTTCAATACATAACAACTAAACTTCACTACCATACTGCCATACATATTCGATAAATTGTAAGATATCTGATGTATCTTGATTGTAATTTGATATTTGATAAGTTGTTTTCATTTCATTTTTTCTTCGGATTTTATTTGAATTTTAGCTTTTTTACATTCATTTATTTTTTCGTTCAGTTTCGTCTCTTCTTATTATAATTAAATCCAGTTTTGTGAAATTTATTTTTCTTTCTAGGTTGACTTTTATTATTGTATTGTTATTAATTTTTTTGTGTGTCAATAAGGCTCTATATGGAGTATACTGAGAGCTTCTGTGTATGTCAAAATGTCAAAAAATGAATGAATAAATAAATAATTCAGATTTTGATAAATGAGTCCTCCACTAACAGTGCAAATACACGTTGCATAGTATGCATGCATGCAACGTTGTATTTACTCCTTAAGAGATGGTAAGAAACATATCATGTTATCAAATACTTACGTTGATGTGATAGTTCTGAATCTTTCTTGTCCGGCGGTATCCCATATTTGTAATTTTACTTTATCACCATCTATTTCCACCGTACGTATTTTAAAATCGACACCAATCGTTGTGATATAATTTCCTGAGAATGTGTTGTCTGCAAATCGTAGGAGCAAAGAACTCTTCCCAACTCCTAAAATTAAAAACATACATTTTCATTACTAGACGTGTTATTATCAATAAATGTATAACACCCAAATTGGAATAATCTTTAGTTACAGACGAGAACAAAAAATGGACCATTTCTCTTAATCTGGGTTTTCGTTACTGCGACCGAGTGCCGCAGCGGAGCCCGACCCAGCGTTGCCAGATGGAGATAGAGAGAGAGAGTGTGTGTGTGTTTCAAATTCGACGAAAATGTAAATTATTTCCGTGTTTAATAAACTTTCTAAAATTTTAGTTGACGGTTAGTTTCAACGCACCCAAGTTATACTGGTTCAAGCTCTGGAATGACACAGCCTTTTGATGGGACTCTGGGTCCCACTTGAGCTTGAGGATTGTGTGACTAAGTCGGGATCTAAAATAGTCATAACCTTACTGAGAGTTATTGTTTTTGACCTACCTTCTGGAATTGGAAACAGTTCATGTTCACAGTTTGGCATAGACATAGCCAACTTCGTACATATAAATTACATTAAAGTGTTGTTGTAAATCAGTCTTGCTATGATTCAAGCCAATTGGCCTTTGTTTACATCGGAATAATGAGTCATCAACATAGAATCGTCATTCAGAATGTTTCATTTAATCAATTTAGTTAAAAATGCTAAAAGCTAATCAAAATAGCTAGAACTAAGTAGCTGAAGTGAATTTACAGTCACAGGGCTGCAAAGGTTGAGAAATTCTCCAATGGTGATCAGAGTACCTAGCAAAATTCAAATAATTTCGAAGATTCGTCTGCATATCAGGAGTATCGTCCTCTAGGATCAAAAAGGAAAAATATTAGTATCCAATGCAGATATTATAGAGTCTACGTACTAAAATAGTTAATCAAGACAAGGTTAAAACACAAAATTGCTCCAGCTGTCACTTGTTGGACCTAGAAAATAACCTAGGCTATGTACTTGAACAACATACCACTATCTCCGATTATCAGCAATTTGAATAGATGATCGTATTCTCTAGCCATTGTACTGGATCTGGAATTCTCAATTCATTCAGGCAGATAAATCAATAGTTGAAAATACAAGATATTGAAGATAATAAACGAATTATTCGAACATGTCCATTTTTTCTCCTATCTCAAAACATGACTTCACTGTTCAGTGTTCTGTTCTCTCTCACTCTTCATGATGGAGATGAAAAAAGTGATAGACAGTTCTGCCAACACGTGAAATAAAAACGATCTCACTGGAAATTAATAAGGCTTTAAATTCTATGTCAACTCTAGAATATTTTTAATAGGATCCATATTGTTTATTTTTATATACTTTTTTGCCTCCTTTATCGAGTTTTTGCTGCAAAGGATATGTTCACACTGGGTCGATTTTGTATGCGACACTGCGACTCGGTGCATATCAGCATATTATGATGCTTGAACAGTAGCCGCATGCTGTGCAGCACACAAAACCGAACAAGTGTTCACATGCCTATAGAAAGCAGAATGCCAAATTGGGTCGCTACATTCTGTACGACGATCCCCTTGTACTACTCTACCACCTGTACGAAACTTTCAAGATTGAAAAAGCTATAGCAGGAGCCAATTAACTTGTCATAAATCAGCTGATCGACGAGCATGTGATCACAATACTTAACCTACAAATGCTAAATCTAGCAGATTATTGAAAAGGTCTTTTAAAAATTTATTCTTTGAAAGGTCTCTTTTAAAAAGGTCTTTTAAAGACTTTGAAGGTCTTTAAGACTTTCAAGCCTTTTGATTATTGTGTCGAGATCACTGTTGAATTATTACTGGATCAGCTGATTTATGACAAGTTAATTGCATCCTGCTATACGTTTTAGATTGGTATCCCATCCACAGACCTGACTATCCACAGGCCCACTAGTAGCGCAGCCTACAAGTATTTTACAAGATCGTCGCAGAGGTACTCTAGTAAGTCTGTACTAGTACTGTACTCTGTAAGTCTATTCGTATTCTATCGTGGTTAAGTATTCTTATTTCGTATTCTAACATGGCGTGGTTAAGAGATAAGTGAAAGCAATTTCTGGCGGGTTTTGAATTGTTACGTATATTATTTTGTGTTCATCTGTAATTTAAATTTTTTACTGCATCTGGTAAGTTGATAATTATACTGTTTCATTACTCTTAACTTTAGAAGCAAACATAAGCGTTATAGGGATTCGGCTACTTTTTATTGGTTAAGCCTCTGGGACACAGACGGCAGACATTCTATACTTATCCTATGTACGAAGGCCTTATATGTTAATAGTTAAAATAATGGATTATTCAAATTATCTTACATCAATTGCATGTTTTCCTGAGTGTAACAGTTGAACAAATGTGGGTTGTAGCACTCGACATGACCATACTTGTTCAATTTGCATGTTGTAGGTTATTTCAAACTAGTTTATGTACGGTATCCGTATATTTTTTTATTTCTGACCCTCCAAGACAGAACATTTATTTGGGACTGTTTGAGGCTAAAGGCACCTTTACCGGCCCACCTTGCTGGAGTCAAATTTCCGGTTGCAATCGATTCAGCATGTTATTCTGAACACAAAACCATCAAGATTAGCCGTCGCTCACTAATCATTAATTTTAAAAGAATAATTTTAAGTTACTAACCTCTCTTTCTTTGATGGACATTACACACCTCAAAACTATTCTATTCACAGTAAAATTAGCTCAAAATGAACCTAACTGACACTTTAAACCATGTAGATTTGTAATTCATTCAGGCAAACATGTAATTGCAGCTCCCCACCACAATGAAAAAAGGCTCTTGTGCAGGAGGCTCTAGACACATGTCAATGTGGTTTCGAGCGAAGCGCGAACTAAGTTTTTCATAGGCTTTTTTAACTTGAGAAGAGGTAATTTCAAGGTGATTTGCTACTTACAAGCGAGGTTAGCGAAGGTTAGGGGGAAAAAGGTTAAGACTGGTGAGAACCTTACGAAAAGGCTACCGGAGGATAGGGAAATTAACATGCAAATTTGTGAACTTTGAACTTGATTTATTTCAAAACTACAGGTGAGCGACGGCTAATCTTGATATTTTTGTGATCAGAATAACATGCTGAATCGATTGCAACCGGAAATTTGACTCCAGCAAGGTGGGCCGGTAAAGTACACTTGTCCCCAGTTTGATCTGTGTCCATGATGTTTCGCCGCTTTCTTTCTTGTAAGATCCACATAGGTAGAGATATGTTTGAAAGTTGAAGTGAAAATTGGAGTATTTATTGTATTTAAATTGTTACGGTACTTGAGACAGGTCCAAACTGCGAAAGCTGCGATAAAATAAACCGATCTGATGGAACAACCAACCAAATCGTATCGGTGATCGTAGTTTTTGGACCTCGCTTTAGCCAGAGGCCCAGAGTCAATCAACTCATGTGTTTTCGAAGTCCATCTCTACATGTTTATCGTGCAACTTGTTGATTGGAATATAAAAACTAATCTTTAGTTTTCCTATTAGTTCATGAAACTTCGCAATTCGCTGTGACGCATCAAGTTTTACAATTTTCTATTCCAGTAATTGCGGTTTTTTCATCCGTTTATTAGCATCCTTTGACCGCCTTTAAAAGGGGCATATGGATTAGTCATCATATTCTACTCTTATATTTCTACGATGTACAATTTAAATTTGAATAGTGCATATTGAAGATGTGCCTCTCGAAGTAAGGTTTGATACAGTGTAAACCTGCACATTCAAAGTAGAAAACTGTCCTAAGTTCAGACTTCTGTCGCAAACTAGCCGGTAGGTAACTGATTCATCAATCACAAGAATATTGTTTGAATATTTAAAAATACATCTGATGAACAAAAATTAGAACTACATAATCAATCATTCATTTAAATCGTTTTATTTTTCCTTTAATCATACTACAACTAACTCATCAATATCAGCAGGACCAGGAATCCTTTTTACAGTCCAAGTACAGCATTTAATTTTTTGATACCCTGGAATACGCTTGCTGAGCCGTATTTTTTGAGAAACTCTTCTGTTGATGGGTTATAACTACTGTAGATTCTGTTTATAGCTGACTATTGGTTTGAATTTATTAGAGGGGAGAGGAATTCATCGTAATCAGCCCTCAAGACCATCTGAGTGTTCAATACATTGTAATATTTTATACATTGTATAAATTATTGAAGAAAATAAAATTACAGAATACCCTTGGTCCATAACTAGCTATTTTTGGTTTACTTTGTACTTATTACTTACAAAGTCCACATTCTCTTACCTATGGTCGTAAAGGTATGAATTCAGGGGTATTTTGCAGAAGAAACCCTCATTTGATTTCACTTCATAACTAAAACCGATTTAAAAAAATGTATCTTGCTAGAATTACACTGAAATATCAGCCTATATTTTTCAAATAATACAATGCACTTGTGATCTTGATAAGCAAAAATTATTTCATTCAAACAAATGTGGGGCTCCTCTGCAAAAGATCCGAATTCATAAACGATATTAGTATTTTAAAAAATTAGGCGTATGCTCAAATCTCATCATCTAATAAGTTACAATAATTCCATATTTCATTCTGAATATAGTTTCTTTATCAAGGATTCCATGAAACCCTTAAGTTATTTATTGTATTCACATTTTTGAGAATGGAAGGTATTATTTTTCTAGCGGGATTCCGTGTAGAGTTTGGAATAGATGCTTTAATGATTAGACTTTATTTCAAAGAGGTTGAAATGTATCGATGAATTCCAATTAAACTTGAAGATAGATTTCGAGTAGATGTTGAATAATTCGTGCATAATTTGATGGAGTAATGAACATTACCGTACCGTTAATTGTTTATTACAAATATTATTTCTAGAAAATTTTCGACTAATGTGTAATATCTAACAAATATATTTCTTACAACAAAATGCATACAATAATTAACTCTTGCATATCCATGGTATTTCGCATTGTGTCAGTAATATTGCGTGATTTTGCTGAACTCAACTAAATTAGTCAATAAAATTTCTAAATTGCTAGGACCCATGTTAGTAGGCTATATTTTGATGAGTACACAAGAGCATCAAGTATTAAAAACACGTTTTGTGTAACACCTTTAGATAGTAATACTTTTGGTAGTAGAATGAATAGAGTCACCATTTTTCAGTACTAGTTTGCCTCTTTTATTTGCAAGTTGTAATCTATTTCGGTTTTTTATTTAATTTCTATGATTGTGTGTTTTTACTCCTATAGACGAAGTAGACCATATTACTGTATTTATATAATTCTTCGAAATTATTAGATTACTGTTTATTGTTTCAAAACTAATCAATTGATTAACATGCATCTTCATAAATCTATTCTGAACTTTCATTTTAATTTTTATCCGTATTCAGGACGTTCATTCATAGTACTTAATCATTCAGTTATCATTGTCAATTGCAATACTGGACTAAACAATGTACCGGAGCTTCTCTGGTGACCTGGTTTATTTACTGATACTTTCACTTTAGCTTTAAATTCATCCTCTCCTTTTTTAATTCAAACTTATTCTATTTTCAACTGAAATTAAAATTCAGTAAACAACTGTCTGACTATCAAACATGTAGCGGGGAAGTTTTTTGGGCATTAGTCGCGTATGATTGAAATTCACTTGACAGAAAGTGAAGGTAATATTATTTTATTATATTTTACTGGCTTACCTACTGAATTATTCCAAGGTTATATTTGTTAATTGTCTTTAAAATATCTTTAAGAGATATTCTCCAGGGGTTTCATTGTTAGAGAACCCAGATTTTTCACTAAAAATTTAAGATTCAAGAGTCAACTTTCACAAACTATCAAACCGGCTTGTTTCCTTCTAGATTTCCAGGGGGGGGGGGGTGTTGAATTTTTTCGATTGAATGACATGTAGTCAGAAAAAAATTGAGAAAAATAATCAGAATGGTTGCATTTTTCTCACTTCCCACTGTTTCGGTCTGACGAGTTGATCCCTGGCCGTTTTTTCCCCTTCCAGGGCAACTAGGTGCTACTATCCGTTGCAATAACATTGACTTAGGCTCTACTCACACTTGGATACTTGAATCGCGGATACTCAGCGACTGGAATAATAAACATGTTTTTTCAATTATGACGTTCAGACAATACGGTTGCAGGATCGTCTGAGCCTCATCATTTGAAAACACATGTTTGTTATTTGAGTCACTGAGTAGCCGCGATTCAAGTAGGAAGTAGAATAGAATAGAAAAACTATCAAAAACATGTTTTATCATATCATGTTCAATTATATCATAGAATAGTAGTAGTAGTAGTAGTAGTAGTAGTAGTAGTAGTAGTAGTAGTAGTAGTAGTTAGTAATTTTATGCGCATAAAGAATCCAACTACCGCATAATTTTATGCGCAGTCTGCTTCCTTCTACCGCCGCCCGCTCCCGCACCGAAATAGTAGGGATCATCTCTTCCGACCAAACAGTACATGTGCTTCCTAAAATCTTATCGCTGTATAATTTAGAGTGAGTATTTAATATAAATTTAGTCATTCAATTCCACTAATCTGGATCATCAAGCATTAATTGTCTATTGAGGCTCATTCACATCTACACCAGACTCATGGCATAGATACTTTTCTAACACGTGCCTGACAGAAGATTATTGTTCAACATACAATACGGTCTCATTACAAGGATTCTCTTGTAATGGAATAAGCTTATTCACATCTACCAGCAATTGACCTCACATACATTCAACTGCATTGGGCATACAGTTTACATTGAAGAATAGACTTGAGAGTTTAGAATGCACTTTGTTCACAATATTACAATATTATACTCTACAGAATAGAGGGTAAAAATACACTGAATAGTTTGGCACGTTGTATGTCTGTCTGGTGTCTGTAGATGTGAAAAGTCTATAATTCCGAATGGATTAAGTTGTCTTATTGATTTTTTTATTTTAAATATTCTTTTGTAATTGAGTTATCAATTTGTCTGGATTAAGCGATTAAAATTGAGTCGCATTTTATCGGTGCGTGGGTGAAGAAGGGACAAAATGAGTTTCGTGTTTCAAACGCTATGGTATTTCTCAACCAATAAACTTGAGAATGGTGCATGTCGTTCAAAAAGATCTCAATAATGAGCTTTGTATCTCCAAATTTTCATTTAAACTCTAAAATGACTGTATGAATCCATAAACATTTACAAATAACTCGTTTTGCCCCCCTTCACCGATAAAATCTCACTCAGTCGTAAAAATGCAGGTACTAAGGGACCTCAATTCAATGCATAATGATGCATCTATCAAATTATTTATCTCTTCAGCTAATTAAAAATCGTTCGCCCCTGATAAGATTGATCTTTTTTCATAAAGTCACTCACAATAGGTGTCGGTCCCAAGTCCCAACATAATAGACTGTACAGTTTCTGATTTGTGATTTTTTGATCTCTTTTATTCACTCTCGCTGATACGTGCTTGAATGTTCCATTCATTTGGCATACAGTATTTTGTAAATTTGTGTCTTGCTTTCAAAAGTTTTCTTTTTGTTTGATGTATTTCAAAGGCGTTCTGATCCGATTCTTTCAAACAAAGAATTGGATCGAATTGGAGCTTGTATTATCATACATTTAGCTTTTGCAACAAATTGCTTTTCTATTTTACAATGTCATTAACTTCTGTTAGCCTACCTTTTATATCTCTAAAATGTCTACCGAATCATAATATCTTACTATTAAATCAAAGAAAAAATTTCAACTGGGTAAAGTTGTGGGAATCTGTTCTTACTCTGTATACTTTTCGTGATACTTTACGTCAATGCATTATTTCTTTATCAAATCTTTTTCTATATTACAAGTGTTGTTAATGATATTTTTTTATCGGTGGGGAGACCCTTACTGGTATGTTCCACCTCGCCTTATTTTTGTGTCGGTCACCCATCCAAGAGCAGTCTTGAATGTTTGTTACTTAACCACATTGATATTAATGATATTAATAAATAGCAATTACAAAAATTGAACGCTGAATAAAGAGCTTCTTCGCTCTACATCATTATAGCATGTTTTTACTGGTTAAATTTCTGATCTAATTGGCATTGGAATTCAATTGATTGAAAATCAAGTCAATGTTAAGTTGTGTTTTGTTGCAAACAGAACGTTAGAAATAATGTAAAACTGGAAATTTCCAGATTGATTGAAATTTGCTTTTGAGTCATGTGGTTGGAATTTTATGTGTTTAAAGTATAACTAGAACTATTTTCATGAACTCTGTTTACTCTGGGTCAGGAATGAGTCAATGTCATTACAAATATTTTGCTGTGAATTTAATTTCCACTTCCGGTATGATTCAATTCGTGAACTGTCTGGAGAATGTAACTTGATTAAACAAACTATGGTGTTAGACGTAATTGTGATTGGTTTTAAATTGTATTTGTATGAATCTAGAATTCCTTCACCAAAGTTTGTTTCTTTCAATTTGCTTGTCATGATTTCAACTCAGTTGCTTCTTGAGCAGATTAGAAATAATTATTGAATTCTTTGTCAGTTTATTTGCTCTGTTCCAATTTCTCATGTCTTCTGTTGAGTATTTCTTGAGTGTTCAATTCGTTTATCTAATTTTTGTGGTGTTGACTTAGTTATCTCTGGCTCTCTAGATATTTTTCAATGATTTCAATAGTCTCGTGATGCATGATATCTACAATAGGTTCTATCACCAGTTTATATAGAATTGTTTTTGATAGTCTCTAGTATTGTCTCAAACTTTTGTTGTAGTTGATTTGAAAACTTCATCCTCATTTGGGCCTCATTCCTCATTCGGTTATCGGTAATCTTCATCATTTTGCTTTATTATATTCACTAAAATCATAGAGAAGCGATACTCTAGTATCTAATCTGCTATCTATGCAATAATCAATAATTATTTTTCTTTACTATTTTTTTTCACTTTTCTCATTTTCAGTTTTATTCTTATTCATTTTTTTCTTTGGTCTGCTCTAATAATAATAATGCGTCATCTAAGTTGTTCTCCATCGTAATATTTATGTAATCAATCACTCTCATTAACTGACTGAGTTTTCGTTTCCTGTAACTTACACGTGCACCTGTCAATATCGTTATCACTATTTTGGTTGTCATGTAACTAGTTTAGATTGTTATTTTTTATGAAATGAATGAATACTGTTATAATTTGTAACTTGCTTATTGTTCTATTCATTTGTAACAATGTTGAACTGTTTAGTTGTAGCCTACCATCAATCAAGTTTCACCTGACCTTTTATGGTGTTTTCGCCATATTATTCAGGCTAATAAACGTACTGTATTACTTGAACATGAGTTGTAAATAACTAGCTTGTATTTGAGAATAGAATAATGACTGAGAAGAGAATGCAGCGTATGAGTTATCAATTCTTTATTTATTAATATTATATCTCATTTTTCAGTAAAACAAGAGTGGTATCCATAGTTATCCTCCACTCTTTGTAATGAAACTTTCTGTAAATGTTGAAGAATCACCCAAAATTGAAATTAACTCAAGCAACTATTCACTTCACATACATCTATTCTAGATAGATTCTATTCTATTCTAATACATCTATTATTTTTGTTGATGATTTCATAAATTGTCATCTTGCATGTAACTTCTCGTCTTTCAGAGGAGACGTTAAGCCGTCGGTCCCGGCTGCCTAAAAAGTAGTGGTCATCTCTCATCCTCCCATTACCCAAGCACAAGCCCCAGACAGAGAGTATAGAATTAAAAGTAGAATAGATGAGTAGAATAAGAATAAGAAGTTTATTTCTATTCTCCCTGGCCCCAGAGCTCATGTGGGCGTCTCCCTAAAAAATCTCTTACTACAATATTATTTATTTATCGGATATAATTATTGTGCCGTAAAGATTACTTCAGGATTTTTTTAATGCGTGATCATGTTTAGGCCTATATACTAAACCTATTCTCGATACTCAACTATCAATAGAAGTGTCCAATCAGTTTCTTCGTTTTTCCAAAAGTGCTCTAAAATAATTACTTTCCGAATTTATCACGATTCTGTCGCCTCATTCTGTGTAATAATTGTTTGTTGCAGGGCAGTGACCGAACATTTTTATGAAATGAATGGAAAAAGTGTTACCGTTTGTGTTCTGTGCTTGCTATGTGCTGCGCATACACGTTGTAATGTCAACAATGACATACACATGAAGCAGAATGTTTCCGGCAAACTATCACCCAATGATCTCGACAAACTCCTAAAAATCTCATTGTAAGTAAATAATGTTCCATTATTTCTTTTGTCAATTTTATGTATAAATAATTATAATTATGTCAATTCATTTTATGCGGTGAAGTAAAATTTGCAACCTCCAATCATTCATTAGAAGATATTGAACTAGAACAGTTATTTATAAAAATATTATGATGAATTATATAAATTTAGATATTTGCCCAATGTTATGTGTTGACTAATGACTAAGTAAAATTATAAAGCAGTGTTGTGATAAAAGACAGATTTCTTATGTTACAGCTGTTTCGCTGTTAACAGATTTATTATTTTTAACAAAACACTAGAATGTTATAATCTCAACTGTTCCCCTCGTGGGCTACCTCTACTCGTATTCTTCTCTACTCTTTACTAATCTGTTGCTATATGAATTTTTCTATATTTTATGTTAGGTTACAGCATATGCTTGGCTATATTCTAGATAAGACAATGATTTGAGAAAACTGCATTAAGAAGAATAATAGCCTACTTTAGAGACTGTATTTTAGAAAATGTTGTTGAAACATAAGTATTTTCAACCCAATTTCAAAATGATACTGATCAAGGATTCACAATAAAATGAAAAGTTGGAAGTGAAAATTATCATATAATAAATGAATTCGGAATCATGGTCTTAAATTTCTCATCAAAAATTGTGATAAATTATTCCTATTTCATTTTTCAAGAAACTACTCATTCTGCCTTTGAAATTTTTCTAATTATTCTGAATCATGTGTTTATTGTATAGTATTAAAAAGTATTCTAATATCTTGAGTTTGCTCATTCTATCATTTTAAGAATGTGATTATAATTTAACGACTGTTTCGTTTTTATTGATCTAGGACTTTGAAGTAAGAACATTTTTACGTACCAGCTGATGTAATATAAAATTATCCAGTGTCAGAAATGTTGACACCTGTTAAATGTCGTGAAACTCGCCAATGTCGTCTATTTCACGCCTAATTTCCGTATAGATTGTAGATTAGTTGATCGGTTCGTTAATCATGAAATAATTGTCAAGTAATAAATTTATCATTGAAGTGTGACAGTTTCTGTTGTGTTTTAAACCACGTAAACTCACATTTAGTTCAACTCCCTTCTACCGTACTCAATTCTATATTTTTTGAACGCCTCTGTTTCTTCCATCAATCCTAAATCATTCATTCCACATTGCTTTTGACCTCGGGTGTAACTCTGCACGTTTTAATCGATCACTTCCAATTTTATGCCTTTTAGGCTGTTACTTTATCTATAGAAATTATCCTTACTCTTGAATCAACGTTTAGTTATCATAAATTGAAAGACTTCAAGTTCGTTGATTATAATTGAGTTGTTTGAGTTATCAGTGTGTACTTCTTAAGATTGAAGACTGAATCGATTGAAGATGAATTGTGCATTTCTCATTACTGCATATTTAATGATTCTAATGACATTGTAAGTTAGCCTTTTTAATGGTTCTAGTATTACTGTATAATTGAAAATCTGATGTGCCTTTAGAAAGGTTATCGAACTAATGTTTTATTACTAGAATGTTAGTCAATAAATTTAATTTCATTCAATTCGGCCAATACCATTTCTGAAGTTCAAATAATTTTTTCATAGTTGAATTCCATCATCAAATTGTGTGGAAATTCAATAAAATAATGCTTATTTATAACCAAAAATTCAATATTATCGATATTATAAACAAATTAACTTATTTATCTCAAATATGATTTTGGAAGTGGAGAGCAAACCTCATTTTAATATGATAATGTCATGAATAAATGTGAAACATAACCTTTTTGATGTAAATATTGCTCTAGAATCTAGAAAGATATTTTAGCTTTTCTGAGTTCTCGTATTTTTATTAGTTTATATTTTATTACCATTATTTACTGCCAAAGTTCATGCTCACTGTTAGGAGTTTTATTTCATTTTTCATTGTGGCAAAAAGGAAATAATTTTAATTTTGAACTGTATGCATTTCTTGTTTACGAGTCATTGTTGACATTTTAATTTATTTCAAGTAATTAGAACTTCATTAGAGGCAATACGATATTAACAAATTTGTAAGAGAGAGTAGGCTGGACTCATTCCAGCAAGTAAAAGAAATTAATACAGACAGCGTTTCAATTTTATTATACGAGCCGAAGTATTAATGAACATTAAACTTTTTTTATTTTTAAATAATATATTGAGGCCGTTTTAAATAACACTTTCAAAATAATAATTTATTGAACTGATAATTTTATTTCTCTTTACATTGAGCAAGCCTATGATCCGATTTAATATCAATGTCTATAACTACGTATTGTAATAAATTCATTGTTCTTTTCTGTTCTATGCAGGAGCAGCTCTGACGGCGAACATTTTTCGGACGAACAACTGATTGACAGAATCTTTGAAAGATTTGGAAAGGGAGATTCGTTATCGAAAGAAGGATTTTCCAATGTAATGCAAAGAATCAAATTGATTTATTACATGTCCAATAAGACTGTTCCTGACCGCAAATTCGTGATTGGTGAGTAAAGCGTTAGCTATTGATTTTTAACAGCATTTTATGAAATCATCTTTCATTGAAAGACTTTCAATACTAAATTCAAGTAATTGGGAATAATTTTATTACAGGACCAATGCTGCAGCCTTATTCAAAGTACAAATTAATATTCTGAAGCGATTATAAAATATTAGAATTGGAATAATATTTGGAGTAGTATGTCTTGATAGAACACATTTTATGAATGTGTTATTGCATTTTTACTGCATTACTTCAGAAGTTCATGTGAAATATTTGTTTTTAAACTGTTGAATGTTTGCAAAGTAACCTGTATTTAATGTCACTCTTCAACTGTTCTTTAAACTGTTTATGGTCCCTTAATACCTTTGACTGAATTTATGAAATCGAGGTTGAATCTTCGATTTTAAACTTGAAAATGGCAGTATAAGTCGTTGAACAAATTTTATCGACTTATACTCCCTTAAAATCTACTTATACTCCCATTTTAAAGTTCAAAATTACATTTCAAGGTTATACAACAATTCTACAGATCTTTCTGAACAATTTGGTACCATTTTCATGATTATTGGTTGGAAAATAGCGTCCCAAGGAGTAAACTCGTTTTGCCCCCCCTTCACCCGCGCACGCAAAAAACACCTCGATTTTATAAATTCAGTCAAAGGTATTAAGGGGCCTTAAAGATCCTTTGTCAAATCCTTTAGTCATTAGTCATTGTGAAGTTGGACACGCTTCAAATTCGTAATTTAATGTTCTATCCTGTTGTTGTACTCGTTATCATGAATTTTATGCATTTAAATCATCTTTAGAAGTTAATTAACACCGTTATAAAAATTTTACCAGAGTTTCATTCTATAAAACTATGAGACACGTTTCCGACAACATAAATTCCAATTGATTTCATCACGCGTTCGTGATTCACTCAACCATTCAAATTTCTAGTATTACAGAGCTAAACTTTTTGTTTTTCTTCATAAATGCATCAGTTTTCTCATAAATCCAAGCAGATGTTATGGAATGTTATTATAGTTTATTCGATCAAACCTTTTTATAACGCTTTGAATAATTCCAGAAATAATATTTAATTTTTTCATCCTACCTGCACTTGCATGAATAAAGATCAACAGCTTTTCCTGTCAAAACTGACTTGAAATTCTATAGAATTATTCCTTTACTTGTGTTAATCACTTCAATGTATTCATTTGAATTTCAGGTGGTGAAAATCAAACTGAATTTTTCGATTCAAACGAGAATGTAAAAAATTATGGCACTGACATGACTGTAAGTATTCATGACTGCAAATGATAAAACAATATTCTTAGTTCATTTTCAGATTTCCATAGTACCTTATGTAGACACAATAATCTAATCTATTGTTGCTAGCTTAGGCTAAGGTCACATTACAAGGAGCTTTGCTTGGAGGTAAGAGCCAAGTGACTCGCATAGTGACTGATCCTAGTGACAAACGCATTGCGTACTATTGCAGATGGCCACACTGCAACCTCTTAGTGACTAACGAAGCTCCTACCTTAGCACGTCGCTCGTAGTGTGGCCATCTTCAATAGTACAAATACGTTTGTTCACTAGGATCAGTCACTATGCGAGTCACTTGGCTCTTAGCTTCAAGCAAGGCTCCTTGTAATGTGGCCTTAACTTTAGAGTTTATTTACTACTAGTTCATTGGAAAGTGAGAAATAGGTCATTTTCATGTCTCTTTTTCATTCGATATATCATTATATTTTATTTCAATTTCCAAGCTATTCAAGTTTTATTAATTTTCTCTTGAAATTAAAAATGCTAGATTCAAGACGACTTAACCTGATGCTGGTGGATAGTATGGTTTCCAGTGCTACTTGACTACTGGCTAGTACCTGTTCACACGTTGCAAGTTTGACTTATGCCAGTTGAGGTGTCTATAGTCGGGTTCTCCTCCATCCATGCCTAGAATCATCCTTGATAGAATCTCTCTTTTACTTTATTTTACTTTTATCTACGACCGTGTTATAACGCAATCATTACAGCTTCAGAATTGAAATCAAAACAGTAGCTTTTTCGAAATGGAATTCGAAACTTGTATCGTAATGACGATTTTATAAAACGGATTGTGTATTATGAAACGGTTCTAGTTCAATATGCTCCAGTTTTAAAACACTGGAACGGAACAGTTCCTAACTTATCCGGCAAACATTGAAATAGAACATAGTCGTTTGAATCAATGTTATTTTAGATTGATGTAGATATTATTGTTTATTGTTGGTCGTTGCAATGGTTGTATTTTAGCCTTTAAACGACTCTTGAGGTACCTTAAAATAACTCGCATTTTAACCTCGTTATCTCACTCGTTGTTTAAAGGCTCTCATAATACAACCATTGCAAAAACTACTATTAATGTGTATTTATTATATTTGATCTTTCTCTTATACGTCAAGATCTTTGATCTCATATTATGAGTTAGTTGATAATTAGTGTTTCTCTTTATTTTTCCAGGACCACCATCATCATTCACATATCAATGATGGATCCAAAGATATGGCTGCAGGTGATTAAATTTCTTTAAAATTTGTTTGAATAGCTCAAAGTTAGACGATCTCTCTCACCTTGCAAACTATTTTTTTCATACTCATTCAACATTCGAATTGAACTGAACAACTAGTTAGTACTGAACTACAGTACTACAACTGAACAATTAGTTGGGGTTGAATTTGAAATGCGTTTTGTTTCAGTGTGGCTGTATGCGACTGCAAGTATTATTGTGATAAGTTTGTGCGGTTTGGCGGGTGTGGCTGTGATACCGGTGATGCAACAGGTCTTCTATCAACATCTTCTTCAGTTCCTAGTCGCTTTGGCGGTCGGCACTCTTTGTGGCGATGCTCTTCTTCATCTTTTGCCTCATGTGAGTCCTAGTTTTCTGTCAAAATTTCTCTGTTCAACCAGTACGAACTGAATCGGGCGTTAGACTGCATTCATCTTTCTGCCCTTTAAATGTGACTCATATTATAGTACAGTAATTTTTTTATAGTTTGGCGGATGGTGAATGATTATTCAATAAACAGCTGATGTTATGCTAGTCTGCGAGCAACGTGTAAGTACAGTCTTCAAGAATGTATCGATCCAGATGACAAGTGCATTCTATTTGAAAAACATAACAGCTGACATTAGTGTATTTCTTCAAGAATACAGAGGGGTGCAAATATAGGTAAACAGTAGTGTGTCTACTGTGAAAGCAGTTAGAACACAAAAAGAAGTTATAGTTTTGGTCTAGTACAGCACTTTGAAGAGTTGAATTTGCGTTTCTCAACACTTTTAAGGTAGATTGTAAAAGTTGAGCTTTTTATAAATAAATCTACTTTATCTATAAAATATTCTATTACTGTATACGGTACCTCATTCTGCACCACTCTGTATATCGGCCCAGCTGACTAGTGCATCCTATTTGAAAAATAACAGCTGACATTGCAATACATTTCTTATTAGATGAAAACATAACTTTTTTAAAACGATGTAGATAGGCAAGCGTGTAGGTATGTCAACACCAATATTTATCTGTTTCCTCATTTGTGAACAGCTGATTCATCCGCCAAATTAAAAAAAAATCTACTATTACTTTATAACTGAATGATTAATCAGCTATATATTACTCGTGACTAAATGCATTGTAAAGTATTGGATTTTCATGGTTTATTGGTAGAGTGGACATTACTAACAAACCTTCGACATGTCAGAAAGTGAAGAAGTCATTCTTTTGTATTCTAATGTGATATGTGAAATTATAATATATGATATTTCTCATATATTCAACTTAGCTGAAATTATTACCACGTCAGGAAGTAATGAAGACACTCTATTCTAATGTGATCTCAGAAATAATCATCTGATTTTCAACTTTGCTATGGAAATTTGATACTTATGAACTTTAGCCTGAATTTTTTATCTTAAAAATATTGTTCTTCTTATCTATTTTTTTGTGTACAAGTTGAGTATTATTTTACCATTTATTCATATTGTTTGCGCCCCACACAGGCAATTTCGGGGCTCTAGGCATTTTTTGTTTCTATTCTTGTATTTTGATGAATTTTTTAACATTGGGATTTGAATATATTTTTTAAATTCGGGGGCCTGTTCCATAAATTTTTGAAAGGCGACTTTATGCTCAGAAAGTATTAAATTAGTTTTCTTTATTCGACAGGCAATGCTTTCAACACATTCGCACTCACACTCGACGGTTATTCCAGCTGTGGACAATCATGACATCAATATGTGGAGGGGATTCGTCGCCATGGTCGGAATCGTATTTTTCTACATCACTGAAAAATTCCTGGCAATGGTCGCTTCATTGAGGAAAAGAAAACAAAGGAAGCCAGAGGTAATTTCAGACTGCAATGGTCACTTTACTTTACTACATGGAAATAAGTTTCATAGTTTTTGTCATAATGTGAACACAACATCATTAATGAAAAATAAATCAAAACCAATTCACAAGCAATGTTATGGGATGGAATGCATAACTTCCAGGAACGTCTGGAAACATGCCTTCAAACAGAAGGACGCCATCTATGTGATGTTAATTTTTCTATTTAATTTCTGTAATATCCTAAAAATTCCGAATCACATTCCAAAGTAAAGCTTTTGTTCAACATTTGAAAATTTCCAGGTTTCCAGTAAACACCGTATATAAGAGAATACGATTTAATAGTTACAAATAATAAAATATTCCAAATTGATTGAGCAGATAGTGTTGATGATTGAATATAGCAGAATTGATGATATGTCATGACTTGTAGGCCTATAATTTCATATTGTTCAGTGTTGTATGTAACATTTATCTCTGATTTAAAATGAATAAGGCTCATCGGATCTTGTTTTCATTGATGATTTATTTATATTGATTCATTTTTATCCATACAGAATGGCGCAATGGTTCCCAGAGTTCGTGTGATGAGAGATAGCGAAGCTAGTTCCAAACCAGCTGTTGGAGAGAAACTGTGCAAACACAAGTACAGCTCTTATCCGTATTGTTATGGCGAGATAACCAACAATACAGGTTGGTTTGTGAACTTCAAATTTATCTTTACTTCAATTTTGCATTCTTCTTAATACAACAAACTTATTATTGAAATCTTTCTGTTTGTAACATATTACATTTTATTGAAGATATGAAATTAGATTATTGTGATTTATCATGAACAAATCATTCACTGTTTTGTTAACAACAGGAAATCTTAATTTTCCTATCATACAAGTACGTTAATGACTCGATCATCATCATCGTCATCATCACCATTCTTTTCTTTTATGACTGTGCCAAGTGCTTATCGTAGCATTATAAATTCCAAGTAACAAAAATTATAGTTTATACTGTACTTGATAGTTTTAATATTAATAGAATAAAGAAATATGAAGTTAATAACTTCATCCAATAATTTTAATAATTTATTTCCATTCAATTTAGCTTACTTGTAGATAGATTTGCAATAATCAATGTCTGTATACTGTATCGTTGTCTAAAAATGAGTTTTCTTCATATTTGACTTGAAGGCATTTAAATGTATTTTTGAGTAATAAATTATTCATGGCTTTCGACATGCCTCTTTAGTCTACCTCCCTATACTTATTAAATGAAATATTCCATTCCCGATATTTATTTGGATAATATTAGAAGATCATTGAAACCTTTTTATTTTAGACAATCTTCAAAAAAATGGCAGTACTGATGGAATCGACACCAATTTATTACCCAAGCCACGAGAAGAAAATGGAGCTGCAAATAATTATGATGTGCATCTGAGTCAAGTTAGTGCATGTTCAAGTGATTATATATTGGTTTAATTAATTTTAATAACTTTTGAAGGTAGCTCTATTCATATTGTACTACAGTATATTAATTTTTCCTTCAATCGCAATCTACTGTTTCTGTTTTTTTCTGTAGATACAAATACATTTGTTAAGGCTAGGTAAATTTATTGTAAATGCGACTAAGCGTTACAATCATAATATACAACTTCCATTTTTTTGTGTCCTCTTAGTCCAAAATTTTTGGTCATTTCACCATTGCACCATTATCTACTATCATAGACAATCTAAACTATCAATTAAATGTTAGTTTATAATGTTCTAAAATGTACTGTATTGTTCATAATTGAATTTGATTTTAGGATAGTATGGTTATGGTTATGTGGTATGGTATGGATGCTTGATTGATTAATTATTAATCGCCTTTATTAAGAGGAGTTAGAACTCCAGGCCCTCTCTGCCACACAAACATTTACAATATTCTGCATAGATAAATATGGTTTTGGATATCCACTCCCTAGATCACCATTCATAAAAGTGGATCACTGTATTCATCCTGAACATCTATAACTTGAAATCAAGGTGTCATTCTTTTATTTATATATGGAGGCATAAGGTTATTTCTCATACACTTTCTTGACACAAATAATATCAGTTCAAACTAATTAACGTGATACAAGTCACACGCAATAGTAAACAATTTTTACGATTTCTCATACAAAAGATGCAAGTAATGCTAAGTTAGTTTTACATTAGTTTTAACATAAAGGTGCATAGTTTCAGAAATATAGATAATTATTTGACCAATAATGTCTTTGATTAATCAACTTTTAAATTTTTTTCAGAAAACGCCCACCGAAAATGCCGAACCAGATGAGCCTCACACTACCAAGGAAGCTGACTGCAAAGAGCCATCGAATACAGAACTAGTCGCTGCTGATGATGGTTTCACGATTATCATCAGGGAACATGAAACCGTACATCATGGACACTCGCACAAGCACGGCCATGTGCACACAGCGCCCAAGTCACTGTCGAGCGTGGCGTGGATGGTGGTAATGGGAGATGGACTTCACAACTTTGCTGACGGTGTTTCAATTGGAGCAGCTTTCACTGCCAACATTGCTGGTGGCTTCAGTACAGCGCTTGCCGTTTTCATGCATGAATTGCCCCATGAACTTGGTGAGTAGAGTGCGGAAAAGCTAACTTTCCATTAAGGGACTAGCTTGTCATTACAGGAAGAATTAATGTTATTCTATTACAGTGCGTTCGTACTCTGCCAAGGCACCTGCACTTACAATGAATTACCTCATTTCAGTTTTTTACAATGATGTGACTTGTGTTTACAAGTGTATAAGAATTCATCGACCATTATGCAGCCTTATTAATGTCATTTAGGGGGATGAAGTATTATATATTTTGAACATGGTAAAAAGCTTTAATGAGTTGTAATGACAATTATTCATTTCCAGTCCAGATGCCATATCAAAGTAAACGACCTATACTATAGTTTGACATGTCATCTTCTTGGACATTTTATTATTATTGTTTTTTTATATGGGATTAATGGAAGTCGAAGTCTGAAAAAATTTCAAAGGATTCTAGACTTTGTTGTGAATGCGTTCTTTGCAAATTTCAACCTTTTAGACTTGTTGGACTCTGTTGCAGAAGCGTCCTTAATGGGAAATATAAGCCCGACAAAATTTTTCAACCTTCAAGGATTTAACTGTGAAATTTTTTTCGATATTTTGAATCGCTCATGTCATTTCATGAATGGTTAAAAATTATCGCTGACTGTCATGTAAAGAGTGACATTGGTTTTGGACGAATTAGGATCAGCTGTTTCGTTTTTCTCGTGATTTATATGCATGCTCTTCAGCCTTCCATGAAATTATCTTTACTCCTTGAATATTCTATTAGCAATCTTACACTAAATATTTATTTGTAACAGAAGTTCCTTTAATATAGTAATATTCATTCAATTTGGCGGATGACTAATAACTTCCATTCAACATTTCTATGGTAACGGGTGATATCCTGTTGATTTCTTTTTGAAAAGGGGGGTTTTACATGTTATATACAGTATTTATGTGAAAAAAATTCAACAGAACATTACCCTTTACAATAGAAATGTTAAATGAACGTTATTCGCCAACCGCCAAAGTGAATGAATACACCTAAACGTGTTTTTCTTCGAGCATCTTCATCCTTCTATAAAATGATCTGTATTCTTCGATTATTTATTTTTCAGGCGACTTTGCAGTCTTGTTGAAAGCTGGAATGAGTGCGAAAGAAGCTGTCTTTTACAATCTACTTTCTTCCATTTTGTGTTTTGTTGGAATGTGTCTGGGTGTTTGGTTAGGCAACAATGAAGAAACTACTCAGTGGGTGTTCAGCGCGGCAGCTGGGATGTTTCTGTACATCGCCCTCGTTGATATGGTAAGAATATATTCTATTTCTAGAAATTAACATTTTTTAATAGCAGCTCGCTTTGTATGAATTTTCTTTTGAAGAGTGATAACTCCTGTAGAGGAAATTTTGCTAGGATGTTTGTATTGTCGAGAGATTGAGGATCCCTTGATTGGCGACTTCCAGATTTGTCATTTCTCCCAGACTATGTACTGTATATGGAATTATTCAATTGATCAGCTCAGTGGAATTTCCTTTGTCGAAGGCCTACATGTTCAAATTCTATTTCTTTCCATTCTATTTCTCTTATCATGAAACAAAACATTTCTTGTAAACTAAATTAAATCTTGATTCTTGATGTACAATAAAAATCATTATTATTAAGTTTTGTAATATTAGATAGGCCTTTTCAGAAAAGCAAAGCGTGAGCTCTGCTAAGGAAACTTATGATGTCATCCCGTTTTTTGATACAATAATAATTATCATTATCATTATCTGCATTCTCATTAGCACCTTTTGAGGTATGTGAGATGAATCTTATTCTGCTTAAACATTCTCAAATACTTTATCATCATCTGTGCAGATTCCTGAGTTGACCAGCAGCCACACAAAAGAGCTCGGATCTCTCTGCCAGTGTTTGCTACAATTCGCTGGACTTTCTTGCGGTGTTTTCATAATGTTGCTCATTGCCCTTTATGAAAGAGATTTGAAAACTGTTTTCAATGACGATTTTTAAAGCCAGGTGAGTTATGCCGATTTTTCTGTACAGAATATAGAATCTAATATTTACACAATTCCAAGTATTACATCATCATAGAATAGAAATCATTTAAAAAATACATAAACTTTGATACATAAAAAATCGAATTCCTCTGTATCTTTATTCCTCACTTTTTTAGTGGAATGACCGGTAGCCGAGGTGACTTATCGCTTGTCTGGTAAACCAAAGGTTCCAGGTTCGATCCCAGTTGACTAAATATATTTTTCTCGGAGGAGACGTCGGTTCGTTTGCCTGAAAAACAATCGTCATCTCTCATCAACACCCCTCTCATGAGCCATGCACAAGCCTAGAGCTCATGTGGGCATCATCCTCAACAAACAAGATTGTGATCAATTGTGGCTGTCAAGATGACTGATTTTACTGTCGCCACACTTATTTATTTATTGCATATCTGTCGACACATATTTTCAAGGTTCTGCAAGTCTGTTTCATAACAAATCAAGTTCGTCGGAATTCAAATCTCAACATTCCAAAAAATTGTGTACGCATTGCAATTGATATTATAAATCTTCAAACTGGGGATTGAAAAAAGGAAAATCTGAATATTGAGGAGGTTGTCTAATGTTTTTATTTATCAATCTGTTGTTTTTTGTATGCTTGCAGGTGTTGAACCTGGGATCGGTGCATTTAATAAATGCGAATTCATGAACTGAACTATTAGTTTTACTAAAAACGTCGCTAGTGGTGCTGATTCGAATGAAGAATTTCAATAAAAATTGGCGGTGAATCTCTTGTTCCAAAACTGTTTGTTATAATACTTAATTACTCTTATTAATATAATATTTTTGTAATAGAAATGCCAAAGGTTAGTTTATGCTTTTAGAACTCTACTATTAATTGAATTTATTGCTCCAAGTTACTTTAAGTTGATAAATCTGAGCGATCTTCCTTGTAGATAATTGCTTGAAACTTATTTATCATGTCTTCGCCGGAGATTAGGCTAAGCGTTATCGTTTCTATAAATACTAAAACAATGCAATTAAAATTACTATTACTGTAAATTTTGTCATTTAATTGATGAAGTTACAAAAGAAAAACTATTAACATCTTTTAGGGGACATCACAATGATAGGATGGGATCTCTAAGTGATGCGAGGATATAAATATATTTATTCTACCTGAAACCAGCTATTAATAATTTATAACCCCTCATAAAATACTGAACTAAATTATTTTTCCTGTTGAGTTGATGACAAATTTACTCAATGTCTTCTCTTCATCTTGAGATACTGTACTAAATGTTTTTATTTTATTCAGGGACATTGAGAAATTCGCTATGTTTGTTCTCCATTTTGAAGAATTTAGGCTCACATACAATTTATATTTTTGTAATGGTGGAAAATTATGCACATTCTTTACATAACAGAGCTTCAATGAATGTTGAGTAGAAATTTAATGGTTTTCAACATCCGTATCTTCAATATTGAACACAATAATTTTATTAAAGCAAAATCGAATAAACAAAAATAGAAAAGTTATTTTTCAATCTTGTCTGCGATTAGTCCGTTACTACGACGAAGTGTCCAATCCCGCTCCTTGTTTGATTTTCTGAAACCGCTGTCTCAGCGCCTCCACAAATTTCGAATCGGGACTCTTCTTCTGTTCGGGACTGATCAAAATGGAACTGATATATCAGAGTGGAGTATTTTTGCTTTGGTATTGAGGTACTTTCCTCAAACTAAACATTTAACTTATCAATTCAAGTCCAATTGAAAAAAATCCTGAACTCCGAGTTCACTCATTGTTGATTAAAATGCCCATTGACAAACAAATATGACTGTTGAGCCATTGACAAACAAAAAACTTCCATTGGAAAGAATGAAATGTCTTCCAAAGTTTTGGCTACTCTTTTTTAGTTAAGTGTTGTGATGTTTGTAATAAAATGTTTGTTATAATAAGCTTGCGATTCTTCATACAGGCTTAATTAATCATTTCATACAGTTTTTAATTCTCAGACTTTATCATGGAAGTATTAATAATCTCCTAAATCAGTACTCATTTTATGATTCTTACATAATCTTATTTATAATTCCATAATCGGATCTTCCAGCCCCCACTAAACATTTTTGATTATTGTTTCAGTGTAGATTTCTTAAACAAGTGTCCTTATTGGAGTTACAAACGAACCTCTACTTTTAGATCATGAAAGCTTTAATGGGAAATGAAAGTAATAATATTCAATTGTTAATTATCAGTTGAACACGGAAACATATTCTAAACTCTTTTTTGAAAACTTGGATTTACGTTTCCATGATCAATACAAGAGTGCTAGATTCGAAGCTACCTCGTTGTATCAATTATCTAACTTCCAAATTATGTATGGGGAACATTTTACAATTGATTTCTATTATAAATTACTATTAAAATTACGTCCAGTCAAAATTTGTGCTCTTCAGATGTACAATAACTATATTTCTTATATTGTTCTTCATAAATTATTCCGTTTTCAAGTAATATCGACCATCCGTTGTTGAAAATTTGTCGTCTCAATTGAAATTAATGAAAAAGCATAAACTGGCCTTTTACTCTAGTTCTCTAGTTGATCCTTTATTCTGTGCAGAAGATGAGGGCTTCTGTACATTTCAATAATAATTGTCACGTATATAATCAATTCATGTAGAACTCAGCAAGTATTTTTTATAGTTACAACCTTTTTGAACAGACATTTTGATCCTCTGTAGGTAATGTGACTTTTTATAAAACAAGTCTGAAACAATAAATTATGAAACTTTCATGTATAGGTATTTTTTAAGCTATTTGATTGAAATGATAGTTCTGTAGTATAAGTATTCATTTGTACCTGTTGTTAGTTTTTACTTGTAGAATTACACTGAGCGAAGTGTTGATGGATTTTACTCCAATGTGCGGTAGTGTGACTTCTAACAGTTTCTTCATTTAGAAGTTCTAATAATTGATTTGGAAAACTCTAGTTACTGTTATTTAATATAGTATTTGTGGATTGATGATGATTTTTTGGGGTGTCATATTACTTCGATGCCAAGAGTAACTCCCCATTAATATTTCAGACATTTGTGCTCATGGATGATGGGGTTGTTATGTAGATACGTTTATGAACTGGAAACTCGTTTGAAACAAAAGATTGAGTGCGGTATACATAGATTGGATTTCAAATAATATCGAAATCTCCTTCATATAATATCGTAACTCCGCATATAACATATGTCATGCATATAACAAAACTCACAGTCGGCTATTATCTTTCGATTGAGATGTACTCTTTGTATTTCAGAAATTTTTCAAATTTTGGACAATTTCATTTTTTATCAGACTAGCTCTGCATAAGTTGCACTCAATTTTCATTAAATGTTGAATTTCACTGAGCTAACAATTTTTTTGCAAATTCAGTTCATATAAATTTGTTTAATTTAATTATTTAATATTCTTGAAACTTCGACGATGATAATTGTTACTTATAATAATTATTAGTGTATTGTTTTAATATGCTTTAATTGTTTTCGCTTTAAAACAAGATTAAAGTACAGTATTCTTGTATTAATTACACTCAAGCTGCTCTTCTTAGGCGAGTACTTAATTCATTCAGTTTGAGGATGAGATGGATTAAGTTGGAGAGCTAATAATTAAGAATTGAGGAAATGAATTTAATGGTTTCCATTTACTAATATTCTTTTTGTAAGACAAAATAAGTTGTTGAACTTTAAAAAATGTTGATTATTATGCTTAAAATTATGTAATGAACGTTCAATCTAGTTTTTGATCAATTTTGGAAATAAACCTGCATAAAAATTGAAAAAAGGAATTCAAATTCCTCGAGAAATTTCTCATCGTCATCTTTTACATTATATTAACCTCGCGATGATTTGTTAATCACGTTTAGCAATTTAGTTTGAATAGTTTCAGTTGTAAACGTAGTATCTTTGTAATTTAATAACTTTGCCATTACTGTACTTCATACGTGGTTATAACCATGGTGTAACTATGCTGTGATGACTAGCAATGGTTTTGAAGTATTCACTTTTTCAAAATGCAAAACCAAAATCTTTATTGGCGGCTATATTGTGTTGCCTTATCATAGTTCAAGTTGTTGAAACGTGGACTATTAGATAGTATAAGTTTATTTGTTTATTTTATTTTTATTAACCACTTTTGAGTTTTGCTATTGATAGATTGAAATTACTTATAAGAACTATTGCCTTCACTTTCAAGAAACGACCTAATAATTATTATATTCTTAGACTGCTTTGCTGAATTTTTTGTTTGAGATAACATTGGTGAATCATGTTTATGTGCTTAATTATAGATCATATAACTGCTTATTTGTTTCAATTTATTTGTAAGCAATAGTTTCTATTTGTATGGGATAGATTCTCTAAAAAATAAATTGGAAAAGATTGTCAACATGTATTTTTGGTAATATCTAACCGTGTTGATGAATAATTGGAATCAAATTGCCATTTTTATGTATTTTTAAAATGCAGTTAATTTGAAATAAACATCTTGATCATTATAAAATTAGTTACAATATTTTCAAATGTAACAAGAATTTTGAGCATCATTTATTAATAAAGAATATTATTTCTATCTATGCATTATTGTAAATGTGTTTGAGACCTTTTTTCAATCTATAAGAACCTTTTTCTTAGTGAATAAAGATGAATGGTTATTTTTAGTGACGGTTGAACCAGCACACATAGTACTCAAAAATTCTGGCAGTGC
This sequence comes from Laodelphax striatellus, assembly GCA_017141395.1. Lineage (NCBI taxonomy): Eukaryota > Metazoa > Arthropoda > Insecta > Hemiptera > Delphacidae > Laodelphax > Laodelphax striatellus. Next base: position 28,594,500 of record CM029544.1, read on the forward strand.
TGAAATATGTTCCTCATATATGGGGAGCATGAAGTTCTACTTGGAATCTCCAAATGAACATGAAATTTACTTTCTCCTAGCTGCAGAAAATGTAAATGATACTTATCAAGATTTCATTTGATTTATTTAAAGATGAATTCATTATGACATGTTTACACGTTGCCAGAGGACAGTCCAGTTAACTGACACCGTTAATGGCGGGTTTACATGTTGCCAGTGGATTGGGAGCTGGACTGATACGTCAGATTATATCAGTGCTATAAAGATGGAAGGTAATGAGACATTGCAACAATACAGTTGCTGTTAAATCATAATAATTAATAAACGAAATTCCTAATAAATGCCATATATAATATTCTTGAAGACTTCTGCTACTGCAAATATTGACAACAGATTAATAGCTAGTAAGGAAATTCGAGGAACGCTAGGGCACAAATAATTCTTCCCCGGGCGGGGATCTAGCGCAGGAGCTCTGGTATTCATGACGGGCGGCTTATCCACTCGACCACGGAGGATCTTCTGTATAGCAGCGTTCATTTTGACTTAGCCAATTCCAGCCAGATAATATAAAGATGGAAGGTAATGAGACATTGCAACAATACAGTTGCTGTAAAATGAAAGTAATCAATAAACAAAATTAGTAACAAAGAATATATAATATTCTGAAGACTTCTGCTACTGCAAATATTGACAACAGATTAATAGCTAGTAAGGAAATTCGATGAACGCTACTGCACAAAAATTCTTCCCGGCGGGAATCGAACCCAGCACCTCTGGTATTCATGACCAGCGCCTTATCCACTGACCACCGAGGATCTTCTGTATAGCAGCGTTCACTTTTGACTTAGCCAATTCAGTCAGATAATATAAAGATGGAAGGTAATGTGACATTGCAACAATACAGTTGCTGTTAAATCATAATAATTAATAAACGAAATTCTAATAAATGCCATATAATATTCTGAAGACTTCTGCTACTGCAAATATTTACAACAGAGTAATAGCTAGTAAGGAAATTCGATGAACGCTACTGCACAAAAAATTCTTTTCCGGGCGGGAATCGAACCCAGCACCTCTGGTATTCGATGACCAGCGCCTTATCCACTGACCACCGAGGATCTTCTGTATAGCAGCGTTCATTTTGACTTAGCCAATTCAGCCAGATAATATAAAGATGGAAGGTACGAGACATTGCAACAATACAGTTGTGTTAAATCATAATATTACTAAACGAAATTTAATAATGCCATATATTGAAGATTTTCAATGTTGACAACAGAAGATCTGACAGCATTGTGATGATGGCGGGAATCGAACCCAGCACCTCTGGTGGCTCATGACCAGCGCCGGGTTCGATTCCCGCCCGGGAAGAATTTTTTGTGCAGTAGCGTTCATCGAATTTCCTTACTAGCTATTAATCTGTTGTCAATATTTGCAGTAGCAGAAGTCTTCAGAATATTATATGGCATTTATTAGGAATTTCGTTTATTAATTATTATATCAGTGCTGTTTACAGGTTGCCAGTAGCAAATGCCAATTCACTAAAAGTGGAATAATGACAGTTTCAACATGTTCTCTCAATAAGGAGAGGTTTCACATCAACATTTGTTCCACAAAAATTTTATTCTTCATTATAGTTTCTCTACCATCGAAGAATCTCAATGTATTCATGAAAAATGCTATCGCGTTACATTTAAATTCACATTATAATAACCTAGTCTCAAATTACTTAACATTATTTTCAAAGATGGATTGAAAACTAATTTTTTACCCCTGGATATCGCAGTTGTTCAAAGCTATGCAATGCAAAACTTGCGGTTGCTTAGAAGGTAATATTTTCTACACTGCAACTTGCGTTAAAAAATAATTAAATAATTTTATTACATTTTCCAGCAGTTATTACATTTTTGAGCGATTCAATAAGGCCAAAGCATTTGAAGATATTGTTTATAAGAATAAAATATTAATGCATTCTTTAAATCATATGCAAGTACAGTGTGTTCTGTATTCTTGAAATTTTGTTACACTTTTTACTCGTTGAGTCAGCAATGCATCATATTCATTAATCTCGAACAGAACTCCATCAAAACCCTGAATGTTCCAACTCTGAGTCGATTGAAATCTTTACCTGAAATCAAATGTAACTTATAGTTTGCCAATTGGGAATATATTCATGCATTGAACCAAGAAAAAATGCAGTTCAAATCAGTTCCTCGACAATATTTAGTCATTAAGGCATCAGTAAAAAACCGAAAAATGATAATACTGAACTACTATGAGCCAAATAGGTACCTATAATCAAATAAATTTTGATAAAACGTCATGGAAATATTTCAGGGTCATCTATTTCTTCAGTCCAAGATGGAGTTTTTGAGGACTCCATCAGTCTCCATCATGGACTGAAGAAGGAGGCACAGCCCCTGAAATATTTCCATAGTTATGTAAGTTTCTTAATGCTTTTAAAGTTTAAAGTTAATGCTATCAGTGTTTACATCTAAATAGTGACTCTTTTGTGTTGTATTATATATCTATATGTATATCATTCTAGTTGATCATCTATTATTCGAAAAACTGGAATTGAAATTCAAGATGCGTCATATCAATAAAAATTCATTCCTCACAAAAAGCAGCATTTTTTCATGAAAGATCATTGGTATCTATCAACAAAGGTATCGTACAACATTACAATAATAATCTGACAGTATTACAGATCCTAATATACTACCGTACAGACAGAAAATATACGTTCTGTTTTATTAATTGTGCCAGTATTCAAAAATGTATAAAACAACAATATTGCAAATCATATCAGAAACTATTATAATAATAATAATTATTATTTCCTACAATATTTCACAAAAACTTTTACAGGAATTCAATTTATTGCATGATATAGTTTTTAGATAGGAGATTGTACTTCCTATTCACTTGAATGAATTTCTCTGATTGGTTTCAACTTATAGCATACAAATTTGAAGTCTAGTGAAATTGGCCTCCCCAAATGAGAAATGCCTCCATCTTATTGATAATATTACGAGTAGGCCCTATATCTCATTGATCCTCTCTACCTGAGGAAGCTCTCTCACCCACCTATTTCTTCTCTGTTCACCTCTACTTTACTACTACTTTTACATTCACCTAATTTCCAAAATATTAATTTCCAAACTCTTCTACTTACCAGAAGGCAGCAGTGTACTCCTAACCATCACTGACTGCTGTGTTAAAGAAGCTATAATTCTCTTCATTACTTCGGTCAAGTCTTCGTTTGAGACTGGAGAAATCCGACTTAGAAATCTAAAAAGATACTCAATTGTGTATTGTACGACCTGTAACAATAAAAGAAGTACCTAGTCGAATAGGACTAAACATGTTTTTTCCCAAATCACAGTACAATGATATTCAATTTTATAATGATTTGTGTCTGTGTATTAATGAATGAATTGAATTTTAAAATAAAGCAGTCATTATCGTTGGTGCTGTATGATGATATGTTATGACTATAAGATACTATAATTGGAAAATTGGGCTGAGTCATAATATTGTTATTTCTCTCCCAAATCGTACTACAATGATTTGTGTCTCTATGTTAATGAATGAAATGGATTGGGAAATATAACATTCATTGTCATAGCTCATAGGTGAGGTATAATTATCTTTAAAGGATAAATTAAGAATGATTTTTCTTCTTAATCATTTAGAAATGAGCGTGAGAATCAACTCATTATTATCATAGAGAAAGTATTACGAAAGTATAATGCTTTCTCTATGGTATTATCAACATCTATCTTGTAAAATTATCAAAATTTAGTTACAGTGAGGAGTTTTTTTTTTGTATTTTTATCTCAAGTAGAAGGCATAGGCGGCATGAGTCTTACTTAAAACTCTATGTAGATTGATCTTGTCTCGTTGTTATATTGCGCTTTATTCCTTTGTTACCTTCATTTTTATTTTCCATAACTTTTTCAGTTCGGCTTTCGCATAATTATATTAAAGGTGCGAATACAAGAGTCCAGTCGACTGTCACCAATCAACTTATTTGTAGGGTTATTCCTAACATTTCAGGTAAGGATACGCTCATTTCTCCTATATGGTACTATAGTAAGTGACATTAGAGTCCAATTTTATTCATTCATACAAAATATGTTGCTTGCGACTATTTATCAGAATTATATCAATAATTTATTGGAATAAATGTCATTTATGATACCATAATACTCTAATGTCACTTATTATAATACCATTTTAAGGAAAAATAATCATTTTCTTACCTAAAAATTTCAAAAATAACCAGGAAAACAAGTTTACTGGCCCTAGTCGACTGGAATTTTGTATTCGCACCTTTAAAATACGTGAATGACGAACTGAAAAATTATGAAAAACAATAATGAAATTATAGAGGAATAAAGTACAATGTAATAGGAAAACAAGGTCAATCTACACATAGCTTTAAGTAAGACCCTAAATCATGTTTATGACAAAAAAACATGAATTACCAGTTCGAACTTTTTTATACAGCTGCAAGGGTCCGCGTACTGCAACACAATGTATGTCAAATAATCTCGATGTAGGATGGGTGTTTTCAGTTGTTCTAGCCATTCGAACAGTAGACCAGTCAGAACTACAGGATTATTCTCAATTTCCAACTTTTTCCAAGATGAACCTGTGCCATTCAGTTCTTGTTGATATTGTCGAATCTGCTTCTTTAAATCTTCATCAATGTTATCATGGTCTATTGTCAGGGCATCTATTATATCTTCCGTGGTGTGTGTCTGTGAAATTGATTGGTAATTATGGTATTTTGAATGTTTCTAATAAATATTTACAATACTGGCATACAATCCAACTCCTTGTCTTGCAAACAAGGTATTTTGGGGGGAGATTAGATTATTCACTCTATTCATGAAGATTACAAAATATATTGGCTTTAATTCCAGATTATATGGTAGTTGAAATTATAATAATTACAAAAAAAAATATAACTAGATTGATGAAACCAAGCAGAAACTGTATGACAACTTGTTGAATGATTTGGATATATGCTGAGATTCAATAACATGCTAACATTAATATGATTGTGTTGTAAAGCTACATGATGAGAGAGAGAGAGAGAGTGAGAAAGATTGATTGATTGATTTTCAATCTCCTTTGCCAGGTCTCACCTATGGCAACATCTTGGAAGGAGAAATTAAATTGTTCTTTACTTTGTTAGTGTAGCGTACAAAACATTTCTGCTTAGATTCTAGATTATGATAGTTTGGAAAAATATATAGGAACGGTATTTTATGAAGGCGAGAAGAGTGCGAGTGTGTGAAATTTTAATTTCTTCTAATGAATACAGTATTATTAAGAGTAGCCTACTGGCATAAATTGAAACTATAACGGCGGTGTCGGCGGTATTAAATATCTCACAATATGATTTCATTTCATGCAAACACTACCTTAAAGAGAAAATCTGAAATTTTTCAGACTCTATATGTGTTTGTTATGAGGCTGGTAATTTTTTGAATTTGAATTAACTTCAATTTATATTTGAATCAAGTCAGAAATAAATTGACTGGTTTATAGATTCTGTGATGTTCTCATGAAAAAGTACCCATTAGACGATTATTCGAAGGTAACTCCATAGAAAGTGGAGTTGATGTGTACATTAAACAACTAAAAATACAACATTAAACCTAGAATTTACTGAGTCATTGATCTATTCGAAACGTACCTCGTTTATTTTGTCATCATTAGTTATATTTTCATTCGATGATTGTTCTTTCATATTGAACTCTTTAGTTGATACATCTTTCTCCATTTCTATATTAGAGTCAATGCATTCTGAAAAGTTAAAACCTTTATCGAAGTTGCTGGTTTATTTATGGAACTTAAACTGCACTGATAATTGATCACTTTTAAAAACTGACCAGTAAATTGTTATCTCCATCATTTGTACAGAGTGTTTTAGGAGGAATCTGCAAATCTTCTCAGGCTGATTCTTTACACCAATATAATAAAAATTACACAAACATCATAGTTATTGTCATTAAATAGGAAGAGGACCAGTGTTGGGCATAAGCCTGTTGTACCATTAGAAGCTATTGTTGAATCTATTAGAAGCCATAGGTATCAGCAAATTCTTTTTTTATAACAAATTACAAAGTAGTGTAAGAAGGTTACCAGCGAAAAGGTTTAGTAGAGTCCTAAGGTGACTGGTTGAAGGCAAAAGCTTTCTATTCGACTGAAGAATTTTTGCAACTTGAAATATTATTGAACATAATGTGAAATTACAGTCTTAGATTTTTGGTACTGATATACAATGGCCTATGCCAACCATCTACTGTATGTATTTTGAATTAATTTGTAAATTTAGACAAGAAATATTATAGAATTATTCCAGCAATGTAATCTAAGACATAAGTTGTATTAAGACATAATATACTTTATTACCTACTGTAAAATTTTCAATTGTTGACGATGCTTATTGCTTTTTTGTAAAGTTTAACAGCAAATAAAAATTCTTGATACTCTCCTTTGTGATGAATGATTGAATAAATGATTGATTGATTAATTGATTATCATCCAATTTTAGAATATATACCACGTTGGAAGCCATGACTATTATTATTATTATTTTCCGTCAAATGTTATAACTACCTTACAGATTTATTATTAGTTCATCAAATGTGATGGATATATGAAATTTTTCTCTTTGCTACTTATATGTGATGATGAATGTAAACAATAAATTTGAATTTGAACTTTATTTACAGACGGCAGATTATTGAATTAATATATTTATATTTTTCTAATATATTTACTTTTGTCTTTCTTCTAATATATTTAGTAGAAAGAACATTTCTTAAGTGCCGTACAAAATAATTATTTGATATTGAGAAGGCAAATCTTGTTTAGAGAATAATACATAGGCCTACAGCATATACTTATAAAATATGCATAAAAAACCAAATAGAGTGAATTTATAAATTTATTTGCGTATTTTAAATGCATTTATATTGTGAGCTGATACTTACCACGTGGTTTTTCGCATTTTCTCCTCTTGTGCAACAGTCTTTTAGCAAATATATATTGGTAATATGATATATTATTATCAGCTGCTAGGAAACTTGCTGTGCTCGGTACAGTTTCTGCAGAATCGTCGTCATCAACAATATTCCCTGTATCGCAACTACTCAGTTTCAAAAGTCTCTCACATATCACAAAAATAATCTGTAATAATTATTTTGCACATGAGATATTCGATTGTATTGTGATCAATTCATAATAGAATTGTGATCAATGTATTTAGAAAATATTGTGATGAAAATATGAAGATTTGAAAAATGGATACATTCTTTAAAGAAAAAGTAAACTGTTGTCACAATGATAATGAACATTATTTTCTCAGTACTACTGTGAATAAATAATATCTACTGTTTAGAAAAGTTTGAAATAGCAAATTTCTTTTTGAAAACACAAAGTTGTTAGAAATCCTGAACTCAAGTGCTAAAGTACAATACCCTATAGAAAACTAAGTGAAAATTGAAATGATTAGATTAGATTAGATTTGCCTTTATTTACAACACTTTAAAAAATTGGAAATACACGAGAATAAGAAAATCAGTGAAATAGTTTTTTTAAATGTATACTTCAAAGTCTTTCATTTCCTTATATATTTGAGTATGATTCCTTATATGATTTGAGTGTAATTGAATCATTATGTGTTGGGGAAAATTCAAATTGTAAAAAGATCTTTGAAATTTTAATTTGCTCTTATTATTTACAAAATAGACGGGATAAGCGCTATCAAATTGTTGAAAAAACATGACAAGCATGAACTGGGCAAGATGGATTGAGTATTCATTAGAAGTAGGCCTATTGAATTTTGTTTACCTTGGGCACGTAACGATAATATCTTGCTTCTTTACCGTAGAGCAGCACATTTTGCATGTTCAGATAATGAGATAATGTGAACTCCTCCGTTCCTTTCTTATCTTTCAGAGGATCTCTTGAAAATTAATTATTAGAATTGATCAACTCATAATAATAATAACAACAACAACATAAGATTAGCAAAAAATTGAATTCCGTGTTAAGAAATATTTTTCTGCTTAAATTATGAAAATTTCTGAACAAATTAAACTCTATAAAGTCATTGTTACAAAATAGAATATCAATTGCATTTTATAACAACTGTAAATATAATTAACTGAATGCGATGATATGGATGTGATTCAGTAGTTTTTCAATGGTTGTCATTTTTCTCAATCACTTTTAATAGTCATTTGATAATTTTTAGTGACACCGTGGTCATTTCATCATTTTTCTGAATCTTTTTTATTTACTGTACGGCCATTTCTCTTAATAATTAATGTATAACTTCAATCACCCAGTGGGCTATAGTAATTCAATGTTTATAGTTCCTTGATGAACCGTGTATGTACACGATCAAATTTGATAGCCAACTATAAATGTTGTTTCTATTAGATGAATATAGCCTATAGCCCATTATAAATTATTCAGATAAGCGAAAATATCCCAAGAGTTTTTAGATTTACAAAAAAAAAAACATTAGATTACTCAAGGTTTGAAGATTCTGATTGAAAATTCAAATTCTCAAAAATGTTAATTATGATGGTAAGCATTCCAGTATATTTATTTTAAAATTATTTGGAGAATGAATCAGTATTACCTTGGAAGAAATGTTATGAATTGAGACCAGACAAGTTGTTCAAACTCCTGGACACATTGTATTTGACCTCTAGTTTGCACAGAGTTTGGGCGTTTCAATCGCACAAAAGATATTGCTTTGTTTGCTTTAAATTTCATTCGGAACACTAAATAACAAGCAATGAGAACTCCTGTTCTTCCTAGACCTGCAAAAGTATTTCAATTAATAATTTAACATTATTTGTATCAAACAATGATGATACAGATAAATAGCCTATTTTATGAATAAGATTTAAATTAATTTTTGTGTTTTTTTTTGCTGCTGATATCAAATTAAATTATTGCTGTCAGTTCATATTATTATCAATTATTGTTATTATGTAAAAATTATTTTACATATAATGTAATTATATCAAATGTAAATCAAATTTACCTGCATGGCAATGGATAGCAACTTTTCCTTGTGTAAGGCCAAAGCAGACTATTTTCACCATATCAAGTATTCTTGTAAGAGGACTTTCTCTATAATCATCCCATCCAAAATTATAGAAATAAACTGAAACATATAAAATAATAATATTATTTTTACAAAAATATAATACTATAATGGAATATAAATAATTATTACAGTTTCTAAATTTGCTGGTCCATTAAGCATTATAAATTATTATTTTATTATAATAAGAATATAATACTATAATAGAATATAAACTATCATAGTTTTGAAATTTGCTGGTCCATTAAGCATTTAAAATTATTATTGATACCATACCGGTATATATAATGGAAACATAAATGATTAGATCCTATAATAATTCATAATAAAAGGTTACTGTAATATACAATATACTGTTGTATAAATGAACAGCTTGAGACATTTTTTGTTCCACCTACTGCTATTAATGTCAATTCACACATGATGTGACGCGACGCCGATCCGACTTTGCATTTTCGATCTGCGCATACGTCACAAGTCCAATGCTCTGATTGGTCCATGTCCATCGTTGTTGACAAATGCTCGGCTTCCTTATGTGAATTCAGATTCAGTGAGATTAGGCCTACAGAAGGAAGGCGAGCATTCGTCAACATTGATGGACATGGACTAATTAGAGCATTGGGCTCGTGACGCATGCACAGAACATAAATGCAAAGTCGGATCGGCGTCGCGTCACATCATGTGTGAATTGACCTTTCAATGTAGACTAATTGCCAATTCGATAATTCAATTCAAATGTTATGCATCCCTTTTTAAAAAGTATGGTAATAATTTGATAATTCGAATTTTTTAGGTACATAATTGTAAAACAGAAATTGTAAACCCATATTATTATTTCATAGAATTGTATAGTTACAGTTTTGCATGATCCAAGATCATGTGTGGCGAGAATAAACCATACTACCAGCATCTGGGAGTTACATATGCTTGTTTATTACAAACTATTAAAAGTTTCATAAAGCTCCATTCTTACTATCATTTTCCATGAAAATAGTAGGATCGTAGGTAAATCCTGTCTTTTCCAGAGGTCATCCACATCTTGCATGCTCTCCGGGCTTCTGCAGGTTTATTACTGATTTTACACCAAGACTGTAAAACAGTAGGCTATGTTGCAGTCACATCAGTAATCAAAGCACAGGTGAGAACTACTCTCATTGAGTGAGTCATTACATTCAACATTATTTACTAAAGCCGTTTGTACTGTACATGATAATGAATTTTGAGTTTGATAAGATTTTATGATAAAATTATTCATCACAATAAACTTGGAGGCATTAAAATTAAGCAAACGACTCCTTTTAACCTTCCCACTCTCTAGACATGCATAGATAAGCTTCCTATGCTAAATAATTCATGCCGAGTGTGAGTAGGGTCGGTTGAAAATCAGCAGTTCAAATATAAAAGGTGTCTCGATTTGTTCAAGCTTTTATTGTATTGAAATAAATAGGAAATTTGATTATGTATCAACTGCTTTAGTAAATTATTTAAAATGAAATGATTTGAAATCAAACTGCCTCATTAATAGGCCTAGTGAATATTCAAGAAATCTAAAATATGTAATCCATATTTATAAGATCAAATTAGTTTTAATTCCAATCGATTTGAATGATCCTCCAATAAGGGAAAGACGTTATGATTTCAATTATTAGTTTCCCTAACATTCTCAGTATAATAATTATGTCAACACATAATTTATACAGATTCCACAAAGCAATGAGAATAAGGCATAAGCTTATATTAATACTATTAAGATTAATATAAATGAATATTATATACAAGTATAAATCAGTAATATTAAAAATATACTATCTATTATATTTCCCCTACCCTATTTTTTTATGAAAATGTATTTTTCAATTTTTTGAATTTTTTAACTTCCCCACGTACTATTGAAGAGAAAAAATTGTACTACTCTACCAGTATTTGTATTACGGTGTAGTTTAATATTGATGTAATAGTACTGATGTAGTAGTCAATTGTTCAACGATATTACAGTGGAACACCGGTATTATGTATGAATTTAAAAATCCCTTGAAACATATATACATAACACTCAATGTAGTGTACGGTACATAGCAACCCCGTATTTAAGAATACTCCGATACAACGAATTTTTCTCTCCCTTGAGCTACGTAAAATTGGGAATTTGACTGTATTGTTGATGGAATTGCTCTATTGCTACATGCGAGATTACAAACCTTTGAAATTGTTTTATGACATTTCTTTGCACAATGATTTCTGTGGATGGTCTTGCCATTGCTAAAATTCCATCTGTTACCCTGAAAAAATCAGAAATTCAGCTCATTAAATTTCTCCTTGAATATTATAAATATTAACAAATTTCAACACAAATAGAACTAAATGTTGACAACGCAACACGCTCGTCTCGTCTTCTTACAAGTGAGTTGGAATGAGATGTGGTGAATAAGAATGTGTATTGACATAAATAATGTATTTTTTAGTTTCTCTTACTATAAAAACAAACTTTATACACATAGCAACAAAACTTCAACCTTGAATACAACTAATTTACAATTTTATGTATTAATTATATATTTTGATTATGTATTTTCATTATATGTATTGAAAGTGATTCCTCTCATGAATAAATGAGAACAATATAGGCTAGTTAACCTGTGAGGACATTAGTCCGTTTTGCGTATTACCTGGCAAAAAAATTTTTTTGGCACTCCAAATAATAATAATAATTTTATTTATTATAATGAATTAAAATTAATTATTTATTTGTGTAAAACTTTGTAATGGCAAAATTCGAGAGAAGTGAGGTATTTCCTAGCAGCAATCGACCGGAACGTAACCAGCCCGAAATCACCTTCAATTTGATGTCCATATCGATCTATACTTACGTTTAAATTCCAACTACCGCTTTTGAGCCATATAACATAAAATGATGAGAGTTTCGTAAAAAATGGACATCAAGTGCAAGGATTAAATTAATTTTAATTATTCATCATAATTCAATTTCAATAATATTGTAATTGTAATAATTAAATAATTGTGATTGTACAATAAAATTATTTTATTGTACTGCATTCCTTTTATTAAATGGTTACCTCAAGTACATGAAAAATATGTTGCCTGTGTAATAATTGCCATGAAAAATTATTGAGTTTTTTGTGTAATAACTAGTAAAAATCGGGGTTCTTTGTCATATTCTAAACAAATTTTGGGGGATTCTGGGGCCCCTGGACCCCCCTAAAATCTGGTGGTATACTGAGCGCCATCGCGTGGTTTGTTGACACCCGGGGTGTGGTTTTGTCATACAGTCCACCTCCCTGTCATAAGTTATAAGTTATTCTCTCCCTTATCTAATATTAAACCTATTATCCATTATTAAATTATAATATTATCGTTTTTCATCACTCATATCCTCAATAGACAAGGGTCCGGCAGATCCCCTGGGAAAAATAAATATCATAGTTAAAAGGTTGATCTTTTGGAGAAGAAAGTCTTAAATTTAAAAATTTCTCTGCTTTCTTTATTCGGAAAATAATATTGAATTATCAATCTTAACCTACAAGGATGAAAAACCAGGAATAATTGATGCACTACGAAGGTATAAGCAAATTTGGTGCACCTATCCAGGACTTTTCAAGGTGGGTCAGAGCCCACTCTATTTCTTCAAATATTAAGTTGAAGAAATAGAGAAGTGAGGAATTTCAAGATTTTAAGACATTGTATAAATGTATTGAATTTTTTAAACGAGTGCCGTAAATAAATAAGTGCCGTGTTATTAAATTTCAGCACATCTTTTTTGTTTTTCATCACCTCGATGCTCTTTCAGCAATATTTGCTATTCTGATATGAAAAATCTGTCTCAGGGATCTTTCCTCAAGAATTTATAGAGAAATTTATTTATTATTTCAGAATTTATTTTCTCGAGATTCAATAAAAAATAGGCGATTCAAAACATTTTAAACAGATCTCCTTCCCCAAGCTCGAGCTTGCTCTTTTGGGGAAGTAGTTTCTTATGTTTTTATTTGTATAATACTGTATTGTTATTGATTCTTTTTTCTGTTTGTTTGAAAAGTTTTATTTGTAATTTTATGAGAAAAAAATGAGAGTTTTTCAATAGGAGTTTAAAATAAGACAAACTTCCTCATCCATTACATTAATTCAAATTCATGCCCCCAAAATTTCCACTTGCTCCATTGGTTTACAGCAATAAATAATATTTTTTCAGTATAAATATTAGCCTGTTAATAGTGTTAATGTCAATAGTTATTCTGGAATAATGTTTCAGTATTAGTGACACAACACAATCTAAAAACTCTAAATAAAAATTAAAATTAACTCTTAATAAAAATCAAATCATCTTTTATTGCCAAAATCAACATCACAATGCTTTTAAACTCAACTCGGGTTATGTAAACTAAGATAACATTTCAGTTGAAATGTGTATCTGTTCTTCAATATAAAACATATAAAATTAGTGTACCCTAGGAAAAATATTGTTGTTCCAAAAGATTATCAATAAATACATTATTTTTTACAACTTCAATATGTAACATTCAAATGCTTATTTTATCCCAAATTTTCAGTATTGGCAGTGTAAATTCATAGAAAAATTTATTGCTGTCAAATTTACAATAGAAGAGGATATCTCAATTTGTTCCTAATGAAAAATAGGTACTCTGAAAATTTAGTATATTTTATACAATAATATTGACCAAACAAACGATGCGCGCTTGTTCAAGTTGGGCCAAAGCCAATTCTAAAATGCCTCTGTGCAGTGCGTTATTCTCAGTTTCTCTAAAATTAACCTTGTCCTTTTTCCTTGTAATACAGTTCTTTATTTTACAGAATTCTAGGGTGCCACCATTTTCAAGAAATTCGCATTATTACTGCAATCTTCGGTAATTCGCAAAAAATTGTAGATTGGATTTGCTATTATAAACTGTAATGAAAAACAGTAATCCAACATTACCAAACGTTCATATCCCTATTCCAGTCATGGCTGTCTCAAGTATTCTATAGGAGTGATAGAGTGCTGTATTTGCTTAAATTTTGGGGCCAGGATAAAGCACTGAGTGCTTATATCCATCCTGCCCTTCCAAAAAATGGTTATACCTGACAAGACCGTAGAGTAGAGATTTCTCTCCACTCCACTATCTCTCGTGAGGTTATGCACTAAGTAGGGGTAGATAAATTGGTGACGGAAGAGGGCTGACAAAACTCTTACTTCACACAAAACTTATGCGAGAAGTGTGAAGAGTCATGAAAGTTATCCGTTGATTTGAGGCAAATTATCCAAAGATGTTTCTTCAATATACAATCAAAGTGTGAAAAATACCATTTACCATTGAATTCATTCATCAAAATGAAACAAAAAGTGCAATTTATTGATAAATTCAATAAATTTCATGTATCTGTTAATGACGAGTACGGAAATAATTTTTGGTACAAGCAGTACGACGTCTCACTCACAGATGGCGATAGTAGGCTACGTACGGAGCTTTCACAACACCAAAAATAATAACGTTTCAAACCACATCGTTTGAAACAACAACTGATTAAATGATTAATGAAACAAATCGATGAATCTAACGTACATTACTTGTGTGTATTTGAGTCCTTGCAAATTTACAATGCATTTAATACCGTCATTAAATGCATTATAATATGTCGGGTACCTACCTCTATTTAAATTCAATACGATTGCTTCGAATAGTATCGGTCTACACACATCGGTCTATAGTCCGTGAATTTTGATTTAGCACTCAAATCTGATATTCAATTGAATATAAGATTTTGTAATACAGAAATTTACATGCTGCTTTCATCAGAATAAATTATTTGACTTTTAATAAATTCTACCCGAAATATTTAAGGATCTAGAATGAAGATTTAATCGGCACTTTTTCATCACGTTTCTTCCAACTATAGCCTACTAACTACAGAAGCGCCCAAATGTTTCCAAAACAATTTAACTTATCTAGTTTTATTTACTAGTATTATCTAGGCCTACTTACAGTATCGCCTCCTAAAGTACTAGTTATTTCTAATATAATTTTATAATCTACCTTGATCTCGTATCACCGAAGTGATATAGCCTAAGCTTAGCCTGCATTAAAAGTGGTATGCAGTGAGATCTTTATTATGATAGGCCCACACTACACAATAAAACATTATTTCGAAATTGAAAAGTTGGATCATTTTATGCTATAATAATAAAATTACACTAAAAAGTACTTTACTTCATTATCAAACTTCCACGACTATTATTTGTCATTGTCATTGATCTAATGACTATTATTATTTATTTAATTTTTATTATTTGATCTAATGACTATTATTATTGATTTAATGTTTATTATTTGACATTAGATTGTGTATTATACGCATCGTCGTTGGATTTTGAGAAGAGTGAGCAATTGTTTTAATTTACCAGTGTGAGAAAATGCCATCCACAGCCATGTGAGTAGAATCCCAAAAGTCGGCGCTTTCGTAGCGGCAGTGTCGGCCCCCACAGAACATGGTGCATTGTATCGTGTGAGGCGTATGCTTTCGCAGGTTGTCCGATATCAGACTGTAGTTTGACTGCACGTTCAGTACATCTTCGGCAAAACATTTATCTACACTCTGTAAGTCACTTGTTGTGGTTGTTGTTGAATGTTTTCTGTTACCATCGATCATGCTGAAAACGTGTATTCAATTGTTATTTTCATGAATAGTAATAGGTGATAGATAAATTGTCAGCTTCATTACATTTACAATAAAAAGTACCTAGCCTACTCTACTACATTATTAAACTTCCAAGACTACAGTTGTTACATCTAGTATTGTTATTCAATATGGATAATTATGACAATAACACCTTCACTACTTCACAAAAAATCATTATTGGCAGAAGTTTCTTAGAATATGCAGTTTGGCTTACGTACGAAAAAATAATATTCCACATAATTATTGTTAAGATGGTCTCCATTCTCACATTGACAATATTGATGTATCCTATATTTAAACGATCCAAGCTGATGGAAATGTTCGGCAGCGAGAACCAAGAAGTGTCTAAGCTAGCGAGCGCCATCTATGAACAGAAGAACTAAGCAAGCTTAGCTTCACTTCACTTCACTAGCAAAGAGCTACAATTGCTCTTTCCTTTAAGTGAAGTGAAGTGAAGTAAATGAAAGTAGCTCGTTGCTAGTGAAGTGAAGTAAAGCAAACCCCAATCGTGTGTGACCAGGTCCTAATCGATTAAAAAGTGGGCCAAGACGGTGGAGAGGCCCAGAAATTCAGTCTGTATGAAAGCCACTTTACAATACACGCAGTTCAGTAGTGCACGATACTTTTCTTCAATTCAAACCACTGCAGATTCCAATGCCAACTCTGCATTGATATTGCAACATTTTAATGAAAGGCAGAGCTTCGTAGACAACCATGAGAATTATTGTTTTTTTCTGTACGATATTCTATTATTGGTCTACCAGATGCTGGTGATCTGCTGTTAGAAATGTATTATAATACTGTAAAAATAAATATCTAATTTGGTTGCTGGAGAGATTACATTATTCCTCAACCATGTTCATGAAAAATACGATATATGTCAGACATTCGTGACGAGCTCCCACTTGTTATCTGATGCATATGCTATTTATAACCCGCACTATGTAGCCAGGCTACACCTCAAGATTTGTGGGAGTACATTAACTTGGAAGGGAGGTTGCAGAGGGAACTTTTGAAGGAGTAACAAAATGTCACGCGATCTGCTGGTCTACTTTCATGTATTGATAAAGACTGTTTTATTGTTGTTACTTCAACCACCTGAAAAAAGGTGCATAATTAATGCGTTTGAGAAGGGGCACTACTGTGATTTCTTGTGTTTTTTTCAAATATAAATATTGAAAGATATATTGACAAACACTGTGAGATCTCTTTTCCTTTACAAATATAAATGTCTAAAATGACTGAAAATGATGAAAAATTACTCTTTACTAGATACTTAAAAGGTAAAGTTTTTAAAAACTTTATAAAACATTTTTCAAGTTTTTTGAAAAGGTTGTTCTAGTTGAAAGGAGGTACGATATAGTTCACAGCTATTAGTGTCATGTATCACCATGTATTAGTGTCAGCATCATTCATGTACAAAAGTCATTGAAATGAAGAAAAAATATATATACCGTACATTAAATTGATGGGTTTAGACACATGACAACCCAGCGAATGCACAGACACAGTGAAATATCTGTGTTATTTTGTTGATCATCCATAGTTTTAAAGCGAAAACAAATAACATACGGTATATTGTTGTTAAAATTTATTGTTCTCATTAATCTTATTTATTAAATATACTGACTGATTTATTTTGTTCTAAAATTGTTAATTTAACAATTATATAACAAATAATTGTTCCTATTTTTTTTTTTTAAATAAATGATTCTGATTTGTAATAAAATCTTATAGGCCCAAATATAGTCTAAGAGTAACATTGCTTTAGGAACAGCTCCAATAGCTTTAGGAACATTGAAACAATAAAAGTTCTCTACGCCTAAATTTTGTCCATGGAGAAGCATAAAATTGAATGAAGCTGGTTACTACTTTAGTTGTATTGTATTTCTGAATAACAATAATAGCATTATAGCAGAATGTTCGTTTTCCTATATGAATAAATAATAATCAACCAACCAGACACTGCTGCTACCCCAAGTACTTGAACCACCCAAAGTCTGATCAATAATAAGAATTCATGACTAAATTATAATATCAATACATGATTATTCAATGAAAGCCCCAATCGCAATAAATCGGAGTTATAATCCTAGCCTTATTAAAACATTCCTAGGAGTCAGATTATTAATTATTGACAGAAATTTTAAAAGTACATTATACTCTATCTATTATGTGCTAACTAGACAACAATTAGATACCAACTAGAGTGTTGAAAGTCAACTTATTTCGGGAATAAATAACAAGTAAGATATTATAATACCATTACTGTACAATAATACTCCAATATAGTTATGTAGTTTGAATTTAATAGATGATTTAAAATTGAATAATTTGTATTGAACTTTAAAATAGGCAATGTTTATCCAAGTATAGACAACTATGAGCTTAGTATATTCTGTTCACTCAATTGACTAGTTTCTAGTTACTGAATATCATAATAATTATTATATTAGTTAGATTATAGTAATTAAAATATATTTTACCGTCTTATGAAACTATGTATCAATGGGCTGAAAATATCATATAAAAATAATTTTCAAATATAGCCTATTATGAAAATATTGTTCATTGGATAAATAGAATGAGTATTTGGGATTTGTATGTATGGAATGATAATCAAGTAACGTTTATGCAATGTGGCCAATAATATATTATTGATACTAACTGACTATTCAGGAAAGCCTATAGAGTTTCATAATCACTGTTGTGACTCATAGTCACAAATTGAAACATGTATTCATAGAAGTGTATTCTATTGTATTGATAGGCCTATTCAAATGATAAAATTTCTTGTATGAATAGAAGTGTATATAGGCTAAGTTGAATTACTTTGTATTAACGGAAGTGATGGAAATACAAGGAAATATGAATACATAAATTTCTATTCATAATATGTTAGTATTAATACTGTAAGATAGATGATTTCATAAACAATTTGTTGCTCGTAACAGGCGTATGAATCCTTGAAGTAAACAAGCAAACATGTGATTATATACTGATGTGGTTAGGAACTAAATAAAAAGTTTACCTAGTTAGAATGATCTCACAAGTAAGTTGAAAAAGAATTACTTTGAAACGATTAGAAAAATATCATTACAAGAAATTATTTTGATTGAAAACATCCTAAAATGCTGTGATTTGTAATTAAAAGAAAATATTTAATTAAATTCCCACTGCCTTAATAATTCTCGGTCACTTGCACGAGCTGATCAATCAAAATTGTTGATCTTCGATCAACAATATTGATCATAGGCTAATGGGTGATTGGAGATCAACTTTGATTGTCACCTAAGAAACTGATCATTGAGCTCATCTATGGAAATTTATTTTTCATTTTTGTTTTATTAATTCATATTGAAACTGACAAATAAATCATATACCCAAAAATAATTTAAATGCTCTTAACTTAAATTAATTCTATCTAGTATTGTTCACATTATGTAAATACTGCTGTTTATACAATCATGATTAAGTTCATTTTTGTGATTTCTCTATTTATTTTATGAATAATGTAATATTGGTATTTCTTAACTACTGAGTTTGCATTATACAGGGTGTTTCAGGAGGAATCTGCCAAACTTCTCATACTGATTCCTGACACCAAAATAATGAAAAAGTTCCAGTAAACATGGGTTCTAAAATGCTTCGTTTCCCCTCTAGACGCCATTTTGTTTTTTCACTTATTATTTTTTTTCTAAATAATGGTTGAACATATGACATTGAAACTTTGCACCAACTTTTATGACAACTAGACAAAGCTACAGAAAAATTGTGTCAATTATTCAAATTCATGAAACAAAATTGCAGCCATTTGAAATTTCTGTAATATCAACGGTTTTCGAGTTATCTAAGAAACAAAATCATTTCAGAACCCATGTTTAATGGAACTTTTTCATTATTTTGGTGTCAGGAATCAATATGTGAAGTTTGGTAGATTCCTCCTGAAACACCCTGTATACTGTATTTCTACTTTTAAATTTATTTTTCTGAACGCATGTTTAATTTTATTTGGTTATGAAGATGTCATGTGTGCTATTTGGGCTGTGCCTGTTGCACTCAACAATGTACCTATATTTATATTATAACTAAATAAATAATTTGATTTGGGAGAGAAAAAATACTCAGCTCTTACTGTTTTTCTCCCGAATAAATAATTATTGATAATGTAGGTAGTCATTAAATGAAGATTATTACTACTAACATTAGAATGAAGTGATGACTATAAAAACAAATGACTATGAATGTCCTATATTACACAGAGTTATATGACGATAACTTTTTTGGCGATAATATTTTGTACTTACATTGTGATGCGACCCTTAGGCGAACGCCTTGAAACTGTTCGTTGTTCACACTGAACGCGGATTGACGGTTGTATGAGAGGAGAGGGGCGATAGTGTTGGATGGGGAGGGTTTAGTGCAGAGCGCCTGTGTTTGATCGATAGATTAACGACTTAACGACCAGCGTCTCAAGTAGGTACTGCTAGCGGCAACTGAACTTTGGTTGGTAAGAGCTCCCACCACCCAAGAAATGCCACAGTAAACTTCTCAAACACTTAAACCGATCACTTTAATCGCTCACAATAGTTCCGCTCTACTTATTCCAATCCAAATAAAAATAATTGAATAAGGGCCGCTTTCCCCAACGCTGCTTAAGTAATAACAGCTGACGCTCAATTTTTTTTTCTATACTTTTCCTATTCTCCGAATGAGGCTTAAGCCAGATGTATTGCTTAAGCAGCGTTGGGGAAAGCGGCCCTAAGACGTGCATAGTGAATAGGAGGAGATTCACAGTACCGGTATATAGGAAGGCACCCAGGAAATAAATGGAGAACCCCACTTGTTAATCCTTCAATCCAAGAGTTGTGCTTGTTAGTCCAACTCTTATTAGAACTCCCTTTTCGAAACAAGGGTTATAGACGCTACTTCTAGCAAGTCCGCAATGTTAACATTTGATTGGGAACAAAAATGCATAGAACAAATGTTTCAATCTAAATAAAATACTCACACTAACAGAATCGCAGTGTTTTCGTCCTACTCACGTACAAATGTTTGTTGCTTTTTTGTGAGTATTGAATTGTTTACTTCATTTTTTTTTATTTGATTGTGTTCATCGTCTTCAACCTATACTATTTTTTCCATAGTCATCATGTCATCATCCAATGTTGGAATGGTAAAGTCATATTTTTTATTTTTGTCAAATGTTATGTCTAATAACTGCTGATAATTAATTTATCAAAAATGTGATGGATATATGCAATTTTTCTATTTGCTACTTGTAGGTGTAAACAATAAATTTGAATTTCTGATTAATGCATCTTTATTCGGTATGTTTGTCATGTTTCTCGTCTTTCTCTTGAGCAGCATTTTGAAATAGAAGAACCTAGTATATTTGAAAATTCTATGAATAATAAGATTGTTAACTCAGCGCATGTTTTCATATTCGCATTTTTCCATGCTTTTTAATGCTTATAATAATGTTACATGCTTGAAAAAATCACTTACTGTACTAATTTTCAGCAACTCAAAGGAGATTAGATGATTTGTTCGGAAATTTGAGGCTTTTATTCAGTGAAAAAATTATGTCATATTGGATTTTACAAACTATACCTAGATATGAAAGTTTTTTGTTATTTTTGAAGGAATAGTGCACCGAAAATAATTCACTGTACGTCTTATCCGATAATAAAAAAATTGAACATAAATTCAAGGAATAATTCTCTTCCAGTGAACACTTCCTTTTACAGTAATTTTTAGAGAGAGGTAGTATCAATGACGATAGTATTGTAAATGGATCTAGCTAGGCCTCTAGTAGACAGATATAGAACAAGAGGGAGTGGGCGATGAAATTTTATTTTTGGTGACCGTTGAGTACAAACATTCAATTACAGATGAAAATTACCAACTGAGACTACTGCTGGCTATTGTCTAGTTAATGTAACTCCACAAATTGCTCCGAGAATGAAGTTATAAATTATTTAAAGCTATAATTTATGAGCTGAAAAAGTTGAAGGTAGGAAAACTCAACAGCTGTTATCCATTCACTTGCGCTGAAAACTAAGAATAGTCCCTGTTTTTTCTCTGAATACATAGGTGAAGTATGATTTTTTCTGTGTAACGAGAGAAGATGATTTTTTTTTGCTAGGGATGATGCTCCACATAAGCTCTAAACTTGTGCGTGGGTAATGGGAAGGATGATGATGAGAGATGAATGATTTTGTAAAGATGATGACTGCAAGTTTTCATTGAGTAACATTTTAATTATCCGTTTTTATTGCTGAAATCTATATAGAAATAGAATAAAATGACTTTAAACTTCTTGACATTAATATCATTGATGCCACCATTATGATAATAATATTAATGGCGCTACCATTTTTAGAATTTCGAAGACATACTGATCTTGTTTTTTAAGTTTCTGACAATTTATTTACAGTTTATGAAAATGAACTAACGAGGACGCATAGATCAATTTTAAGATTGTATGAACTGTATCAATACGTTTGAATTTGGCCAACAAGGATAAATTGAAATGAAAAAAGTTGCTAACTAGACTAAACCCACAGTGCAAAGCGCCGCTTGTTTTGTTGAAATTCGCCGACACCTCATTCAATATTGTATATAGCACACATGTCCAAGCAGTTCTGTCCAAAGCCGAGAGATGACGCTTAGTTTATTTTACATTTGTTACCCTTAAGAGCCCTTAATACCTTCAGAAAAAACATGGAAACAATCACTCCGGTCGATATTTTGAAGCTAGAAATTAGTAGACGGTTTTGAATTGAATGTAAACATTGCTAGAATTTTTGCTGTACCTTAAAATTTAACTATCACTTATTATCAATGTGTTTTTAATTGAAGGTTCCAATGATTGAATATTTTGCTGAATGTTCATCGACTTGTACTGCCATTTTAAAGTTAAAAAATCTCATTTTGAAGGTTTTTCAAAAATTCTGCAGATTTTTTCAAAAATTCTGCTCATCAACTGTCACATTATCAGAATCACTAGTTCCTGGGTTGAAATCCGGATCGTCATCTGTGTTATCAGCTTCAGTGTCTGTGTTGTGGCCAGAAGCACACACATGGTCAACTTCATCTAATTTATATTAGATAAGACATTATTTATATCTCACTCTCTTTTGGAAAGGAAGGCTTTTGGAAAAAGGATCAAATTAAAATGATCTTTGTTTCTTTTCTCTTGAAGTGACAACTGAAGTGTTCTTAAACATTGTAGCTTTGATTTTATAAGTTACTGGAATATTTTGGCTGAATATTTTTCAAATTCGATTGGTTTGAAAACAGGCATTTTTACATTTGATTCAATGATAACCTAGCTTCAATCCCCCGGTTCACTCTGTATCTCACTTGAGCGCGCTGATGTCTATCAGCTACTCCCATAGCCCCCTCCAAACTACAGAGGGGGTAGTAGCCCCCCTGTAGTTTAGAGGGGGCTATGCTACTCCTCAATAGTACTGGATTTGGTGTTGTTAAACACAACAAGGAAAACACATCAAGTTTTGACTAGTATATTATGGAAGTGCTCTGTGATTGGTACTACGTCATCGTCAAAAATATGGATCTTAGAGCAGGATCACACGAACGGTTTTTAGGCGGTTGCCAGCGGTTCAATGTGTGGGAGAGAGACAAAAAACAGCTGGCATAATCTTGTCTCTCTCCCACACATGGAGTCGCCCAAAACCGTTCGTGTGAAGTGCATGGGACTATTTGTTCATATAAAATAGACGATAATATGATCCATGTCCGCCGTCTCCGCCTCAATTCTCTTCTGTGTGAATTGAGCCTATTAGTTTCAAGATTGAGCTTTGGAAGATGTAATTTCCTGACTGGGAGAATGTAATAATTTATTGCAAATGCACTATCATTATTTCAAAACTAAATCACATCGCCAGCACGAAATCATCGATATTGTGGCTAATTTCAATTTTCAATGTCTGTGCATTAACCTACTAGAAGATTAAATGATTATACTAGATTAATATAAGATAAATATATATACTACTAGGAAAATTAAAACCAGCAAGTTTAGATTTTATAACATTTTATTCAACACATACAAAATTTCTGAAAACTTGGAATTTCTGAGAGCTCAGAATCTTTTGAGGTTCTCATACTATGTAAATTGTTACTTCAACCTTTTTAAAGAGAAACATGAATAATATAACGTCCGAAATTAGAACGAAAAGAAAAATATTAGAAGAAAACAAAGTTGAAAACATAAGACAAAATAGCTTAACAAATACCTTGAAAATTGTTAATTATTGTTTCAACATTTCCCCAAAAATAGTGAAAAATATCATCTTTACCAAATAATGAGAATTATTTTGAACAAAAGTGAAATGTAGAAGAAATTCAAAACTTGCACAGTAGAATAGCATTATCGAATAAATAATAGGCTACCAATTTGTAAACTATTATTTTGAACTTTCTCAAAAGTAGTGTATAACATAATGTCTGTCAAATGAGAGTAGAGCAAGAGTAAAACAGAGAATAGTTGAAATCGGTAGAATAGCATTATAAAATACATATTTTAATTTGTAAATTATATTTCAACATTTCTTCAAAAATGATAAATTTTTAATGTCTGAAAATGAATTAAAACATAAGTATGAAGTATTGCTCAAAATACAAACTTAATAGTAGCATAATAATTTATATGCTTGAGAGTATGATATACATAAACATCAAATACACAGGCTACTAATACATCATACATTTATAATGTTCAAGAACGATACAAATGAAAGCGTCAACAGCAATATATTACTTATCTGATATTATAGATAATATTAAAATGCAATTGATTTTTTCATTACATGTAATCTAAGTATGATCAGAAAATTTCTCCTGCATTAATCAATTTAGTAAGAACATAAAACAAATTGCTCTTGATTATGAATTTATATTTCTTTCAAATTTACATTCAGAAATCGGTCAGTAAACGTTTCAATTTTACCATTTTCAAGCTAGTTATGGTATAAATCCTTGGTTGACGACTTAATTGGAATTAGAGTAATGAAAGAAAATCTGTATGATTGAATGTAATAATTCATCAAATAAATATTGTCTGAGCAAACAAAAGGAATAATCATCCATCACCATTCAAAATAGCTTCGTTTGAGGTTACCGTACGATTGACTCATCAATTTCATCAACTAATTTTTAAAATATATTTTTATTTCTTCCAGTAGATACTCAAGAAAGTTGATACTCACTACATCGTATCACGTGATTAATCAACTAAGGTTTTAATAACCATTAGTTTACATTCATGGAAGCAATAATCTAGGGAATACAATATTTATACAAATATTTTTCATAATTACATGGAAATCTTTCAATCGTTCTTGAACATGTGCAATAATACTATAAACATAGAGTGGAAGAAGATAATAATTAATTTACTTTCATACGCGATATCAGTGAAGAATGTATAACACTTCTTTTCAGAAAGTGAAATCTTGGTAGAAAATCTGTCAGCTAACAGATACACAATAGCATTATAGTAATAGTATGATGATGAGTATCGCGTAAATATCAGCCAAGGAACAAACACTTATTCAAACGGATTCTACTGATCCACGGATTCTATCGTAAACATCAAACATATATAAGCCCTTCTGCTTTGTTACTTGAAAATTCAACTTTCATTATAGTTTCACATCATAGACAACTTTCCATGATGTCCATCGTTGTCAACTTTAAAAGTCTAAACTCTTCACAAAATAATGACATTAATGATATATATCGCACATCAATAACACAATATACACAAGAATAAATGGTTTCTTTCATATTTATTCATTTCATTTTATATTCATTCATTTCATATTTATTCATTTCTTATATTTCATTTCATATTAAAAGGTATTAACTCTCCGTGTTAATACCAATGAAATTTTCAAATCCAAGGATTCAATCCCTCAAGTTTTATACACAATACGAATCTAGGAGACCCCGGATTTTAGCAAAAAATTCTTAATTTTACTAAAGATTTTCCAAACGGGAAAAGATACTTTCAGTTTCTTAGACTGATGAGAATTCATGCACAAGAGAGAACAATTGAAACGAGTAATACTATTGCTTCGAATTTTCGAAACTGTATGCATCTAGTCCATTAAACTACATTTTTCAAAGTAACATAATATGGATGATACTGCATTCGCAGTGAATTTTCTGTTCAAAACATGGAACGTAGTAAATAATCTTCAAGCATTTACACTGTAAGTTCACTCACACAGAAGATTAGCCAGCAATGATCACGAATCTGAGAGTTATGTAGTGATCAACACCATTAAATAGAATTCATTCTACTTTCATCATAAATCAATCCACTGTTTATAGTCAATACTGAAATCACAATAACAAAACTGCATGATGAGAGTAGTGAGGGTATTGTCCAAATTATTCGAGTCGTTTAACTTGATAACGATTGAACAATCGATAAGGTGCTTTGGTTAAGCTGTTGTTGCTCAAGACCTGGGTGAAATTTGGAACAGTATCAGGCCCACGTCCCATTAACCACTCAGTTGCTTGATCGATTTGTGACTGATCTATGTGCTCGCTTATCCAAGCCGCGTGCCACTTCTTAAACTTCTCCCCGAGCCTTTGACTGAGAGCCGGATGCGTCTGAAAAATACGTACAATCAAAATTATCAACCAACATTCTTAATTGAATTTGAAACGATTAGTAGGCAGAATAGGCTGTCTATGTGCAATTAATGTCAGTGCAGTAATATACTGAAACTAACTATTTTGCACATGAGGCAGTAGTGCAATTTCCAAAAGTAGAAAAAACTTGAACATTTTGCGGCAACATAAAATTTGAAACATAGCGGCAGTATTTATTCATCACTTGTCGGAAATGTAAGAGTATGGACATTTTTCTTGTAAGGAGAAAAATCAACGCTCAAAATTGTTGGAAAAATCATTTTAGAATTTTTTTCTAATTAACTAAATAACTCATTAGGTTGATTCAATCAGTTTCCGATCAAAAAAATATACAATTACTAGTAATTGTAAATCACATTACTAGTAATGCCGTTTGCTTGGATTTTGCTGGTAAGTTTCTTGATGAAGGCATGATAGAACTAAGTCCAAGACTACTCAAGAAATAGTGTATGGTTCTGGAAAATTATTTCAGAAAATGAAGGATTTAGATAAACTAGGCATACTGATTCTAAAATTTTTGAATTATACAGTATTATTAATATTTTCATTGCCTTACCACCAAACATAAAACCATTCCACATTCATTCCATAAACTAGTAGTTCTGTGAACAGTAGACCTCGCGAAAAAGCCATGCTAGCTGAAATCAGCTGTAAATGCGTTTAGCCGTAATTAGCGGTTTTCTTGTCCATGTGTACAGAATTGGCCCTGTCAACTGTATCGAGAGAGATGTTGTCAGGCGCCCCCCAAAATACGATATGTACATCTAATTTGATTTTTTTGATTTTTTAATTTTTTACATTTTTATTTACTTTTTATATTCTATAGTTTTTTTAAATATTTATTTCCTTTTTTATCATTTACTTATTTTATTTTTAAGTAATTCATTTTTTAAAGATACGCGACGTTCCACAAGCCGCCGCTTTCGCGCCCCGCCCTCTGCTGCAGAAAAAATCTTATTCTGACCCAGCTGATGATCATTCCATAATATGACGATGTTTATATTCAACTAGCTGACCCCGCGAACTCAAACCAATCACTTAATTTTATAAGGTTATGAAAATTCACACGTTTGAAACTTTATGCTTTAAAACCTCAAAAACATCACCAGTTCCAGTCCCAGAGGTAGGTCGAATAAACTTTGAAGCAGGATTAGTCTCACTCTTAATATTAACGATGAATATTGAAACCCATGAGGATTGAATGAAATATTGTGAATGGTTTTTTGACATGTGCATAGACACATTCCATCATCATATTTTATAAAAATGTTTCTTCAAACAGATCACTGTTAATAATCATCTTTGAAAAATCATCTGTTAACGCACGCATGCTCGTGCAACTTTCAACTTATAGTCTTTATCTTATCATAAGATTAACATGGGATCCTTTGTGGTCCTCTATGCTCGTGCAACTTTCAACTTATAGTCTTTTATTCAATTCAAAATAAATCCTATCACGTGTTCCATATAGCTATTGTATATTCCATATAGCTATATTCCACACAGCCATTCTCTTTCCCTTCTATTTCGACCTCAAAATGCCAAATTAAAAAAAACCTTACATATACATCGTCGCGCAGTCTCAAAATGAACATTCCTGCCAAATCTTATTGAAATCTGTCAATGCGTTTAGCCGTAAATGCATTACAAACAAACAAACAAATCCACAGACGAAAGCCAATCGACTTGAAACAAGACTTCACTTCGTTCAGACTTCGCTTCGCTCAGTCTTCTCTTCGCTCGGTCAATTATCCATTAGTATTATAAACACAGACACTATGTACAAAGAGACAGGCAAAAAGGAAATGAAAAAGACAAAAATAGTAACTTTAAAATGAAAATAAACGCATGCTGTATCACAAAACTAAACTGTCGAAAATAAAAAAGTAGTCTATATTGTACTGGTGCAGTTGCACAATACTAATACAATGTGTTTCTTCTAATTCTCTAGCGTTGAATTTAGTTTCATTTCAGGACGAATATTTTTCATTATAGGCGTCATTAATTTGTCAACTGGTGTCACTAACATCTGGAGCACACTATTGTAGATGAGTTCGAGTTCGATTGAATAAAAATTTCACAGATATACATATAACAAATTTCATTCATATCACATTACAGATTTGTTTTACTCTTGACAAACCTTCTGGGATTAAAGACGCGCTTGAACTTCCCACTTCGCTAGGAAAAACTTTAATCTGATACACTGTCCATCTACTAAATTAATAGAAAGAACAAGAGTTTTTCAGTTTCTTTTAAAAATATTTTATTAATCATTTCAGTAAGAGTTTAGTAGTAAAGTACACTATACTTGAATAAAATCACGTATTTCGGTGGAGAAGTTGAGACGTCGGCCCAGGCTGCCTAAAAGTAGACGTCATCTGTCATCATAACCCCTCCCATTACCCACGAACTAGCCTGGGGCTCATGTGGGTTATCACCCTCATAAAAAACATGGCCGTGAAAGTATCTGAACTCTCAGCAGGCGCCTCTCCAGGTGGCGGATTGATTATGGGTGTCTCCTAGATACACCGTTCAAAGCATCTTCAAAGACTAAGAAAATAAAACTCTGAAAGAAAATTGACCACTAGCACTATTATGAGCTTTGGCAGACGGACGTCGTTGTGCTAATCACCCACATATCTCATTGAGAACGCTATTTAAATTAATATAATTAATAATTTAAATTATTTCCATCCGCCTCGAACGAAAAACACCCTATGCTGTTAAACAGAAAATAAATATCCCCTTGCTAAGCATGGGGATACTTCCAATACTTCTTACATATACTAATTAATAAATATTACTAAAATAAACAAATATCATCAAATCACAATTACTTTTATTATACTTGTCATGTAGTTGGTATAATGATACTATTCGTTTAATTCT
Source organism: Laodelphax striatellus (assembly GCA_017141395.1). Classification (NCBI taxonomy): domain Eukaryota; kingdom Metazoa; phylum Arthropoda; class Insecta; order Hemiptera; family Delphacidae; genus Laodelphax; species Laodelphax striatellus. The sequence goes on from CM029544.1 coordinate 28,623,919, forward strand.
AGCTAGAAAATATTTTTGCATTAACTGATATATACAAATAATATAGAGACCAACACATAATCAAGCTAACACTACAAAAAGGTTCTACGTACATGATCAAATACAATAAATAATAATAATAATAATGGACTATAAATAAGGTCCGAATTCAGGAATTCGGTTCTTTAATCAGCTCCCAAACTCATTGAAAAGAATGTAACTAATCTAATTGTACATGCATTCGAATAGAAAAGCGAGATTAGCGAGTTATTGCCCATGCAAGTAAGCTGGAAAAAAGAGACTAATCTGAATCTACATGCATTTGAATAAAAAAGCAAAAGTAGCAAGTTATTGTTCATGCAAGTAAGCTGAAAGTGACGGACTGACATGAAGAACAATACGGGAATATAATACACAGAGTGGCACAGAAAAAATTCCTATTGTTGGAAATTTGATGAAAAAATTTACAGATGTATGATAATTTTTGCTATAATATGAACAATAAAAAACTTTAGGCAGATTGCACGAAAGACAATTAAATTCAACTGCCGTAAGATGACGTCATTTTGCGGAGCTCAAAAGGGATTTCATTGCATTGGCTCTGTTAAATGACATTTTACAATGGCAAAATTCAATTGGTTTTCGTACAAATAGCCGATAATCTGTTGAATAGCCGATAAAATCCGAATATGTTCAAAAATAAAACAAGTAAAGTGATTAGATTAAAAAGATTTGTCCTCATTTCTCAACAAATTGGTTACCATTATTTAAAAATATTGGTGGATTCAAAAAGAAGAAAAGTGATGGTGACTTGAGCGTGAAAATGACTATTCTATCAATAAATATTATTATATCGTCAGCCATCTTGAAGTAATTTTTTTACTTGTGATATTCATCACAAAACAACGAGAGTGATGTCAGCAAAACAAAAAAGGAATGAAAATAATAACTGTAAAGAATCATACAGAGTGCCGCCCTTGTTTTATAATCCCACATTGCAGAAAAGTACAGAACAGGACGTTGACAGTTAGTTCAGTATTTTGTAAGAACAAGTTGTTTTTGACAATTGCATCATTATTGTATGTAAATGAGAGAAATTCGTTACAACTTGGATCAACATTCCTGTTAACGGACGATTCTTTCAATAGAGATCATTCATTCATAGTTGTTTTGGTGAAGACGATAGACTGATATATTATCATACAATTATAATTTTAAACGCATACATATTACGAGAATAATTATGGAGGATGAATTGAATGATTAAAATATTGGAATACGATCCCTTGGAACCAAACCATTACATGAATTTTAGTAGATTGAAAACCTTAAGAATTATGTTTTTCCAGTCAAATAGGCTTATGAAAATACCTAAACCTAATAAAATATGAATGAAACATTCTGCATTCTAAGGTTAACATGGGCTACAGGCCAAACACGAAGACACATAACACGAAGGTTGTGAATAGCAAGCTTGAAGTTTTTACATTGACCACGCCTTAAAAATTACTGCTGGGTTACAAATTACCTGTTTCGCCCTTAATATGGCATTTCTCCTGTAAAGATAACTTTCTCGATCAACAGCAAGCATAACCCTGTAGTTGTTCATGTTCATGAATCTACAGTCGTTGTCGTCATTTCTGTAAAATATCATCTTTAGAATAAGGAACTCTTAACGACAAAATACCCTTCAACTATGAATCAGAAGACAAAACAGTACAAAAATCTGCATCGTCTGAAAACAATGTTTTTAACAGAATTATTTTTAAATCAAACTCTCAGATAAATCATTCTTTAGTTGATAATCTTGTTTGACTAGACGCCTAACGTAAAATCCACGGGATTTTTATGATGCTCTAATTCCTTTAATCCGATCCAATAGTTCCTTTCATTCAAAATTCATTCATAAGATAAACTTTTGTGTTTTGTTGATCACATTTGACAATTATTCTAGCTTAAATTTGATCTCAAAGTCAATTTGATTCGATCTTGTATCAAATCATGCACCAACATGATTTACTTGTTGGTGATATAAATACATGCACCATGTATTTACTTGTTATATTCACTTGTGATATTTTTTATTTACTAATATCAAGACATAAAATAGCCAGAATCATTTATCAGTAAAACCACTAGCAGTTGTCACTGCTATGTGGATTCATAGCACACTATGATCACTGAAATATAATTATTGCACACAAAAAATCAACATGCAACATTTATAAAAGATGAGAAGAAAACATTCATAAAAAAATTACATGCTGTTATAAAAAACTCATTTTAAAGGCGTTAGTTTACTAGAATACTCAAAGGAACGTTAGTTTTCTATGTCATGTCAAAAAGGTTCTTATTTCTATGATCACTCGATTGGTGTACAGCACAACATCCTTTTTTTCATCCCTTTTTGAATAATTTTGTTGCTCAGACCGAATTTGAAATTCGTGGTGAGATATCACGCGGCTATTAAAAAGAAATATTTGAATAACAATAAAAAAAATGACAGAAGTAGTCAGATTCTCACATTAGAAAATTATTTTTTACTACAAGAAAGTGGTAAATTAAAGTGAATGCATTATATTTTTGAACACAATCAAGCAAAAGCCTTTAAAGTTATCGGATTTGATAAGGTTTTGGGTGAGGAAGTACAAGAAAATAAAAAGACAACCAAAAATCATAAAAAAAACATTATATATCGTTGATGGATATTTTAACATTAAATTCATTTCAAAGCAAAAGTGCGTTTCACCTTCAAATAATTAGTAAAATAAAATATCAAAGTTGTTTGCTCTATTCCATCATTTTATTTGCAGTGCTTAAAATAAAATAGTGGAATAGTCAACTTCAAGTTTGGTTATTCTATTTTATTGAGGAGTTCCAAAGCCTCTCTAAAATTCTACAAATAAGTGAGCTGAATTATTAGTTTGATAAAACCTTCGAGTATCTAGGTTAGTCCGAATAACTCAATAAAATTATTCTTCACTTGATAAGTGAATACGTTCAGCTCCATTTATCTTCCATGTGACATATTTCTACTTCAACCAAACTTGAGAAAAAATTTGAATATTCACGTGAAAATGCTCAGAAATATTTCAGGTCGTATGAAAAAGGAGTTTTCGGATATTAACACGTGAGAACAATATAAAGGTGGTACGCATTTTACAAAAGATCATTCAATGCCTTGTAGGCCATGGACATAGAAATATACCAACTTAGAACATCGAAAAATATGAATGCAAACACACATACACTACTTTCATTATATACAGATAGTCAGGAACAGACAGGTAGATGGATTTTGGAATTTTCCAAGCGGAAGGGACGAGACAATGTGGATGATAAATGAAGTCTGAGAGAATGTTATGAGATGAAACAGTATGCTAGCAAGCTCTGATTATTAATTGTTCTCACACAATATGTTGGGGTTCGAAACAACTTCAATAAATATTTCAATGATTTTCAAACAGTACAACAGAACTTTTCGCTGTTAATGAATAACAATATTCCAACTTTTTCCATACTAGTACGCGTAGCAGTTTCACTTGTCTTTATCAATATCTAGGACTTTTTAATTACAAGTCATTCAAAATGACTTGAACTAGCCAGGGCGGATAGGCTTACAGCTTCTTTTTTTCTCACAAAGAAACATATTCTTTTCCTCCAGTGGCCTATACTTGAAACTACTTGTTTAATATAATTATCAATGACTTGCCATACAATGTGGATGGTAAATTGGTATAATACGCCGATGACACAACAATTTTAGTTGAAGGGGGATCAGGATGTCATGGACAAGGTATGTCCCTAATCACGCTCAGTGCAATATTGCTCCTCCAGCTATGAGCTATTTGAGTAGCATTTAATTGAAATGTCACATTACATCAATATAATTTCCAAGATTAATTATTTACAATTTTCATGTTCTAAATGAATTCAATAATATATCTTATAAATGATAGTTTCCATTTATCAAAGATCAATCAAATAATAACAAATCAATACCTAACAATAAGAATAAACCAAGCTTAAACCCCCCCTTGGTTGACGAAATCGGGGATGTCAGGAAGCAGGAGAAAGTGTCAACTGTTCCTTTCATTATTTCTACTGTAGGGGTAATGGAGTGTCAGCAAATCTTCACCAACTCGGTGTCTCAGATAGTGCAAGATATGGTATACAAAAGGCAGTTGTACTCAGCAAAATTTTGCCAGAGGCCTACTTTGTCTGCAATGCACCTTTTCAAATTTTCTATTTTCTTTTGTAAGAAAAAATATTAGAATAGCTAAGTAATTTAAATACTCACTTTGATTAATTCATTGACTTATTGGAAAGTATAATCAGAATTGAAAGAATTTTAGAAGACTTTTGCTTCACAGTGATTGATTCATTGACAATTACAAAACAAAATGACTGAAAAGCTCAATTCCATTTTACAGCTTCTTACGGCATAATGCATAACAAAAAACGTTGATAGCATGAAGTGAATAAAGATTCAGACATCAATATGAAATAATGATACACTGAACAACAATGCAATGAGTCCACAAATTGATGAAACATCGGATGAATACATAGAGTTGCGTTCAAAATACGTAAAGATGTTCACCTCTTTAACGGTTTCCTCATGAGATGATAATGGTGATAGAGCATGAAAACTAGATTGACCATAAATCTCTCATAAATCAAGAATTGCAGAACATCATAAAATTCACAAATCATCCTCTCTTTGATTACTTTGATGACAAAAAACCCTAGACAATATTGGGTTTTTCTGAAGAAGGCTGAATGGACATAAAACAAATGATAATCATTCATTACCATTCTTATTTGATAAAATATTCAACTTATAATATTCTTTCAATTGAAAATTTTCTCTAAATGAGGAATTTAACTAGAATAAAATCTGATTTCAAGTGTTCAATTGAAAGCTATATTATTGAAACAACAAACCAATTAGTATAATGCACCATCATATCGTGATGATACATGAATCAGACAATGTTACTATTAGAAATATAAGGAATGTTTCAAAAAGTACGCACTTGAAAGTTTAAGGGAGAATATTTACAGCGTAGGGAATATTTTATCCTCAAAATAATTATACTGTAATGTATTAGCACTACTGCACTCTTTATTAAAGCATTGTATAAGTATACCGCTTACATGTACCAGTGCTTTTTCAGTATTCATTTGTATCTGTAGTATCTGTTCATGTTTGGCTAAGGTTTTTTCCAAATTCTGAACGATTTTCTATTACTTCAAGTTATTTCGCATATAAATCTTACGAACGAGCGAAGGAAAAATTCCAGTAAAAGAAAAGATGCTTCAGAATCGAGAGATTCCTACTGGAACTTGTCTTTGTCTTGTTCGCAAGATTAATAATAATGCTTAATAACTCTCAATAATAAGCACATGTTCATATCCTTTGGAAAAACCATAGTCTACCATATCATACAGACACTACAAATACAATAATGGATACTGAGTATTGATATATGTAGATAGTGTACAATGCGTTAATAAAGAGTAAACTAGAGAAAATACTTTATATTTTGAGGAAAAAATATTCCCAATGCAGAAATTATTCTCCCTCAAACTTGAAGTGCTTCCTTCAATATGAAGGACAAAACTTACTCAATATGAAGTATTACTCTTAGAAAACATTGTAAAACAATATTGCAAATATTAAAACTTGCAAAGAGCAGTTGACAACACTATTCAACTGTCAGATGATCAAACTTGCAAAGAGCATCTGACAACACTTTTCAATTGTCAGATGATAAATAATTTATGGGATATTGTTCTAATAAAGATGGCAGACTTACGCGGAACGCCTGGGCTGTGGCCCAGCTGGAGCTTCGTCTGATTCATTACTGGATCTGTTGGCTCCATTTCTTACATTTCTTGGCAAGAAAATAGCTTTATTCCAGGGTCGATCATCACCATCAGAGCCCTGGAATGGAATTATTGATAAAGAGATTATAAACCAAAAACTGAATAAAAAGCAAAATAATTGCATCGAGGTCGATTGATTCAAAGACGAAATGTCCAGACACCGAAAAGTACAAACTCCATCGAAACCAGAAATCAGGATTAAAGAGCCTAATCTAACAAAGACGCACACCGGGAAGATCAGCGTTTTCATTTTTTAAAAACCTCATTTCAGAGGTTTGCGATTCTGAAATAGACTCTGAAAGAGAGAATTTTATCCTTAAAATCGAATTTTATACAAGTTCTATCAATATTATATATAACTTATATTTATGTAGAATAAAATACTATATGATATTGTCTTTATAAAGTAGTGGAACTGACAATATCTTAGTGTTTTACTTTATCATAGAGTTCCTCAACATTAACAAAAATCCTTATTTATATGTTAAAAGACTGAGTAAAACTAATGACAGCCACTGTGATCTTTACATTGGACCAATTAAGATGCAGGTTGCGCTAAAATAAAGGTTAGCGGTCCTTGATGTGGTTTGATTTTTTTTGTTTCGGAAAAAATACATTTAAAGGGTAAAAAAATGTAAAATCACTAAGCTTCTGACAGAACTGCTTGGAGTTTGGTTCTGCTAGCTAGTGTCAAATATTATAATATTTATATATCTCAGTAATTACTGCAGTTACAACTGACTTACTCGTTGGATTAAAATTTATTTTTGAGCAACTTTACATAAAAACCAAACATTTTCTCAAGAAAGTAAGACAACATGAATTTATCAACTTCTAAATTTGCAGAAAGAGTGGCAATCTTCCGACTGATTTTTCTCTTAAACAAAGCATTTCCAGGAACTTTCTGTATGGGCTTTTCTCTTTTTGATTAGTACAACATCTCGAAGCATACACCTCATACTCAGAGAGTCAAAAGACACTGTGTAGAATATAGCAACACTGATAATAATAACCAACAAAACTTACATTTCTGTTTCTGTTGCTCGAATCATCAAATGGCCAGTTCTCTGAAGCTCTTGCCTGTCTCCCTCCTTCACCCTCCATCTCAGAGTCCAACAACTCAATAGTCAATTTGCATTCTCGCTTGTACTGTGAATAACAAAAAAAAATCAATACTGAATAAAAAGACTCCTATTTAAATATCGAGATACCTAAGTAACTCAAGTTTACTCAAGACCTAACAACCGATACCGGTATTTCGGTTTTTTTAATACATGAGTGTTTGTGACAAATGCGAGTTTTTTTTATTCAATATGAGTAACACTTTCACTACTACACAAAAGGTTGAAAACCCTAATTTTACTCCAATTAATTTAGAGTTCTAGGTTACAACAATAATGAGGAAAGATTAAAAAAATTACCATGAAAAATTTGAATAACATTTATCAAATGTTGCCCGGACTTGGGACAACATTCGACCAATCATTTTTTTCACATTATTTTAATGCAGAAATTAATATCTGGGCAATGTTACACTGTTTCTAATATGATCAATTACATGAATAATTAAGAACTCAGGTGTGTCTCAAGTTTTATGTTAGTCCTAGCATTTTCTGGACATATAAGTCAATTAACTCAATATTAAGCTGTGATATCTGCTAAGCATTTCTCCAGATGCTCATCAGTCCAGCCTTTGTAGGCTCTTGAACCAGGAATTCTTCTTATCAATTCTGGCACCCTCTTGAACATTAATAGAATGTTTTAAAAATGATGTAGTGCAAATATGGGACAACTTTGACCCAGACCAAAGTTATAATGGGCATCTTTGGCACGGGCTAAAGTTGGCATGTTTTTGTTTATGTTCATAAAAATTACACAAATAAAAACAAATCAATATTTTCAATTTGAAATTTTAGTACGATTTTGACAACATATAGAGCAATAAAGAGAGTTTCTTATGAAAAAGTTATTGTTGAGTCGATAAAGTTTTGTTACGAAATTTTTATATCCGTAAGCAACAAAAAATCAAACAGCCACTGCCTGCATGACCAAACACATATTTATATGGTTGAACATAGAAATAGTATCAGTAGACCTATAAGAACATATATCAGTTACTAGACTGCTACGTTGATTCCCGCCTTTGATACAAATCGTGTAATCTTTTTCTCGAGTGGTTGAAAGTTGCACCAGTTTACGGTATAGACTATTGCATACATGTTATATGCAATGTCTTGGATAAATATTATTTTATGAAACTTTCCCTGACACTTTTTTGACATAATTATTATGAAATTGAAAAAAAAAACTAAATAAAAATTTTGATTTTTTTCTATACTAACAATCACTATTTTGAAGCAATTTTCCTCTGCTAGCGCTGCTTCAGCTTTGCGTTGGTAATTTGCCTCGTTGTACACTCGGCTCACAACAGAACTGCATGTTCCCCCAGCTCCACCTCGGCGCGACTCCTTTATGTACAGATCCGTACATTCGATGCAAGACTCTTCCATTACCAAATGCTGAAGCTGTAAAAAAGTACCACAAATATACTTCATGCAATGCATACAGTAATAATAATTGTTTTAAAATGTCAGTTGCAAAACGTTGATCAAGAATTGATCTCTAAAGCCCGGTCTAGACGCTACGACTTGTACGACTCAAGTCCTAGGACTTGAGTTGTACAACAAATCGTAGCGTGAAGATGGCAAAATCAGGATTTGTTCCAACTTAAGTCGTACCACAAAAGATGTATCAGCTTATGGAAACTTGGAATAAGTCGTAACGTGTAGACGCGATGCAACTCATCCAACTTTGCTTCCAACTAGTTGAAACGACTTGTTGTACGACTTAAGTTAGACAACAAGTCGTAGCGTCTAGACCGGGCTTAATAGAACATTCAATAAAAGCTTGCAAGAAATCTGAGATCAGTCTTTGATCTACTTTTGTTCAACAGAGCGACAATGATAGAGCTTATAAAAATTAAATTTAAAAAAAAAAACGAAAAGAATTCAACTCATCAAAACTTAGGCGAATTTTCCAACGTTTTCCAATTCTGTTTTCGAGAGCACGTCTGAAAGTTTGAGTTCAGATAAATAGGTTCGAAAAGTTCTTGAATAGGAATGATCTTATTTCAATCATAGAATATTATTTGAAACAAATTTTAAATAAATCATATTTGATTCAAGTACGAAATGAGTTTGTTAAAGGTGGTCCTCCTCCTTGGGGAGTAAAAGGAGGAATTTCTCACATTTCACAAGAATTTTTCAATTCAGCAAAAGTAAAAGTATAAATACAATGTATACAAAATAAGTAAAATACAATGTATATGTTGAAGTTTAAAACATAAACATTGTAATCCATTACCGGATGTATAATTAAATGAAGGGCAATTCTTACCTGTCTCACAGCATAGGAAACAACTTTATCGAGAGTGAATGCGACAAAGGCATGTATTCCAAACATCTCTCGAAGCGTATCCTCATAAGCATTGGAGTCCATGTTTCCATCCAAAACGTTTTTCACAAAGTCCAGGAAGGTTGAATAGTACTCCTCAATCTCAATATCAACTACAAAAATAGTAATGAATTTAAGATCTCCCATTCCAATATGATTGAATAATGTAATGAAATGATTATAGAAGTATTGAAAAATTAGTTATTATTTCAGAACTGCATACAAAAAAAAATTTCTTTACAATACTTTTTCAAGAAGATACAAAGAGAAAATTTAACTTGTCTATGAAAGTGAATGGATCGGGAAAATCTCCACTTCGACTCACCTGTTCACACCCTTATAATTTCTTGAATTGGCAATTTTTTTTTAAATTAAGCATCTAGCTAGACTTATCATCCACAACATTTCTGATAATATTTCTTACTTTCACATAAAAACAATACATTAACTTCCATTTTAATAAATTTAAAAATTTGTGATAATACTCATGTCTTGTCATCATCCTTCCTATTACCCACGCACAAGCCTAGAGCTCAAGATGCATCATATTATGGAACAAACTGCCAAGTTATGAATTGCAAGGGGAAGAAGATAGGAGTCGACGTAAAGATTTACCTGAATGTGTTCGTTTTACAAGGATATGGGATGCGTCTTCCTAGGAATAAAAGTGATGTGTCGCACAGTAAAATAACTTTTACTGAGATACATTTAAACAATTTTATCACAGATTGAGCAAAACATGCAACGAAACAAATGTTATGAAAGAAAATACTTACTCAGATAGGGGCTCTTGGGTTTAAGTCTCAAAGCCTCAGATGTGGCAGCACTCCTCTTCGCGCGTTCAATATTTTCTTCTTGGCTCATTAGTGTGGCTGTCTCGAAGATCTTGGTCAGTCTTTCACACAAAATCTGATGCAGTCTCATGAAGAGATACCATTTGTTGTTTCCAAAGAATAGAGTGTAAGCGTCATCCTGGAAAAGCAGAGAATGATTTCTATGTAGTGGATATCAAGAGACAACTGAAGTGTTTGGTTCTAAAGTATTCTGAATAAAACAAAAGTTGAATACAATTGAAAAATCAAGTAATCGTTATTATCACCGTGTTCTACGGCCTCAAAGGACCATACTTCTTACCGAGTTGGTTCTTCTAGGCTCTAGTCATCGATATTTCAATTTTTCTTCCCCAATAAAGGCATGCACTTTTTTCTGAAGCTGCAATACACGATAAACAAGTACATTACACAATGTAATTTTTCATACTGAGGATGATATTGAAATACGTTAACCTTAGTTTATAACTGTTTTTTTTAGGAATTGTGTGCTTGACATACTTTTCATCATTCATTTTTGTTTTCATTTGTCACTAATTGAATTAACTCATCTTTGCTTAACAGTGGTTTAACTAGGTAAAATGTACATAGCTGCACTATAATACTTCAAATGGTTTGACACTTGAAAATTATAAAATTATTCTATTGACTGTCGCTTCTCATTTTTTTTCGTGTCTGGAGTAAACAAAATCTATTTCTCTATGATGCTGAGATCAGATTAGGCCGTAGCTCAGGACTCGTCCACTTTTTGGAGCTTAAAATTTAAATGGAATAACAATTAAATCAAGGTCATGCCATAGAGATACTTACAGGAAATTCGCTGAAAGCATGAATGGGGATTTTCACATCCTCATTTTCCTTTGAATCATCCTCCTTGCTTTTCGCCTTACCAGAGCTGTTGTTTGATGGGCCATTTACATCTTTGTCCGACCCAGCAGCATCAGTATCCATTTTATCAGCTGCAAATACAATATAAGAGAAAATTGACTCGATAAAACATTACTGACAGAATCTTGTCAAATGTCCAATGGTAATTTGGACCTATTGAATTGACATCTATTGCCAAAGAAATTCTAATAAACAGTACAAAGGTAATATACGAGTTTGGACATGACAGTACAAAATACTTGACCTGCTCTAAGTACTTATACTTACTACTCTACAAGTAGTAAGAAGTATGTATAAGTTATTTTGAAGCTTTACCCCTGGACTGACAATTTTCATCACAGCTTTTTACAATAATGAAAGTGTATTCGCTGTGTGCACGTAGGTGGTGGGGATAATAAAATCGACACCTGCGCTCACGCGGAAATTTAGTGAACGAAAGAGGTAAGATTAACATGAGAAAGGATAGGGAATAAGCGGAAAAAATGAGTAAAAGAATGTGTTGCGTGCCAAATTGTAAAAATAAAGGATACAATAGTAATGTTAAATTCTACACTTTTCCTATTTCCAAACATAGAATGATTCAACGAAGAAGATGGATTACAGCTTTGAATAAATATTGGTAAGTAAACATAACCTTGCATTTATTTACATGGCAGACGACAGCTATTCCAGTCTGTTTTGAATGTGATTTTGTGAATAAGATTTTATGTTTGATAATCATCCAATTTCAATAAATATTATGTAGGCCTATCCATATTTATTTTATACTGAAATATTAGACTCGATTCTTGAACTTGATTTGATAACTTGAGTTGTTGAACACGGTACCGTATGTGAATTAGAAGTTACCGGTACGGGCTTATTTCATGCCAAACTATTTATTTCAGAAATGAAGAGCCGAAGTAAGATTTGTATTTATTGGAACTTATATTGTAGTAATTACTAGTCCATATATAATTATATTAATATCAAACACCAGAAAAGAGCATACCGGTAACCTATTGATAGTGTCATCACATTTATTTTCGTACTCGCTTACTGGAGTATAGGCCTACAGCTGTTATCCACGGAATTTTTCGTCTGCACAATCATAACGTGCACGCATGAAACATAACCTTCAAAGTTCGTTTTAGATCTTGAATTAAACATTATAATAATGTTTAAGAACATGCGATATGTTAATTTTATTATTCTAAATATAATTCCACAATCGATAAGTAGGAAAAATAGCGACAGGGAGTTCTATTTCAATTATAAACTAATTTTTACGTACATAAACCTATCCTTGCCCATGTTAATCTACCCTCGTAGATTCATACGATTATCCGCCAGAGCGCAACACGGTATATGCACACAGCGAATACAAATCTACTTATTATGATGTAGCCATATTGTGTTATTAATTAATTAATTTCCAGTCCAGATGTCTTAACTCAGTAAACGAGCTATACAGTTATGTATATTGCAGCAGCTACTGAAGAAATTTGGCATACCTGTATCTTCGCGTTCATCTTCGCTCAATTCTTGTCTCGGGTGGTGAAAGATATCTGGAATGATCTGTCGAAGCAAATGTTTGATTCTTTGCTTATCCTCCTTATTGATGCTGGTTTGACGTTTTACATGATGAATCAGCAGGTTAGCAGCGTCATCCAGCACACTCTTATCTTTGTAGACGAATGACATATGGGGCCCAGTCTGTGTCACTTCACAAGCCTCTTCAGCTTGATCGTGTCTCTGCAATATATCAATATTCATTTCAATCTTATTATCATCAAGTTGTAGAACATCACCAAGTTCAAGATGAAAATCCAATGTTCTAAAGAAAATATATAAAGGGAGTGGCCGGTAGACCTGGCTTATCGCCAGTCTGATAACACAAAGGTTCCTGGTTCGTAGCACCTTGGGACGCTAGGGCTGCTATTATAGCCGACAGCCAGTTAAGTTAATCTCGTAGTACGTAACTGAAAATCAAACAAGCATAAATAATTAAATGCATAGAACAGCTTACCTCATCATACAGCGTCTCAATTTCATTCAACAGCGATTTTGAACGCAGTGCTTTCAGATCATTCTGCTTGAAATTGATTCCTTGATGATCCAAAGATTTCAGATAGAATTTCTCATTTTGTTCCCGCCAAACTTTATTGAAGCCCTATAACAAGTTAAATACAAATTGAAACAAGGGAATATCACAAAATACTAAACAAATCAACACTATTCACATATATAATTTATAATTATATTTGAAGTGGATACCATGAGAATTAAAACATAAATTTGGATATAAAACTAGTTCTGAAGAATACGACAAACTACAGCATTATTTTACTTGGAAAAAATTCAACACTTGTAAAAATAATATTCTCATTTTCAAACAATGTAAACAGAAATAAATGGATGTTTAGTTCACCTTTTGAGCCTCCCTCCATTCCTCATCTTTGGTTTTCAGGCGTTTCAAGACCAATGGCACGGCTGTCACTGGTTGGTTTCTCAATCCATGCATTATATCTGGCGCTTTGTCACCATACAATCTGATGAATAAACAAACATAAACAAATTCAAATTCAATACAAACATAAAAAAATTCAAATTTCTAGGGAAGGCCAACAAACTAGTCACGTCTATACGGCGAATATCTATTCTGATTTTTGACAACTCAATTTTTAGAATATTATATAATTATATATATTAATATTATAGAATTTTACAGATCAAGACAACAAGGTAACGTGTTGAAAACACTCCTGAAAGTGACGTCAAGGGTACTTGAGACTTGAGTGTAACTTGAGATAGACTACACAAAGTTGATCAAAGTTTAATAGTTCATCATTGGTGAGAGTCCTAACTGTTAGAATTTTCATTGCCATCTGTGTAAACGGTGGTTTAATTTTGCAAGAAATAATTATCAACATCGAATGAAACATGTTGATTGAGATATTCCTCAGAAATCCTTCGTCATATTTAATGAATTATTTAATAATAATAAAGAATATATTAAGGGCAATAATCATTATAATAAATAATCGAATATAAAAATGACGATAAAGAAGTTTCATGGAAACATTTCTGAATAAGACGATAAATACCTTCTTATAGCTCTTTGATTCAGACAAGGAGATGTTCCTCCCAAAGAATCATCAAGCTTGAGCTTGCTGATCTCGTCAGTTGACATTCTTGCCATCCTCTTCTGTAGATTTTCAAGCACTCGGATAGCAGCCAGATTGGTTTCAAGAACAACATCAAGCTGCAAATAAGGAAACATATTTTTATGATATAATTACTGCATATTCATCAATCACTAATTATTTCTACCGATAGTACACTTGGACTGTATAGTGTATACTGCAATCTTATCGCATTTGGAATAAGAAATGGAGACTAAACAATTTGAACGTTCAATATCATTCTTGATGAATTAATTTTTAAAATAGACGAATTGATTGATTGTTGCTGTTCAATGTTTATTTCCATTCGTGACAAAGTTCCTTCATTACTTTATGGAAGAGACGAATTAATTTCAATGCAAAGATATTTGAAATTAGTGGAAAAGCCAAACTCTACCTCAAATCTTTCGTCCTCGCAACGATAAATGTACTCCTCGAACTGAGTCTTCCTTGATGTCACAAAAGTCGACTCTTCAGACCAAGACGGGAAAGACACCCAAGAGTCATTCAGAACTTCTCTGCAGAGAGAAGATCTGCCACTGCATTTTGGATGAACATAATCCTTCGGAACTGCGCAGTAACTAGCACCGAGACGTTTGCAAGTAGAGAAATCTGCAAAAGTTTCAACATTTAAAGAAAAATAATTTAGCTTGGTCCAATCACTCATTCATTCATTTACATACCATTTCCAGAAGATACAAAATATAAATCAAATACGAAAAAGAAACATAGGTAGACTCATTGAAAAATCGTGTTGAGGCACCAACACGAACTTGTCATTGTCTTGTTCGCAAGATTAATAATCATAAACACACGTTCATCCTTTGGAAAAACCATAGCTGAACATGAACAGACACTACAGATACAAATGAATACTGGGAAAGCATTGGTACAAGAAGGTGATGTACAATGCGTTAATAAAAAGTTCAGTAAAGCAAATACATTATATTTTGAGGAAAAATATTTCCAATGCAGAAATTATTCTCCCTAAAACTTGAAGTGCATCCTTTTGAAACACCCGGTATTATATACATGATTATATTTTTCAACTATTTCTATGGGAATTCTATAACTATTGTGATAGGATATTGTTAATGGAATTGGAGAAAATAATTACCGATTTCCATGGCGAATTCGCCTGGTGGTCTGTCTTGACGAGCAACAGTAGCCAACATAGAATTGTGATTATCAAGCGGGTAATCGGTGCCTGGCTGAGAAAGACTTCCCGAATTTGTAGGTCCAGTTTCGCCGATGTAGTTTTTGAACCAATGCAAGAGATCAGGACTGCGACTAAGAAACGGAGATACGAGACTCAATAGTTCGGAGCGTGATACCATGTTCTCATTGAAAAGAACAAGACATCGCAAGAAGTTCTCGTACACTTCTAAGCTTCGCAACGACTTATGTACCTGGAAAAAATTTCGAGTTTAAATATGAATAGAAAAACAACAATATTAGGTTAATGTCAATGTCAGCGAGAAAAGCTTAATATGTAAATATATAGCAACTGATTGTCCAGGTAAAATCAAATTCGAGGTAAAACTTCAAATCACATTCAAAACCTCACATTCACCAGCAAACGAAAAAGGCTCACGATTCACCTAGCGGTTTATGTGAGTGTTTCTTCATTATTTGATAATGTAGTTTTCATTCATATATTTTATATAAACTATATTATACTATATATATATATATATATATATTATACTGTACCACTGTATCAGTATAATTATGTAAACTGATATATGTACTGGAAAAAATAAGATTTAATACAATACTGCTTTCATCCTAAAATATCACTACATGAAAGTGTTCTAAATATTTTAATTATAATACCAATGTGTTAACATAAACTATTTCGAAATAAATTACATACTAATATAGACAATCTCTATGATTACATAGTGTTGACATATCAATTCCGGATTTTATTCTATACATTTGCAACTTGAACAGTTTTGGATGAATGTCAGCTGTTTAATTATTAAAACCATTTAAATAAAACAAATTCAATATATCAGTTCTGATAAAAATACTATTCCAAGTATGATGGATGAGTAGAAATAACTAGAGGGTTCATCCTTCCTTGTTCATGAAGAATACAAAATCAAGCTATGTGGTTGTCTATACTCTGAAACAATAATATTAACATTTCGATTCTTGACACAAGAACTAGATATTTCATACTTCCATTGAAGTGGATTATTTTTTCAAGATGGTCACAAAATGAAGCTAATGTTATACATTCAATTATAATTGTATAATACTTTGAAACAATAATTAACGTTTCTTGAATAAAGAGCTGGATATTTTAAACTCTCTATGGAACGGACAAATTTTTTCAGGGATAACACAAAATCAAGCGTTAAATTATGGTTGCATAATACTCTAAAAACAACAATACTGAAGTTCCTTGGATCAAGATTTGAATATCACAATCTTCCTTCGAAACGGATATTATTTTTTGAAGGAATTCATTGTCTAAATTATTATTTTCAATAGAATTAATAATTATTTAAATTATTTTAATAGTCTAATTATTTCAATAAAATATGGACAGATTCAGAATGATACATTAAGAATATAACAGTGGAATGAGATCTCACTTTGTCGAAGAATGCATAATCAGAAAGAGCACCGTACTTTCCAGCATCTGGAAACGGAACCTCACGAGAGGTAGAGGCCAGCTTATGCTTCTTTGGTTGAGAATGGTGCAGGTGTGGGATTCCTACAGCGTTCGCGAATGAGGATGGCGATCTTTTCATACCAACCGCAGGAGCTGCAAAGTAGGATAGTTATCAACAATTAAAAATCGGATGTTTGTTGATAATAATCAAAGATAATATTGGAAAAATCTAGGTAAATATGCTGTATTTGATAAGATTCAACAAAGATACCTAAATATGCTGTTATTCAAATCATTCCAACTCTGCCAAAATGATTCAGACTGTATGGGGAAAAAATTGAAAGCATTCGATGCTGAAGTAATAAAATATTATGATGCCATCATAAATTCAATTCATTAGTAGATGGTCAGAGAGATAGACAGATAGTTAGAGGCATTGTGTCAATTCCAAGTATTCTCATTTTTGTGAATTATTATTTTTATCTGGAATTTACATGTTGATTAAACCAGTGCCCGTTGACCACGACTAGATTTTTGAAGAAAAATAATTTGTGATAAATCGACATCTCTACGCTTAAACTTCACAATTCCATGTTGATACATTTAAATCATGTAATCGTTATCATTTAGCACATCATCTCAATATCATTGAATTCCTTAGTTTTGTACAATTCATCGAACTTCTGCGCCAGTTTTCACACTTTTCATTCCACTACGTAACATCGCATGCAATCTGGTGGTAAATAATGGAAACACCAAGATGTAGTCAAATATAATTTATTTATTCACCTGTAATGAACAAGTGATATTTGACTAAATCTTTGTGTTTCTCAGCAGACACTGTGCCAGAAGCTAATGGAAAATCTTGATCATGTCTAAAAGATGAATAAATTATTTTACCTTGTCCTGTATTATCACTCGAACATGCCTAGAAGATGAATCAATTAATTTACCTTGTCCAGTATTAGGAGCAGATGAACTGGTACCCGGAGTGCTATTCGAGTGGCAGTGGCCACTGCTGCTTCCCGCGGAATTGAACTTCGGTCCACTCGGAGCACTGCTCGGCGAAGGAGTCGAGCTCGAATTTGGAAAAGAAGACGACATCTTCAGTCCCAGAGAAGGCTTTGTCCTTGGCACAGGCGGATGGTCCGCGTTCTTACTACCCTGCTGAACAAAGAAAACACTAATTCTATTAGTTCACTGTTACAAAATTATTCTACTACCCTGCTAAAAATTGAATTGAAACTTTGCACCAACATTTATGACAACTAGACAAAGCTACAAAAAAATTATGACAATTTTTCAAATCCATAAAACAAAATGGCGGCCATTTAAAATTTTGTTTCTTGAATAACTCGAAAACCGTTGATAATACGAAAATTTTACAGGAATAACTTTTTTTAGTAAATTTAATTACAAATCGATTAAAACCTTATTTGTTAAGATTGGACCAATATTGACTGAGATATGGCAGCTTTAGTGAGATAAAAAATAATAAGTGAAAAAAACAAAATGGCAGCTGTGTGAGTGACTAAGGACTTTTGGACAATTAAAATATGATATTTAGATATGGTTTTTGACCAGGAACATTGCCCTAGAGTATTGGTAGGGAGTTCTGAAACACCCTGTATAACATATTAATGATGGCCCACAAAAGTATATCACTTGTGCGTGGGTAATGGGGTGAAGGATGATACACAAAAATGTCAGGCGGGACGGGAATCGAACCTGAGAACGCTACAACGATAGCAGACTGAAGTTGCGACCCCGGCTCGCCATATATGAGACATGTATCTACATAAAACCATAGATAACAGATTAGAATAGACTTACACACTTCCCTATGCCTTGAACGATCTACTCCTATCTCTTATCTATGATAAAACTGAGGAGTTAAAACTTTTAAATGTCTTTTTTTGCTAGGGATGATACCCACATAAGCTCTAAGCTTGTGCGTGGGTAATGGGAAGGATAATGATGAGAGATGAATGGACCTACAGCTTTGTAGAAGGAGGAGAAGAAGAAGAAGAAGAAGAAGAAGAAGAAGAAGAAGAAGAAGAAGAAGAAAGCAGAAGTAATAAATTCTACCACTCTCTCCACTTTGTCACCGCATTCAGTAAACAAACGATTCAAGAGGGAAAGAAAAATACTTGGGAATCGGATTTGTTTAGACGCGTGAGGGTGAAATCTCAAGTACCAGACTCATAAATATTCTAGAATGGCTCCTGAGCCGCTGTCATGTCTGAGAAAAGAATCTCGTGATCCAAAGAAAGTAAATTATACAAATGAAGACCAATTTGCACTGATAATCATCAAAGCTTTCAGGATAATCTTCATAAAAAATCTCAATTGTCAAATGATAATAATTAGACCTACATTAAAAAAGTTGAAACTTTTCACGAATTAGGTTGCTCAACGTACCATAAATAATTACACCTCACTAGGTACTACAATAAACGATAGATACGATAATAATAAGTATTTTCAGCGAAATCTCAATAACATATCTCAATTGTAAAATAATGATAATTGGACCTACACTGAAAAAGTTGAAACTTTTCACAAATTTGGTTGATTAAGGTGGGACAGTAATAATAAAACCATGCTAGATACTATAATAGATGCAAATAATCAAGAAAATCAAGAAAGGAAGAAGAAAGGGTACACTCAAATAATAGACCTAATAATGGCCACAATCAATCAATTTTATTATCATGCACTGAATACGAAAATCTAATACTGGAGCATTAATTGAATCATAAATCATAAATCATAAATCATTTATTTGCCATAAAAAATTGAAATCACAAAATAGAAATAAAATGAAATTCATAACTTCATAATAAATCAATAATAATGAAATAGAATAAAATAAAATAATAGACATAAAGTAAAGAATAAAACATACAACAATATAAATAAATTTATAATTCATATGTAAAATTAAATTCAAATTTATGTGTACGTATATTCCTTGAAAAAATAATAATTACTGTCATATAATGGCATCACCAGCAAAAAGAAAACTTTGCCCGCTGGTGATCGTTGCAAAAAAGTTACATTATTTAAAAATATATAATTCCTTTCACTTCTTATGATTGCTAGTGATTATAGGATCAGGATCAAACGAAAGAGAGGAGAATACTTGCGTAGATTAATAACTTTCAAATCGAAAATTAATTGCAAGTAATCATCTACCAAAATATTAAAGCATCTCTAATTGCGAGTTGAAGATAACATTGGGTAGGTAATTGTCTGATATCTATTCATTTAAAAGAATTCAAGAGGAAGCATGTTGTGGTAGCATTCGGGCTGACATCGCTGAGATTTGATGTGACATGCACCCGATACTTTTTTTAGACGTTTGATCGCTCGAGGCCACAACACTAACTCTCAGTTGTTCCTGTCCAATCAATCTCTTCCCAGTGGTTCGGAACCCACATAAGAAACTAGGGTTTCATCTCTCTACTAATTCCTTAATCAGCCTCTTGTCCCTTTTCTCTCTAACATCATTAAATTGTTTCTTGCATTTGCAATAGTATACATGAATGAAATTGGAGATCGAAATTCCAACTGAAGGAAGTCATCTCTCATCACCATCTTTCCATCACCCAAACACAAGTCTAGAACTCATGTAGGAATCATCTTCAAAATGAAAGCTTGGAAAATCGTGGAAGGTGAACGTGAAAGATGTCCATGAAGATACAACTTTAGTACAGAATCAACTTGAATTATAAATACTGAAAAAAAATCAATGTTAATGATAACACATGATTCCTAGAAGAGGGATGATGATGTAGACTTGTGATGATAAGGGATGACTTCCAATTTCCATTGATGACCTACAGTTTTAGGTGAACTGTTGTGAAGTGGTTTTGAAAACGTAAAATTCAAATTTAGTTTGAAAACCAATTAATTTTTATCAAATAGAAAATTTCCATCAATGATCGACCAACAGAAAATAAGCATATTAAAACTATATTAATTATAAAGATTTGAAAAGAAGCACTGATTCAGCTAATCTTATTTAAACCTCAACAGCGTTCTTTGGAATAATAAAGAGCCGATAACACAAAAATTATTAAATTTAACCGCCGTAAATTGACGTCATTAGTTCATTGCGTTCTTTTACGGTGGTTAAGTTCAATTGGCTTATGAGAGTATGGGATTCTGAGAGCTTCTGAGACCTTATGTGTAAAATAATGAAATTTTAATCGAATCTCAAATAATAATAATAATAATAGTGACTCAAATTGTTACTCAAAGAACTGAATAGGCATTCTAAACTTCAGCGTTGAAGAATTTAAATCAGCCTCAATGATTTCCATTATCATCGTATTCATGATCACAGTTCATCTCAATCACACTCGATACTCGATAAGCACACAAACACACACACTTCTCTATCTTATTTATTATCGTCCCAGGGAAAAAGGAGGCTATCAAGACTTCAACTTCAAGTACTTTTGTCAAGCTTATTAATTACTTTACCCACGAGGGACCGAGTCTATTATAAACATTCTTATCTGGTTCATCGTGAACATACTCGTAATCTAGTTTTCAAACATCAGAGCTTAAAGACCCTACTTTCCCAGTCAAGTATAAACAAACCTAAGATCATTTAAATAGCTATTTCGTCAGTCCTATGACCCCCCACGTGACTTTCTGTTTATCGAAAATAGTGAGAGAAAATATTCGTCCCTAGCAATTTTCTCAACAGCCATTCATGGAGGACACATTCTAGAGTATTTTATAGTTAAGTTATCTCTTGACTCTTGAAGAATACTTTAGGGTACAGTACCTACAGCGCCTGTTGTACAGAATTTTAGAAGTCCTTTAAAACAAGAAAAGGACGGAAACACAGCATACAATGCAAAAAACGTCTATTGAAGTTTAAAAAATTAAGAGTTTAAAAGATTGAAGTTCGAAAAATCTAGTGTGCGTCAGCCCTCTTCCTGTTTTATAAAGACTTATGCAACTCATTTTACTCAGAAAACGTTAATCTAATTGACATTTATCATAAGAAATTTTAATATTAAGAACATTGATACCGACGTTTTAAAAATCGGAACACAAATACCTAAGTTATGACGAGACAAACGAGACCATTTAGCCTGTGACTGAATGTTACTTGCCAAATCAAACTTAACTTCGTTCCAATTGAAAAACAGAACATTTATACAACGTAACTTTTACTGAGGTTGTTGCCTTTATGAATCTAAGGGTGCGAATATATTATGCATGTTTGCATGCATAAATGCATCGTACGGACGACATCGTAGACAGTGTACTATGTATGCAAATATGCATAGTGTATTCGCATCTTTATGGCTTATTTTCACGATTCCAGTAGACGTTCAGGTTACTGGAGGCAGGTTACCTGAAGCAGGTAAACTGAACCGTGAGACCACTTACTTGAGCAGGTTACTGGCTTATTCAGGTTACCTGCCTCCCTACTGGCTTATCCAGTCGACCTGCCCAAGGAGAAGACTACTTGAACAGGTCGGTCTTCCCAACCAATCAAAATGCTTGTCTGTCACTAGATGAGTGAGATTATGTTTTAATTGGGTTTGCTTTCAGTCAGTTGGTATTGTTCATTCTGTTTTTACTGTTTGAATGATATGAATATCGCTTGTTAATATCAATATCAACGAAATATCAGAGTCAAATATGATTTTCTGTGTCATTAGGCCTACTGGCAATATTTTTTTTGTCGTGTGAGCAGAGCAGAGGCAGGCTGCCAGGCAGGTAACCTGCCTCCAGTAACCTGAACATGAAACCAAGAATCGTGAAACCAAGTCATTAGACTAAGTGATTGATTACATACAGGGTGTTTCAGAACTCCCTACCAATACTCTAGGGCATTGTTCCTAGTCAAAAACCATATCTAAATATCATATTTAAATTGTCCAAAAGTCCTTAGTCACTCACACAGCTGCCATTTCGTTTTTTTCACTTATTATTTTTTATCTCAATAATGGTGAAACATATGGAATTGAAACTTTGCACCAACATTTATGACAACTAGACAAAGCTACATAAAAATTATGACAATTTTTCAAATCCATAAAACAAGATGGCGGCCATTTAAAATTTTTTTCTTCAATAACTCGAAAATCGTTGATAATACGAAAATTTTAAAGGAATAACTCTTTTTAGTAAATTTAATTATAAATCCATTAAAACCTTATTTGTAAGATTGGACCAATATTGACTGAGATATGGCAACTTTAGTGACAAAATGGCAGCCATTTCAAATTTTGTTTCTTGAATAACTCGAAACCGTTGATAATACGAAAATTTTACAGGAATAACTTTTTAGTAAATTAATTACAAATCGATTAAAACCTTATTTGTTAAGATTGGACCAATATTGACTGAGATATGGCAGCTTTAGTGACAAAATGGCAGCCATTAAAATTTTTTTTCTTGAATAAATCGAAAACCGTTGATAATACGAAAGTTTTACAAGAATAACTTTTTAGTAAATTAATTACAAATCGATTAAAACCTTATTTGTTAAGATTGGACCAATATTACTGAGATATGAGCCATGAGTGACAAAATGGCTGGTTGCAGTGCATCCTGGGCTTGCGGCTAAAGTCTGTTACAAAAATGCAACAGTCTCCGTCTGCTTTGCATGTTATTTTAAAGCGATTTTAGATCATTTTGTGTGAATTTCAAAGACAGTAAAAATGGGTGCAAGTAACCTCCAGCGCTCACCTATCACTAAAGCTGCCATATCTCAGTCAATATTGGTCCAATCTTAACAAATGAGATTTTAATCGATTTGTAATTAAATTTACTAAAAAGTTCCTGTAAAATTTTTGTATTATCAACGGTTTCGAGTTATTCAAGAAACAAAATTTTAAATGGCCGCCATTTTGTCACTAAAGCTGCCATATCTCAGTCAATATTGGTCCAATGTTAACAAATAAGGTTTTAATCGATTTGTAATTAAATTTACTAAAAAAAGTTATTCCTGTAAAATTTTCGTATTATCAACGGTTTTCGAGTTATTCAAGAAACAAAATTTTAAATGGCCGCCATTTTTCACTAAAGCTGCCATATCTCAGTCAATATTGGTCCAATCTTAACAAATAAGGTTTTAATCGATTTGTAATTAAATTTACTAAAAAACGTTATTCCTGTAAAATTTTCGTATAATCAACGGTTTTCGAGTTATTCAAGAAACAAAATTTATAATGGCCGCCATTTTGTTTTATGGATTTGAAAAATTGTCATAATTTTTTTGTAGCTTTGTCTAGTTGTCATAAATGTTGGTGCAAAGTTTCAATTCCATATGTTTCACCATTATTGAGATAAAAAATAATAAGTGAAAAAAACAAAATGGCAGCTGTGTGAGTGACTAAGGACTTTTGGACAATTTAAATATGATATTTAGATATGGTTTTTGACCAGGAACAATGCCCTAGAGTATTGGTAGGGAGTTCTGAAACACCCTGTATATCAGTAATATATTTAATACATTCAAAAATATTTGATTAAGCGGAGAATACAATTTATTCAGGTTCTAAACCAGGAGAAATAATATAAATATCGTTTTTTCCATCCTATACTACTGTAATTGGATAACGATTAGAGATGAATAGGCCTACAGAGAAGAATGGAATTGTAACAGAGTTTAAAGTGGGCTTCGAAACACCAGGAAGTGATTTTGAAAGCACATGTGTTAGTGGTGCTGGCCACAAGCGGTCACCCATCCAATCAGAGTATCAGGCGCTTGTCATTCATTCAATGTGAGTGATTGGATACCAGCAACGCATCTGCTGAGCAAACTAGTTCCCCAAACACTCAAGATTCAAGACTCTGAAGTATTATTCCTGCAACGAATAATTAACTCTGCAAGACTAGCACTATCTATCCAATGGTATTGTGAAAACGGTCCTCTTTAGAGTTGAAGATTCAACGTATGATCGAGAGAAACACATGGTTGTCAATTGGGGCGGCTACATCGAAAGCTAACCGTGGCCAACCGGATAATGTAGCCGCGCAAATTGAAAACAATGTTTTCCGTCAATCCCTCAAGAACGGTTCCGTGGAAACAGAGGGCAAACCGAATAGTTTGGGCACGGCCTTTAACTTTTCAAATTTCAAACAAGAGACCATACAAACAGCGTTTCAATACATGTAGACTTGTAAGTTACATGCTTACGTGTCATGTAAATGACACGATTACTTTCCCAAGTAACATGTATACGTGTAGTTTCGTAGACTTTTTGAAGACTTTTCATATGGTTTTCTGAACTGATCGTTTTGAATGAGGTAAATATAATATTGATGGACTAATATCTTTATACAGAATGGTTCACTTAGGGTTAGTTACTTCTATAACAATAACTTCTAGGGATTGTATGCGCCAACACTTTCCCGAGTAATATGGATATTTTTATGTAAATGACATGAAGACTTTCCTATTGGTTTTCTGAATTGTTCGCTTTCATGTTGAATAAGCTAGATAGAATATTGATCGACTAATTATATCTTTGTACAAAAAGATTCGCATAGTAATTTAACAATAACTTCTAGGAATTGTTTACGCGTCTAAAGCAATGAAAATATTACTACAAACATATTCAAAGAGATGAGGGAAGATGGCAAAGTTTTATTTGAATACTTTTGAACTTTATTAACTGGTGGTATCTTGAATAGAGAACGAAAATTTTCAGATGAGTATAGACTCTAGACCTAGAACTATTGGTAGCTCTATGCGAAACACTCTGTAATCAGATTTACACTGGGGGTGTTGTAATGATTATCAAAACGAAGGAAAACGTCACTGATGAAACTTCGGGGAATGCTTTGTTAACGAGAAGACAGATAACAGAATATTGCACAGATTAATCTACAAATTTACAATTTCACACACTTTCGGAAGCCCACTCAGGCATGCAAATCGTCAAGTTTTAAGTAAAATTCCCTAGGAAATCCAATGGAACCAGTTAGAAATTTGTCACTGCAAAACTTAGTCTCGTGTAGCTCGTATTTTCTTTTCTTACTGGTCGACTAACCATTCTATCTTCAAATAAGACCTTGAACCAGTGCTATTTGTGAAAACTACTGGTTTATGGGCCAAATTATCGATTCTATTATATTTTTATTAATGACCACATTGATATCCTAAACATATATTACACTACCATATTAATATCTCACTAACAAACTTTTTACTGAATACGTAAAATTTCTCATATAATTTACGTAAGAATTGATGTTTTTGTAACCTCTTTGAGCCACCACAAAGTTATAAAAATTTTAATTTGAAGGAAAAGGTGCAATCCTCCAAGATTTTTATTTCGGTAAGAAAGTTGACTATGGTTTCAAGAAATTTTTCATTGTTCTAATGACTAAAATAGGCCCTGTAAGTATTGGTAGCCTTATGTGATACACTCACCCTGTCTTATTATAATTGCATTGACTTTAAATTTTTGAACAGTAATTAGAGTTGTATTTCAAGTCGTCAGTATACGTTGATACTCGAATATACGCTGCAGATGGAACTCATTGCCTTGAAACGAAACGCGTCGAGACTCAACAAACAAATGCAAGTAGTTTTGAAAAAGTGTAAGTTACAAATTACAGTGAATCCTATAAAATAGCAATCCCAGTATCACCAAGGTATGCTACAAGCTTGAACCAACAAAAAGTGTTCTTCAAACTCTCCCTTAATCCACCATTGTGTTTTTTCAAGTATTTCGATTTCAGTACTTTTGCTGGCTTATTTGAGTATTTATTTTTGGCCAATCGGAAGCACCCTTCAGCCGTTCAGCACTTTTCACCCTGTGTATAATAGAAGATGTTTCTTCAACAACACTGAAGGCTAACTAACGCCTTCCTCGAAAAATTTTGAGAGAATAAAAAAAAACTAAATTAGCAACCGAATGAATCAAACATTACTTCTCTACGATCATCAACAAGTGAGATACAGCAATTGAGTAAAATGTAGGTACTTTTCCCAAAATTATATATTTTTTTATTTTGAGTCAAACATTTCCAAACGACTCAAACTATAAACATTATAAAGTAGTTCGAATAATTCAATAATGAACCCAACTCGACAAACTTACAAACGAGATTTTTGACGATACTAAAACCGCTTATAAATTAGGGATTCCATTGCATACAAACACAATTTCACAACATAATTGAATTACAAAATCTGAAGAAGTAACCCATGGTTGGCCACAACTGCTGACAAGGTATCCTTCTCTGAAAGCAACGATCTTACTTCTAATTCCATCACCCAATCACCATTGTTCATGCAAATTTGTTTATCTTTCATACCTATTCCACCCTCATTTTTCATGTTCACAGAATTAAATTCTCAATTTTTCTACTCAAACATTTAATTATATATTCAAAAAAATTCAATTCAACCACAAACACAATATCTTCTTCCCAATAAGTAATTTTTCCTCTTATGGACTTCTATTGGAAATCTTCTATTTCTAAAACGTGAATAACGAATATGCTCAATTAAATAAATCCATAACTCTCTTCAATGTATTTCATTTTATATAAGAATACAAGTTTAATCTTCGTATGCAATAATATTTCATATGATTGTTAAATTATCAAACAATTGATCTTCCATTCTTTTCACGTTCATTTTTATTTGTAGCCCTGATAATATCAAGCAAATTATGCTAGATATTTCGGAGGACTCTATTCAGCTTTGAGCTATGAGTAAGCTCTCCACTAACCTTTTACATTATTCACATTAACCCTAATAAATTTATTTATTTAGAATTTCGTACTGCTTTCATAAATCGTTAAGTACAGTAGTACTAATTCATGTAAAATCCAACAAACTCTGTAGAATTTTAATGTTCCTACATAAAACAATCTAATGGTGGAGCTACAATATTTTTCTCGCCAAGAGAACTCGATAGAGTATTTTCAATTTTTCAAAGTGTACAAACAAGCGGAAATTACGAATCTGAAAATAAATATGCAACCTAATGCAATAGCCAATCCATAACCACGCATTACATTTTCTCGATTACAACATTTTTTAAGGATTAGATTTAACTTTTTGTAAATTAATTTCCAACCTCATACAATGACCATTGCATAACCATACAGACATTTTCTCGATTAAAAATGCGAGATATATTTTCAATTTTTAAAAATTACAGACTTTAGAATTATGAAACTTGAAATTAATTTGCAACCTTATACAATTCATTATTAGCCAAGAAATGCTTGCAAATATTATTTTAATGTCAGTATCTTTTACACATAATATGTAACTAGAGTTTAAAATTAGTGCTTCAACCAACAATAAAAAATCAACAAAACAATAAATTCAAGCTAGATAATGGAATAAAAGAATAAATTAATATTATTGTAATGTATGAAAACTATAAGAATATGTCCATCCATACCAGATAGGGCCTGGGCATTGTTGATACGAAGGGTATTATAACTTCCCGATACCACGGCTAGATGCGCTCTGAAGTCAAATTCAAAAAACACAAAATGCGCGTTCACGTAGGAAGTTCTGCGCATGTGCAGCAACCCCTCCATACCTAATCCACGCATGCGCAGAAAGTTCATGAGCGGACTGTACCAGTACTGGAGAAACCTCACAGCGCCATATAAACGTAGGATGCTCCGCATGAAGTCAGATTAAATCTTGAATGCTCCCCAAAGAAAGCAACTGGTTGCTTTTTACTATCTGATAAAATATCAGATTATTTAGTACCAACAATTTTTTCATTACACCTTATTATGGATCGAGTGAGGGAGGAGACATACATGCCTCACCTTTACCTATAGCACTTTTTTGGGAAAATAATAAGCCAATAATGAAAAAAGTCAATCAAATACCAACACTGGTCTGCTCATTACACCGGTCAAGGAACAATACTCAATTAA
This sequence comes from Laodelphax striatellus, assembly GCA_017141395.1. Classification (NCBI taxonomy): domain Eukaryota; kingdom Metazoa; phylum Arthropoda; class Insecta; order Hemiptera; family Delphacidae; genus Laodelphax; species Laodelphax striatellus. The sequence goes on from CM029544.1 coordinate 28,652,652, forward strand.
TTTCATTACATGAATTCTCAAGTTATTTATTTTTAATACATAATTCTTCTAATAGCTAATAATTCTTACACAACGATAGTAAGAGTTGTATCGAAAAATAATGTATGAGACAATGACTCAATAAGCAAACCGTTACAGTTTAGAAATTTATCTTGTCAATATAAAGTGAATGAGAATTTATAGCTTAAAACCTTACTCAATTGTACGTTCATAGTTCATAGTGCAAGATGATTTCTGTGCTACTGTAATGAGCGTAACCACGCGAGTATCTCGCTATCTAACTCTATTATTCATATTCATAATACAAAGCATGTCGGTTATTACGGCCTGGAACATAACTTCAATTCGGATACAACGTCATGGTTAAGTGGTAGAGTTGACATTCTTATCCAAACTTCACCATAAGTTTCTTCTATCCAAATTTTCTATTTTTTTAATCCAAAATTTCGTCAGAAAAATAAAGAACTCATTTTATTCTATTCTACAACATCATTCATTTCTGTCCCGCCAAATTCAAAGTATAAGTCCTAATAGTTGAATACGCCGTTTAAAGTATCGCTCTCATACATTGTGAATAATTATATTGTTACTTAAGTGATGTTATAAACAAGTTACACCATCGTGTTCCACTTTAATAAACAGTGTTTTGTATTGAATGTCCAATGAAAATATTTTTTATATTTTTCCGTAACTTTGTATTGTAATAGAAATCGTGTATTCTGAATAAACTTACCGATGCAGATTGATGATTGGTAGCATCAGGCAGGAATTGTCCAAATTCGGCCAACAGATCATCCTGGTTTTGGAACAGTTTGGCGACTTGCGAATATACCTCCGCTTCAGTGAGTTGTTTTCCTGCCTCTTTGAAATTCTTCTGGTCCTTTTGGTAAGTATTAAGGATCTCCAAAAACTTTTTGTAGATCTCTGGCTGATCTTGGAATCGATTCTGTGAGAGAAACATCACAATTGAAATGAAAATTCTGTCATAATCTAGCTCCAACAAGAAACAAGACACGTACTTGTAAAATTGCCAGAAAAATCTTGTAGAAAATAGAACAATCTACAGAACACAAGATTATTCTTGGGATAAGGGTTGGGGACATTATTTAGAAGAATAGCTCTTTCAAAGTATTGCTTAAACAGCTAGCAGGGCTGAACACTGCAGGCTTAGTGGTGGGAGTGAATAGTAGAGGATAGAGCTTCAGATCTCTCACTCTGTGTTGTCCATTCTTGGACATCATTTTCCAAGAATGGGCATTTACATGTCCAAACTTCGCGGTTTCATGTAGATAAATCTCACTTATGTTAACTTATAGCTCCCCAACATGTAGAATGCTTAAAAGTAGAGTGATTCGAAATGGAAGCTACAAATTTCTCATGTGACTTGTAAGTTGAATAGAGCCTTGTTTGCTTTGAGAGTATTAGCCAGAAATTTGGGATTGAAAAGACTGCTCTTATGGTATAGTATATAATGCTTATTCTTTGTCGGTCTTGAGATATTGGGCCATATTTTGGGGGGAAACTATTAAGAATAATGGAATCTTCATCTTTCAGACTAATTTCTAAAGTTATTATAAGGTTTTCGTGCAGAACTGTCTTTAGGGAGAAGAAATTATTGACGGTTCCGGCTATTTATATTTTGAAAGTAGGAATCATTGTATTAAAAATAGGAGGATGTATGAGGAGTGAATCAATTGAATCACTAGGTTTAGGGGGGTTTTCATACCCCCTAATACATAGGCTTAATGTATTGGAGAGAGGACGATATTATATGGGGATGATAATATTTAATGCACTCCCCAACGGAATAAAAGTTCATAGTTTGATTATTTTTAAAAGCAGACTTAGGGAATTTCTTATTGAGTTGTATCCTTACAAACTAACTGACTTTTTTGGGAGATGATATTTGCGTGTTATATGACTTTATAAAAAATGGTAGCTACTACAAAACTTTGACGTGTCATATGCTGCAGGAGCGTTTCTCGCTACATGCAGTTCTGTGTGACTAACAAAATAAATAAAATAAAAGACAGTCTGGAGGCAATTATCAATGAAATATTTATCTGATAAATGATAAAATGAAATGAAACAAGAAAAATTGATCAAGAGTCTGGTTTATTATGATTTAGGGTGTAGATCTAGTCATCTATCTATCTGTCTATCAACATATCTATCTATCTATCTCTAAATTTTTCGCTTCTCATCCACAGACATTCGCCCATGTGAGGAGCCTTCTTCAAACATTAATTTATTTTTGCTATAGGAAGAAGAATAAAAAGAATTTCAATTTCATCTAACTACCTATCTATTCAACAGTAGTGCCATGCAGAAAACAATCACCTTAATTTTATTGACGTAGTTGATAGCGTGGTTAAACTCGACCGGCTGACTCTGTGTGGAGGATTGAGAGTTGGTTAGTGTCTGTGAGCTGGAGTTGGTGTCGGCCTGACTGAGTCCAGACGAAGTGTGACTGGACAATGAGAGCGCGGGCTGCGCGCAGTCGGCTGCACTCAAGTGGTTCGAGTAGTGAGTCAGTGCCTGAGATATAGCAGCAGCCGAGACAGGTACGGGAGGCATCCCGTTGGGCAACGGCTGAGACGGTGGCTGTACACAGTTTGACTGTGCTGACTGGTTCGGTGTCACAACGCTCGAGTTCCTGCCGATGTTTACAGCAACAAAAAATAATATCAGATTCATTCAAATCTCCTATTAATTCAAGTAGAACTAAACTGTTCATTAGCCAAGTGCTAGATTGTAGTCAAACTTCGTTATAAAAGAAATTCATAGAGTTTGACTCTGATCTATCGACTGTGGCGAAGATACAAACAATTAAAACAAAACTAAACTAAAGACATACTATTTCAGTTGCCTTTGAAAAGTTGGTACACGCCTTTAAGCTGAGTCCGCACTGCTGGGATGTTACCTGGATGGTAGATGGTTTATCATACAAAATCGATAATAATAGAACATTTGGAAAGTTCTGCCTTCTTGATAAACCGAGTCAACCATCCACCACAGGGACCTGACATCTAAGGGACAGGAAGTAAGAGAAATAAGGGGAGTAGGATGTCGGCCATTTTGTGGACCTACTTTTGGCGGTGTATTTGAAAACATGTAAGTACATAACTTCTACCCAAATGAGCCTAAAAAACACAAAATCCGACAAAAATGTTGTATTTTGCCGTGAATATTAACTATATTCTCTCAACGGTTTTGATTTATACCGCAAAAGATACCATAATATTTTAAAACTCTATGAAAATTAAATTTAACATAATGGCTCTGAATTCAAATACACCGCCAAAAGTAGGTCCATAATAATGGCCGACATCGGTCCAGAGTGTATTCGGCCAATGAGATCGCGCCACACAGCCAATGAGATCGAGACACAGCATGGCCATCTTTAGACAAAACTCAAGAAGGCCATTACACAGGCTTCTCCCTTTTTTAACATAGGGAAGATACAATACTTCCACTCCTTCTATGACAGTCCCCTGATCCACCATCTGCAGTGCGCGGCCCACTCATGAAACTTAAAAGTTAATAATAATACGGTGAATTGGCGAACTCACACTAAATGTTCAAAGTTAGGTTATGTCCAACACATAATATATATTTTATTCACACTCGAAAAGTTAAGTGGACAAGTAGATTATCGATTCAAATCTTAAATGTTGGTTGATAGTTTCTATGAGTTACTACAGCTGATCTATCTGTTTAGTGTGAGTTCGCCATTATCACCTATATTTCCATACTTCTAACTTTTATGACACAGATCCCTTTATGAAAATATGATTTGAGAGAATCTGTTTCTTTAGCTATTAAAACGTAGGTATGCAACTGTTAACCTGTACACTAGTCTCGTAACCCGAGGTGCCTAATTTCCCCCTAATTTTTCAAGCAGTCAACAAATGCTTTCTACTTCATAAGCTAAACATAACTAGTAGAGCAATAATTTCCTCCTTTCAAACAATAAAATTTTTAAAAAATTTGCTAGTGAAATAAATGGGCATCAGAGCTCGATGGTTTGGAATGTTGGTTGAACGACCCAAACCCAAGCAATCAACGCTGGTCTGAAGACTGTTTTCAAACCTAAGATTGAAGCATTTGAAGCTCTCTCCAATATTTTTTGAGGAAACCCATCAAGGAATCACCTTCAAAGCAACTCAGCCCAGAAGTCCAATGGAAGTTAAGTAAAGAGTTTTAATTAAAAAATTATCATCAGAGAGCCAACTCAATCAATCAACATGGAACAATAAACGCAGACGATGGAGGAAAATTTGCTATTTAATATTTTAAACATAGTGCCTTTTTCATTAGACCTGAAAGTCCTGTAATACAGGAAATAGGCGGACATACACTAGACGTTCGAATTTATTACATAGTACGTCGTGCTATTCATGACAAGTGTGAATCCGCCTTTTTTCTGTATTACACAATTACTTCCAAATTTTATGAAACCGACTACTGGTTGTGCAATGAGCAAAGCAAGAGTAATCCCTTTATAGTGTAATATCCCTATCAATTTAATCCTCATTGACATGTTCAGTAATGTAAGATGCCAGACACACAGATATTGAATTCTTCAACATAATTTACACGAGCGAATTCACATCTACCACTAATAATTGAACGCATAGACACAGAAAAACAATGCCGATGCAAATTACATTGAAAAATAAAAGTTACAATATAACAAATAATAACAATCACATTGAAGCATGTGAATAAAGGTCTTTATGAAAGCAATATTGACATCCAAACATGTTTGAAAAGTAGAAAAAGTCCAACACATCATGTATGTTGGGAAATATAGTTTTCGTTGAGAAGTTGAAATGAAGTGGGAATATTTTTTATAAGTTTATTAATTCAAAGTATTTAAATGAATTAGGTCTAATAATCATAAATTAATTTCAAGGTTTCTTACACACAGTACAACTAGTATCATCAAAAATATGCAGATGTATAATCTTTTGATGACACTCCCGTTCAGGCTTTTCTTAAGAGTATCCACTTTCTCAATAAACATTACGATGTATTTCAGTATGTCTTAAATTGTTTGTATCGTTATTTATTGAGAATTATCAATTTATTTTATTCATTTATTACCTATCAAGTATCAAGTACTGAAAACACGTCATTAGCTAGAATAGCAATCCAAACTATAGCTTCGTTTCTAAAACCATCCATAAAATATTAACAGTCTGAATAAAACTGTTTTAAATGACAGTTCACAATTATATTGATATTCAGTTTCTTTTACAGAAAATTATTTTTAATAAAAGAACTTTGTTTATGACAAGTTGTTTGAGCTAAGAATAATATTTCATACAACTGCATCACAAACAAACGTTCTATTAAAATCGAATAAACAAATGATACACTGCATCAGAAACCTTCCAACCAAACAAAATGCTAGCTTTCTTAACCAGTGAGAGAAAATCAGTTTAGTTAACTAGTTAGGGCCGCTTTCCCCAACGCTGCTTAAGCTATACATCTAGCTTAAGCCTCATTCGGAGAATAGGAAAAGTATAGAAAAATATTGAGCATCAGCTGTTGCGCTTACGCAGCGTTGGGGAAAGCGGGCCTTAGTCTATTGGTTGGACTACTCTATTTGGTTCTGCTTCTTATGAGAATTTGAATAGTAATTTTATAGTATATTTTTTTTGTAAGGAGCCTAAGGCCCGATTACACCAAAACCATGTTTGAGCGACATTTAGTTCTAAATCAACAAAAATCATATCACTACACCCATTTAAAATCAGCTGACAAGATCTGAGTTCGCCTTTTAATAAATGAATCACGTGACTACCGATTGACTTACCCAATTATCAAAGGTTTGTTGGATGTTGATACAACAACAGTAGCAGGAGAAGCAGGGCTGTTAGTGGTGAGAGCCAGAGGGGTTCCCGGGATAAGTGAAGGTTGCTGGTGCACCGTAGCAGCATGCACCGGAGGAGCGGTTGGAACAATGGTCGTAGTGGTAGAAGTAGCTGGGGAAGGCATGCTTACTTGAACTTTGAATCCCTGCAAAGCAAGTATCGAATTATCGAAAATTAATTCAGCTATCACACAAACAAACGAGAAACAACACTTGAAAATAACAACTTGAAAATCCGGAGTCAGATTGAATTCATTTTAACAAAGTGATTGGACAGCAGTCTTTCGTCCAAGAGTCCCCATACTCCAAGTAAGCTTTAGACCATGGTAGTTTGCAGAGCTCGGAGCCAAAACAAACAGCACATCCGTCCCCATGTCTTGAGAACACCATCAAACTGCTTCAATGTACACCAACTTGCATGACAAGACTGTAGGTTCTAGTTACTTTCAATTACTGGCTTAGAAATTATTTGAAAGGACTGGATGAAATTGGACTGGAAATGAATTACTGTCACGAGACATCATGGCCTACGTGAACGATTGTGTCCGAGCACTTTGTAATCTACAAATTTGAAGGAGAACCTATATTGTTTGCTTTTTAAATTCTAAAAAGAACAACACCAAGCAAGCATAACATCAAGTAAGCTTTGAAATGGAAATAATAATCAGTATAAGTGGATTTGAAAATGTTTTTCTTATTTAATGTTCAATTGATTGAATGAGAGCCTAAATTGTTTGCTTTTTAAATTCTAAAAAGAACAACACCAAGCAAGCATAACATCAAGTAAGCTTTAAAATGGAAATAATAATCAGTATAAGTGGATTTGAAAATGTTTTTCTTATTTCATGTTCAGTTGATTGAATGAGAGTCTATATAGTTTGCTTTTCAAATTCTAAAAAGAACAATGCAAGCAAGAATAACATCAAGTTTTGAATTGGAAATAGTGAATGTAAATGGATTTGAAAATATTTTTCTCATTTCATGTCCATTTAGTTGTATGAAAGCCTAATTTGTTTGCTGTCTTCTCTTTTTCATTCTATTTTTGAGTTATTTAGTTTGGCCAGTAATGTCCCTTACAAAGTAAACATTCATTTATTTACCATGCCAAATATTACCTGCATCTGAACATCACGGATACTGGGAAACAAATAAAATATAGAGGGAAATCAGTCTTTGTTGGCAGCGCGCCGAGATCGAAGTTGGCGCCCAGTCGGGGCGGGCCGCCTAGGCGCTCGCGTCCTGATGGGACCAGGCGCCGGCGCGGAGGCTGCGCCGCTCTGGCGACGTCGCCGTGTTGACCGCGCCCTGTCGTCCTAGAGCCAGTAATTTGTAAAACGTGGTCAGTTTCAGGACCGGTTGCACAAAAGTCGATTATAGTTAATCTTCCATTACTCATAACAAACTGATCATCATTCCATTGGAGATTGAGCTAAACAAACTTTTGTGCAACTGGGACTCTGACTTTCAGTCAGAATCTTCATCTTATTTCGTGGATTGGCAATGATTTTTAATTAACTTGAAGATTGAGCTCATCAGACTCCTGTGCAACTGGGACTCTGACTTTCAGTCATTTTCTTCATCCTATTTCGTGAATTGGCAATGTTTCTGAGGCCTGTTTCATAAAAACCTAGGAATTTAGGCACAAATAAAACAAAGAAAAAAGGCGGACGCTCACTAGACATAAACATTTAATACATGGTTCGCTGTATTACAGTGGAACCCCGATTTAATGATATTACAAATTCATTTCAAATCCCCATGGAACGTACACAATTGTACAGATTGTACACTTATTCAATGAAAGTGTACGTATACAGTGAAAAGAAAGTGTTTACGAAAAGTGGAGGACCGAAGAGTGAATTATTAAAACCACTCACGCGGGTGAGGTGTTGACTGCTTGAAGTCTGCGGAACAACTACTAGCTTCTCTCTGCTAAATACGCACAGGCAAGGAGAAGGAGGAGATAAAGGAATATTTATTTAAACACGAATGTAGATTGCGCTAGCGGGATAAACAAACAGTACATGTTCTACCACATAACACTAGATATAGTGAAAATTGCAACCCGAAAAAAAATTTCTAGTTTTTTCTAGGTTTCCTGAGCTACGTAATATCAGGGTTCACATCTAGTGTGTGTCCACCTTTTTGTTGTTTTACAGTACTTCTTATTTTTCATAAAACAGGTCCCTGAATTACAAATTTGGGAATTGAAATTACACAAGTCTGGAATGTTTCGTTTTATTTGTGTCTCAATGACGGAACCTATTAAGCAAACATGTAATTTACTTGAGATTATTGTAGGCTAATCTGTTATTCTCACAATGTCAACATTTCCAATTAAAGGATCCATTGATTAAAATATTATTTGAATCATTCTTCATCGCCTTCTCCAAATTCCAACACTTTCGAACTATTAATTCATCAGTCTAGAAAAATACAATGCATTTCAATCAATGAATACAAGCTAAGCAAGAAAGTAAAAAAGAATGAAATTGAAACACTTACGGAATCATTAGTCTGCACTTCTATCTTGTATCCTGGTGGGAGAAACGTGTTGAACCCCAAAATCAGATCTGGGTGGCCTTGAAAGAGTTTCGAAACTCTTTCAATAACACCTGGCGTATCAATACTAAAAAAATAATGATTATTAGAATAAAGTCGATGCGCTTAGTCACCGTGTTAGTAGACATCGTCGTTATTCATGTCACTGCCGAATTCATTCATATGTATTCTATTTATTTGTATGTTTTTATTCATTTAACGTCGTAAAACCGCTCACAGACGTAAACAAAATACATTAGGAGCATTATTGGGATTGTAATTTGCATTAAAACTCAAAAATTGAAAAATAAATAATGAGAAGCCTTGAACGGTATAAAATTAGTTGAATACAAGAAAATAATCAAACTTCAAAAAAATAAAGATTAAGATCTAATAAGAGAAGTAAAATTACAGGTTCTATTTAATATTTTACAGTTATAGAGATTTCAGAAGTATAGGAAGTATAAATTATGAATAGAGCGGCATGATATTTTACACGATTTTTCGATTTTTCATTAGCGGTTTAGACTTGAGCATAAAACCTTCATTTGTTATAATTTTCAATGAAAGCTAATCTTTAATGATAAGGAGACATGTTCTCCATATAAATATTGCTATGCAGTATATAGCAGAGTTTTTCTCGCTGGAATAAAACATGTAAACGTACGTTTTACCAATTCAGACGAAAAAAATTTAAATCAGTCATTGATAAAAAATAATTTGCTATCTTCGAGATACGACTTTGAATCACATCCGCTTCAAGGTTAAGTTATCATCAAATTTGATTCCAATCACTAATTAAGTACGGTTATGAATGTGCAAAAGAAGAACTAGATGAAAGAAAGGCGTTTTTCAATTCACCATCACGTAATATGAACTATAAATTAAAACTGATTCAGTTTATTGATAAAAATCTTAAACAATTCATATGGAATAAAACGATACAGGATACAGTACTATTAAATACAATACTATTGATACTGTAGTGGGCGATCCCCACATGAGCTCTAGGCTTGTGCGTGGGTAATGGGAGAGGTGACGATGAGAGATGACGACTGTTTTCTAGGCAGACGGGACCGACGGCTTAACGTCTCCAAAAGAAGGGAGTGGCCCGAGGACTGTCGAAATATCTTCCGTCAATCAGTAATTCGGAATTTTTTCATCACTCAAGTCATGACATAGAAAACAGTATTATTGGATTTATAAGGATTCATTCAGTTTAGAAGTTTAGATGTAATTTAAATTTTACTTCAATTTTCAATACTTTGAAATATCTTTTCAATATTATTATTCAATACATTACTGTCTTAAGGCGAATTTTTCAAAACAAGTAATCAAGTCTTTATCGCATCTAATACCACTAGTCATTAATATTATCATAGTATGTTTTTTTATTCTTGTTAGTAGTTTCTTTCAGATTTATTTATTCATTTATCTTAGGATTTAGTAGATATAGTGTATTCATTCAGTTTAAATGCACTTTGAATTAATTTTTTAATGAATTAATTCAATTGAAGCCAAAAAATTCAATAAATCAAGTGTATCACAATGAATTGGCTCACCTTTGAGATTTGAACTCTTTCATGATATCCAGGAAGTCATTATAGACTTGTGGATGATTGTTGAATTTCATTTTAACGTTGTCCAAATACGACAATGCGTCTTCAACTTTCAAGCGTTGAAACTGTTGTTGCTGCAACGCTGAAGCCCCGCCGCCAACTGAAGGAGGAGTTGTTGAGCCTCCGTGCAACTGATTAAAAATAAAAATCATTCTCTTAATTAAATTACCTACAGCACTATGCATAACAAAAGATAGACCATCAAGTTATCTCTAATTACTAGTAATAATCTACACTACACATCCCCAACATACTACGATTCAACTTCATATTCACAACTTAATCTTCACAGCTTGATAATCATAATCATATTGAATATTGCACCCCTTATAAAATTTGAATTTGAAGGTCAATAGCAGGTCAATTACCGTAACTAGATATGTCAAGTCTAATCAATTAACTTCCTTACATATCAAATCAAAACTAATACTGTCTTGTGACCCTATTCGAAAATTCAAATATTTTGTTATTCAAGAGCCGTTCTCATCTATTAATACTACTGTATTATTGAAATGAGATGGTGTCTGTCTGTCTGTCTGAACATCCATCACGCCTAGAATACTTGACTGATAAAGCTGAAATTTTGCATAAAGATTGTCTGAATACCAAGGAAGGACCTATAGACCTATTTATAGATTTCAATAGTTTTTATAATTAATGAATAATTAGTAAAATCAAAGACCTAACCTATCAAACTTGACATCCAATCCAGTCCAAACAATAATGCTCCTATAAAATCGATATGTAGTTGAAGATGCTAAAATATAGGTCATCGAATAGATGATGTAATGGATAGCGCGCCCGCCTCCCACGCAGAGTTTGCGAGTTCGAATCCGGGCCTGGTGAAATTTTTTGACAACTTTCGGCATTGATTTTAATAGCCTACCGGTATTGATGATTATTATCCACATGCTTTAAAACGTAGTATGTTGCTTTAACGAATGATCATAATATATACAGAGTAACACAAAAAAAGTTAGTGTTATTTCGTTATAACACTAACGAAGGTAAGAGAAATGAACTTGCAAAGTTTAAGGGTAAAAACATAAAGAAATATACTTGGCATTTACTGTAGTGTTCTAATGAATTAAATTCAATTCTTGAAGACAATATCCTTAAGATGATGACCATTCGAACATATGTATTCGTGGAAGCGTACTGTGAGATTTCGCATGTGGGGTGAAGTCATTTCCATACCAGAGGTTATGTTAATACACGGAATCGCAGATATTGAGAATTATCCCATCATTTGCACTAACGACTGTTGCATAGCCACACAGTTACAGTTTGAATCTCCTTACTTTTACTTTTACATTTACTTCGGGTCTCTCCACCGACAAAAGCCATATAAATAATACAGTCTGGAGTTTCATGTGCTGGTTCAACTCGAGGAATAATTGAACTTTACTTTTTCGAGGATGAGAGATAAAAATTCATGATTTTGGATGATCGTCATTTGAAGGATACTGGCTTTGGAAAGTGAAGTTACTTTGATAGAACACTAAATGGCAAGAATTTATCTTCTTGTTTTTACCATTATAAGTTGGAAATTAAGTTTTCTCATCTTCGTTAGTATAATTTCAAAAATTCCCGTTTTTTGTGTCACTCTGTATTTGTGTAATATATAATTAGTGTTATATATAATAAAAATAATTTCTGCTTCGAAAACAAGAGCCGTTGGTAATATCATCTGAATGTCGTCAATGATTCTTTCCAGTGAAGAAGTGAGACCTGAAATGAAGAAGTCGAACAATAAAAGACATAGGCTTACCTTGTGGCGACTTGATGAATGCAGTCCATGAGGACCTGAAGGATGAGGTCCCGCCCCTGCTAAAGCTGCTCCTCCGCTGTTTGATCCACTGCTATTAACACCACCTCCATTGGTCTGTAGGTAGAATATAAAATATAAATTATGAAAGCATAAAATATCATTTACACTTACACTACATAGTAGCAAGCCAAAAACTTCCAATATTTCACACATGTTCAAAAATGAATACAAATTTCATCTATACTATTATAAAAATGACTTGGTATCTGTCTGTCTGTCTGAACATCCATCACGCCTAGAATACTTGACTGATGAAGCTGAAATTTTGCATAAAGATTGTCTATATACCAAGGAAGGACATAGGCCTATTTATAGATTTCAATAGTTTTTCTAATTAATAAATAATTAGTAAAATTAAAGATCTAACCTATCAAACTTGACATCCATTCCGTCCGATCCAGTCCAAACAATAATGCTCCTATAAAATCGATGTGTAGTTGAAGACGCTAAAATAGAGGTCATCGAACAGATGTGCGAATTGGTGTAATTGATAGCGCGCACGCGTCTCACGCAAAGGTTTGCGAGTTCGAATCTGAGCCGGGTGAAATTTTCAACTTTTTGCATTGATTTTAATAGCCTACCGGTATTGATGATTATTATCCACATGCTTTAAAACGTAGTATGTAGCACATTTCTCATATAATTACCATCAATAAATAAGTTTCCTTAATTTTCTACAACCTTTCAATGACACGAAAGTATTAATGCTATTGAAAGCTCTACATAATTCATCACTATAGATCAAAATTCATTTGTTAAAGATTTTGGGAAGGATTCCCTTTTCAAGGGAATCTTCGATGCGAATTCGAATTAATAGATTATTATAAAATTATGTTTTTAATGAAATTTCAATTGTGTTATGGTTGGATGAATCAACATATTAAAGTATTGTACATGATGATGAGATTACTAGTCTCTATTAATTTCAAAACTTGAAATGGAAGTTATTTAAAACTAGCTGTCAGGCTATTAAGCCAGCAAGCGGCCATAAGCAAATCCTATGAAAAAAACTTCCGAGTAATAATTAATTAATTCACGTGAATTCCCAAAAAATTCCTAGTGAAATACATTAAATTCAAACTATTCATTGCAATCATGAGTCTTAGCTCAGACCGTACTTACTTACTTTGATCGGCAGGTCTTGGATGCAATGAAGAAGTTGGATTAAATACTGCACCAACAATGAAATACGTTCAGCTGTAGAGAATAACACCTTATAATTGTAATACGGAATGAGATACAAACCTTTATGGTAGGGCCATTTACAGATGACATGGATGTGGCCGAAAAAGATGGAACTTGGTACTGTTGGCCAAGATTTAGCTCAGAAACTGATGATTTCACAGATTGAGGCAAGTAAGGTTGCACTAAAACAAAAATATGTGACACATTACATAAAATTACACATTAAAACAAAAATACGAGTAATAATGAAAATAGCTAACCATCACTGCCAAAGAAAATTAGAAATATTTGCTAACATCCTCCAATTATTTACTCAAGTCAAGCTTGAAGAAACGTTCTTAAGAAGTTGAAGTTTTTCAATAGTTTGTGTTGCCTCTCATGTTTTGCTCGTCGGTTCCATATAGTGAAGAATCCTGAATATATTTTAGAAATGATTTGCACGTCGGTTTCATACAGTGAAGTATTAATATATTTTAGTTTTTGATGAAGCATCACCCCGATTCAGTTTTTCCCAGACCTTACTTGTTAAATGCATACAAAACCTAAAATTAGCCAATAGTGTTGAAAAAACTATTTGATCTCCTCTATAATACTTGAAAAAAAAACTGGTCATCCTCTTCTTTCATCTCTTCTATTGACTGTTTACTCAGCGTTTACACCTATAGTGAATGAGCTAGCAGTTGACACAAGAAAAACTATTCAAAACACAATAAGTTTTCACGGATACAACAAACAAAAATCAATGTAAAGCAATGCATTGCATGAATGGAAATCCAGCACACAAACCTGTCGGGATCGTCCTTGGAGGATGTCTGGATGGAGAAAGGGACCCCCCTGGAGGTGGATAGCCAACAGTCCCACCCACATCCCCTTTCACAATATCCTCTGTCCTTCTCTTCATCGTTACTTCGATTTTGACCTAAAATATTATGAATTTAAATAAATTAATTTTAGATCATAATCAATGGACCACAAACCTCATAAGATTGTCAGCATAGATCGACAGGCCTGGCATAATAATATGAATCCTGCTGCTCTTCCCATCTTATTAAGGTGGGAACCTTGGACCTTGGAGATTGTCGGGAGAAAATTTGAAAGAAGGAGGTGCTATGATGTGAATTTGATAAGAAGATAAACTGCGGTTTACCAAGTAACCTATTGACTAGTGTTACTGTTCTAGTCCTAGGACGAAGATACGAGGCAAACGTTATTATGAAGATTAGTGTGGGTGGTGGGTTCAATTCAAATGCTGTTTATTAAGATCGGATAAATTTATTTATTAATATTTGGAAGGGTAAAGTGTGAGATTGAAATGAGTTGATTGATAAATGAAATAAGATGAAAATGATTATAAAATATTATAAATAAATCATAAATTATATACCCATAAAATAAACCCAAATTAATACAGTGCTAGAGTAAGGCTGTTCTTCCAGTGTTCTTGGAAATCATTAATTACAGTTTCATCACAAAATAAAACACGATACAAGTATTAAAAGAATACAACTAAATGAAACTATGGCGAAAAAAGGGTTATTTTGCACTGGGATTCTAGCTTACGTTAAGTGACTAAGGTTACATTCCTTACAGAAACAAGATCCAAATTTATTAACCTAACCTCCCCAGTACAATGGGTTCCACAAAAGGCATTTTTTATTATAAATTTGAGATTAATGTTTTCTCACATCAAAAGTAATTATTATAAAATGATGTTATAATCGGTCGATTCCAACATCAAAGTTTGTTGGCTAATTTACAATAGGACTCTGGAGTAAAAACAAATATACTAACTTAGTCAAGGCAAAATAATAATTACAGTACGGTAATGAATAAGAATGCTCACGACTGCAGGCTAAGTATATTGAGAAGAGAATGAGATATCACATTTATCGTATAGATTTTAAATGTTGTGAATTGTAAATATTGATCAGTCCCATATCGAAAAACGGTTACGGTAGAGTGGAAAGTAGATGAATTAGGTTTTCACTGGATGAAACGACTTTAATGACTCATTTCAAGGGAACATTCTAAGATGAAAGTCAGGTCCTGAATTGAATACTAAAGAAACAGATATTCATCGAATTGAATAACTTGAAAATGATATTGGAAGCACATAAGATTACACCCATCTGTCAACATATGGAAGAGCAAAAATATACACTTCCAATCATAAAAACCACTAACACAACAAATATAGCAATAAAACAAGCATATTTCCATGCAATACAGATAATTTCATACATTAGTTGATAATGTTAGGTCAAGGTAACAATTTCGGCGCCATTTGATGACAATAACCTATTTGCAAACATACGTATTTATTGGAGCTACCTATGTAATTAAGAAGTTGCACTTACATTTGAGAAACTCAAATCGCTCAATCGATTAGAAGAAATCCTTTCTGCCAGAGTGAAATTTCAAAAGTTCACAATAAGATCAACTTCCTCAATAATATACAATACGCTATCCAAAACGCACTAAGGGTATTCGTCACTGAACTACAAATCTGGGAATGCGAGCTGAAACTGAGTACTGAGAACGTGATAACTGAGCCTGGCTTGCCCTGCTAGAATGAAGAGGAGACCGAGGGCCTAGAGCGGGGATATGCATCCCAGCAGGAGCTACAAAGCTTGTTGCACGAATTGGCTAGGCAGTAGCACCAACTGAATTATGAATCCGGCAACAAATTTTATAATCTCCACAATATTTTAGATACTGAAATCACATTTAAAATTGATTTTTGATATTTTCAAGCTACTAGGTTTCTTTATACAATCGAAAAGGATATTTTCTATTATTTGCACATGGAAACAGACGGAAACAATGATTTCATAATATTTTGAAAACTGTTCAAATTGAGCGTCAGCCATCGAAAACGGACATATTATGAAAAAGACTAGGCATAAACACTAGCGCTCAAGTAAGGAGAAAATGAACAAATGGTTTATATAGAAGCTAGGTGAGCTAATATACAGAGTGTTTCTAAAATAGACCGAAAAACTTCGTGAGCGGGCTCCTGACATTGTAATTAAGAAAAAAGTTCAGTAAACATGGGTCCTAAAATGCTTTGTTTACCCCCTAGTCACCATTTTGTTTTTCCACTTTTATTTTTTCTCCAGAATGGTTTGACTAATTTTGTTGAAGTTAGGCATGGTCAAGGCCAAGATGAAGGTCTGCTGTAAAAAAAATGAAGCAACCTAATCTGACGAAATATTTCAAAATGGCGGGCAACAACAAGTTTTTGGGTTATTTCAATTTAAAAAT
This sequence comes from Laodelphax striatellus, assembly GCA_017141395.1. NCBI lineage: Eukaryota > Metazoa > Arthropoda > Insecta > Hemiptera > Delphacidae > Laodelphax > Laodelphax striatellus. The sequence goes on from CM029544.1 coordinate 28,668,973, forward strand.
TTCCATTAGTCAAACCATTCTGGGGGGGGGAAAATAAGTGAAAAACAAAATGGCGACTAGGGGGGAAACAAAGCATTTTAGGACTCTGTTTACTGGAACTTTTTTCATTATTGTCACCTATCACTAAAGCCGCCATATCTCAGTCAATATTGGTCCAATCTTAACAGACAAGGTTTCAATCGATTTGAAATTAAATTCACTAAAAAATGTTTTTCTTGTAAAAATTTCTTAATATCAACGGTTTCCAAGTTATTCAAGAAACAAAATTTTAAATGGCCGCCATTTTGTTTTATGGATTTGAAAAATTGTCATAATTATTTTGTAGCTTTGTCCAGTTGTCATGAATGTTGGTGCAAAGTTTCAATTCCATATGTTCCGCCATTATTGAGATAAAAAATAATGAATGAAAAAAACAAAATGGCAGCTGTGTGAGTAACTATAAGGACTTCCGGACAATTTAAATATGATATTTAGATATGGTTCTTACCCAGGAACAATGCCCTAGAATATTGGTAGGGAGTTCTGAAACACACTTTATATTATTCATGTGTAGGTAACTGTGAATGCATTTTTTCGGCATGACAATACTATTGTCATTTACATACACTCATATTCATTCTCATACTCATATTCATTTTGACGCTTGGCATTAGATAGTATCGATAGATAGATAGAGAGATATTATTTCTATGCCATCGTACTCTACAGTCATCAGCAACTTCAAGAAATGATATCTATCTATTTAATACCAAGCGTCAAATTAAATGTATCTGAGTGTAGTAATTTTTTTTAATTTGGCAGATGGATCAGATGGACAAATGCAGAAACTGTCGAATGTTCAGCATTGACTATGAGCGTCACTGTACTGTGTAGATTTCGATGGATCACAGCGTTTTCTATGAGTCAAAAAATAAACTATCTGCCATACCTCTAGAATAAAAATTGAAAGACCAGTTTTTTGTCAAAGTAACAGTTTATAAGTTCAGATGATGACAATTTATTATGCGATTGTTTGTTCAAGTAGCCTATCTCAGTCACTTACATACATTAACATGAATGATAAATTACCAATAAATGTGCAATAAACTAGCTGAGACACTCATATCCCTCCTTTTCATTAATATGAACATATTACTGAAAAGTTAATATGAAGACAGTATAAATCATCAGAATCTCTAATCAGAGTATCAGAGTTCAAAATGGGTTCAAAGAAATTAAAATGTTATTTTATTGTGAATGTAACAATTTTTGAAGACCAGGATTTCGTTTGCTTAATTTGGCGACTTCCTGATCCATTTCTAAAATTAAGAAGTTTATATTTAACCAATCCTATTGATTGGGTTACTACACAGGGAAGAGATTGATTGATTAATTTATGAACACACCATTCAGATATGAAAATCTAATACGATGCTTTGTTTCAATGATGAAATTCCGTGTGAAAACATTGACCCCAAGCGAAGAGAGCGGAAAATTGCAGATTTCTCTACAAGATGATCAATTTTTTGCTGTTATTCTAGTAATTTGCAATGTTAATATCAAGGTACGTACAGACTCACGTGCTGCGCGCCTCTCGCAACAATCAATATTTCGCCAAGTTTGTTCTGGTTCTATTCGTGGTGTGCGGCGCGCAAGTCTCTACGCATGAAAAACTGTAAAATTCGCTGAGGAATCCACATAGAAGTTTTTAAATGATATTTTATATGTTTGCTAAAATCATGATTTTGGGGCTAGTGAAACCGAGGCTCCACTGTATTATGTGAATTATATATTACATTTTGTTTCTGTAGACGCGTAGGGATCAGAAAAAATCCAATAGTAGCCTAAATCAAAAATGTTTACAAATGCATATTTTTACAATTGCTGTTTTTTGTTGAGATGAATTGGATTATTTTTATAATAATGGAAATGAATTGTATCCATTCGTTTAATAATCCTTGAACACTGTAAATATAGAACACAATTGAATTGCAATCTTAAAATACAGAACATAAAATGTTTAGTATAAACGTTTCCCCACTCATTTTTTTTGAATAAAACGTTAGAAATTAACAATCATTTGCTAGTAAGGAGATAATTATTTTTAGAGTTCCTCTTTGATCTCTCCATGTGCATGGCAAAGTTTTGTTCTTGTAGAGCAAAATTTTTCGACTAAATTATGATTTTCAACTTTGAATAACTCAACTATTTCGTCATCATATTTATCCATCATTTCTTCACACTGCAAAATAGAAAATAATAATGTAAATGATTATATCAAGATGTGAAAAATCATGTAAATATGTAAGATATTTTGCTTGGAAATTCTGTAAATATAATACAATCTTATAACCCTTTGCTTTTTTCTATACTTAGACTTGAACACAGACTATGATAAGCATAAAGGACACAAAAATTATTTACATTAACTCACGAATCTAGCACAGATTTATTGCTTTTGAGAGTTTGAATTAATACCCAACTATTTACCAAGACTGGATTCATTACAGAGATGTTCTTTATTTCGTCTCGATCTTGGTATACACTGTCCTGAACTATAGTAATAGGCTTCTAAAAATAATCAAATTTCCTTATAATTTTCATCAATGCATATAAAGTACTTCGACTAAATGATAAAATAATTTATAAGATAAAAGACTTAATAAAATAAAAAATAAAATAGCCTATATAAAATTCTTAATACCCCAACGTACAATAAGAGTAGGCCAATGTAATATTTTCATTATACCAAACGTTATAAAGTAGTAAAGAATTTCTTGTTGGAATAAATAAATCAATCCTGCTAAATCGATAAATACATACATATATAAAGTATATTATATATATATGCACCGGTTTATCATTTTTGAGTTACACAAACCTATTCTGAACTAGAACTTATTTGATAGCCTATACGATTATTATGAAAAATGTGTAAATTGAGATAGTCCATATTGAACAATCGAATTTAAAATAACTTATTTTCTCTATTTTTAGTTTTATATTATGTAATACAGAACACAAATATATTCATATCACACAATAATTCATTATCTAAATCGGTTTTCAATTCAACTATCTTGAGAGTTAATAGGCTAAATTCTGTAGTATACTTTTTGGTACACTGTGTATAAGAAAACTGCTGCCATAGCATTATCATTTAGGCTATGTTATTTCTTATAATTTATCAATATTTTTTGAAAACATTTTCCTAGAAATATCGTGATTCAACAAACAAGAACGGTTCCTTTTACCAATCTGAGGATGAAAATCTTCAAATTTTAATTTCAATTAATGACAAGTTGATTTTATCATTACTTTTGAAGCCTATCCAATTCTTGTAAGCAAGTTATTGAAGCTCCAGAGTAGTTTTTGTAATATTATAAAAATTTACTTACATATGTTTTGGGATTATCGCCAAGACCAGAGTCATCTAATAAATCAATATCATTAATAAGTGGATTCAACTTGTCACCATTTACTGAAAGAGTAAAAAGCATCAATTCCCCGGTTTCCTTGTGTTTAGCTTTCAATGCGTTATCCATCTTATTACAGATATTTTCCATAACATCAACCAGAAACGTTTCTGATCTACGGTATTCAATCTGAATTCAAAATCTGGTGTTAGAGATAATTCAGAGACTGAATATAATAGAATAGGAATATTAAAATTATATCACAATATATAATGAGGGATCATTCACAATAAATAGTACCCAGTTAATTATTGTTAAATACGGTACCGTACAGTAGTTGAGAAAGTAGTGGTGTAGTAGGAAAAGTGAAATAGTAGAGTTTAATTGGCTCTTGTGAAATCGGCGTAAGTCTTTTATAGTACAGCAACTGAAGGAAATGTACCTAGACAGAAGCTGATGGGTATGAAGGTACAAATTCTATAGTATAATCAGATTCATTTAATTTGACGCTTGGCATTCGATAGATAGATAGATATGATTTCTTTGCCATCGTACTCTACGGTCATCAGCATAAGTATGAGAAAAGGATCACTAATGAATTAAATTGTGTAGAATTTTTGGGGTCTTTAAACAGAAATAGTTATTTGGATTAAATGAATAAACATAAATCTTACACTAAAATATAATTACCATGTAGCACATCTGCTCACTTTCTTAACACGACCTAGTTATTTGAATACTACATAATTGAAATTTGTAAAATAAGATTATAGAATGGATAATTATATTAATAGTTCAAAGGAGTACCTAGTAAATTATACTGTATTTTCTTGGGAACGGCACTTTGTCTGATACTCACATTAGGTTCTCCTATGTTACCCTCACCATCAATCCTGAAATCTTTTGGCATTTTCTTTGCAGAGGGTACCTTTGCTATCTCCACTTCAATATCTGTGATGCATTTTTTACATACTGCGAAAGTACATCATATCAAATCCATACAAATCTCGAATAAGAATATTTTCAAAACAACTTTTAAAACTCAATAAGATATTTTAAAACTTGACGCATCATCAACTAAGCGAAAATGATGATGGTAGAAATATAACTTAGTGGTTCTTTTAGTATGTTTACCTCGTACTATTGATTGGAACACGACATTTTTAGATGTTTGTTTTACATTTTTATCATCATATGCTGGAAGGGCCCAAGTCACATCAACTAATTTTTGAGATGATTGATAAGAAAACTGATGCTAGGTACCTGGACTAACAATTCAATTCTGAAGAATTACCATACACTGAATAAATTATCATATATACAGGATAACATGCTTTTTAGGATTTAGTAATTTTTTTATTATAAGAATATCAGCTCAGTTCTTCGGTAATAAATTGACTCATTTTCCACTCAGACATCTGTCCTTGTGGGGAATATTCACTGTATACTGATAATTTTCTATTGTACACATGTGTAATTATTATTTTTTGTGAATAAAACGGTTAAAACCTTATTGCATAAGAGTTACGTAGTTACAATGATTCTTCATTCATCTTAAAAAGCAGTTGATGTGACTTAGGCCCTTCTTGCAAATGCTGTTTGATTCACTACTAATGGAAATTGAAAAAAAAATTATCTTACTTCATAGTCCATAATTATAGGCACTGTGTTCCTGATTGATTTCTATCACTGAGAACAGAATTTCCTTGAATAGTAACAGCAGTCACAAAATTTATGTAATTTTCTACTACGTACAATAAAATATTGTCTACTTTTCTTGGAAATAAGTTTTTGGTTTTATCAGATGATATGTTTACGTTGAAAAAGGAAATTGAAAATTGAGAGACCAATTGCAATATTATTAAACTTGAATAATTTGTTCTGCTAGTTCCATTCTTGTAAGTTTTTGTATTAGAATTCATTTTGAAACATCATGAGATGTCCGTGTTCAATCCTAGATATACGAAAAATAATAAAAATAGCTCACCCAAACATTTAACTTCGTTTTCATCGAAATCTATTTTTTCATCATCTATCAACTGTAGTGAAACAAAAGGCAAGAATAATAATGGAAAGAAGAGATACATTTTTTTAGATTCTGTAAGAACCGAACAAAACACTCTAAATGCAGATTCAGTACTGTTGACTGATAAATCAATTTAATAAGTAACCGAGAGTTGATTACGCTCCGCTCTATTTAAATTTTAAGTGAAACTACACGTTACCTGCTTTTATTGGTTATTCGTATAGCTTATATTCAGTTTTATCACCAATATAGTATGAATATAATCATTCAACCATTTGTATTAATCCACAGTATCTTGTCATTTGTTTTTATGCCACACCTATCCATAACTAAAAGAATCAAAGGCGAATCTGATTCTTAGCGGCCCTTGAGCACATGCAAAACAATGTATAAATTATGAGAAAACCAACAGAATTAACTTACAGGAGAGTAAGCCCCTGTGCCCACTAAGCAACTGCTATCTGATTTCAGTCAGCAACCCAGCGTTGCCAAATGACTTTGGCTGATAGGTTAGATTACCCGATTACCCGAAAAACAGCCAAATGTCATCTGGCAACATTGGGTTGCTGACTGAAATCAGATAGCAGTTGCGAAGTGGGCGCAGGGGCTAAACAAAATAAAATACGAGAGGAAAATGTTTAATAGCAATAATTTAATACGGAAGATAATGACAACAATGAAATACTGCATTCCAATACAATTTTATTTTAAACGAGCAAGATCCAATGTGAAATCACAGTCAAATCATTATCACTAATACTTGGAGTTTTTCAGCTATTATTAGTTTTTACAATTGGAGTTTGTACATTATCAATTTGGAGTTCATTTTAGAATAATTGGAGTTTCTACAACAATAATTGGAGTTAATTTCACTGATAATATTTGAGTTTATACATTATTATGTAACATTGGAATTTCTCAAGTTTTCTTCAATGTGTAAATCCAATATTGAAAGACTAAAATTACCAAAAGTGGTAAATATTGCGATTAACGATCGAAGTCCCAATTCACTGAGCAGAGATCTAGAGCACTCATTTTATCCTCGGCCAAAATCGATTCTAAATCATCTGGAAAAAATCCAACGGAAAACATGTAAAATAAAAAGTAAGATAGAGCTATAGAAATGTAGATGGAATATAAAAATCAACCAAAATGTACTGAAGTTGAAATATTCAAAATGTTACTTGAAACAACTATCTACAGCACAATTGTAGAATAAGGTATAAATGTACCACGGTAAAATACCGTTAGTGACGGCTTGTTATGGCTACGAAGAGTACTTGAATGGTGTAAAACTCTACCAGTCGACAGTTGAAACACGGTCTTCACACGATCAATCGAAAAATAATTGATTGCATAGTCTAACACAAAATATTGGCAGTTAATCTCATCTTATGCAACCAGGCGACCAACTTCTTCAACTATATTATTCTATAGATGAAAACCCTACATTTTGGGTCAGCAATGAAATTCCAAATTTTTAAAGTATTCATTAGTGAGATTTACTAGCATAACATCTTAAGCTGGTTATAGATGGAATTCATAGGTTACCTTGAATTTCAGGAACATTTTCTTCAGCAATAGGAACTGCTGGGAGTAGAAGCTCATACAAAGGTTGTGTGTTGCGGCGGTTCTGCTTGAAAAAAGCATGTGTTAAAAGCTGGGCAGGAGTTGGCCTTTCATGAGGATCACACATTAAGCACAGCTCATTGAGGTCGTGAAACGGCTCAGAGAACTTTCGGAGCGAGTACTCTCTCATTTGGTCATTCATTCTGCAATCGGTATCTTCTAAAACACAGGAAAGATCAATAAGAGTATTGTACGTGTCGAAATCTTACAAACATGATCTTAAAAACAGTATAAGTAATAAATTTATTTCGTTCAAAAAATTGAAGAAACCTGGAAGTACATGCGTAAAATATTATCTAAAAAACAACACAGCTTTGTCTCAGGGGTGGAATATTCATTTACTTTTCTCAACTGCAATGTAGTTGAATTCTGTTTTGTTTTTTGATTGATTGAAAAATCAATTTTTTGTATCTAGCAAAATAAGAATTAACGTGAATGAACCCACTCAACAACGATAACCCATGTAGGAGTAGGTTTGAGTGCAGATTTTTGGGTTAGTGAGCTCACATATTATTTCGAATACAATATCTTGCTAGGTTGATTATCCATTTCTGAACTAGAGATTTTTATTTTCCGGTTATATTGTGTTCTTGAGTCTTATGTTTTCTACGTACGAGGAGTAGATTGTATATTGGTTGAATAGTCTCTGATAGAGCACCTTCCTAGCAAAGATTGAAGATTGCGATAGGAACCTTCCTAATAGTATTCTACGCTTATTGAGGGCGAACTGCAATACATCCAGGCGTTTCAAGTAAAATGTTGGATGCTTTCTGTGTTTTTGTGTGGTCTGCAATTTTTTTCTTGCGTCCAGCACGCCAAACTCATTATAGAAATGGTCTGATCAAGAAGCGTGGTGGCTTTCATATCCCGAGCTAGAGAAATGCGGATTTAAAACAGTGTATTATAATTCTACAGTATAAAGCATCACAAAGATTCGAAATTTATCAAAATTTGACAAGATAATAAAAAGGAATAGATTTTTGGGAAGAAATGTAAAGTTGAGGGCCAGGCAGCTAGCGACCCCGCCCAGGCACAGGAGGAGACTGACAGTGAACTGTCATCGTACTGCCCGATGCTAAGCTCCGTGTCCCTAACGGCTGAAACAAAGAGACGAAGATAGCATTCGATGACGTATTGCATTCCTTCCAGGGACACGGGCAGTACATCACCACACCGTCATTCTGATTCAGCTTGTTTGCAGAGCGAAATACATAATAACCTGGGAGCCGCACTATCATCCACCCGCGACTCAGTCAAAACAATACATCTTATTTTAATATATTTAAAACTATTAATACCAAGTTCTTTCATTGTGGTAGTGAAGTGATCTTGTGGTAGTTATCCATACTGAATAAAAAGACAAGGAGTCTTTAAAGTATATAAAGACTTGAGTTTACTAGAGACTGATAATGGTGTAACAATCGAAACCGGTATCTCGTTGTTTTAATAAATTTGAGGTTTTGACAGCTTCAAGTCTTTTTATTCAGTATACCACGAATTCATCAAAGTAGTAGATTTGAGAGAAACGAGTTGAAAAATTTTCATCAGAGTTCAAGTGAAACCAAGATAAATAGAATACAAGGTAGTATTCACAAGGATGATGCGCAGTAGCAAGCTTCATTCCGCTGATGTGTGTGACGTCACTGGAGATTGATTTTCCCCACCTTTTACATGTTAAATAAGGCAAGTCTTTTTCTCAAAACCTGCATGCTTTTCAAGTCGCAACCTCTCCTAGGCTTCATTGTACATTTGCCTTCAATTCTTTATGGTTTCAATACCATCAGGCAGCTATAATTATTCCAGAGCATTCGATTATTCAAAAGCATGCACATCAGATTAGAACTAGGATACTCTTGATCATGTGTTTTTCAAATCCGGTATGCATGCCATTAAATAACTGAGTACTATGAAATAATTAGCGGTCTGATAGTATTGAAGATAAATACACAATGAAACCTAGGATAGGTTGCGGTGGCTAAAAATACATGCAGTTTTCGAGAAAAGGGCAAACATAATTGCTGAATTCAACAAGTATAGATTAGAATAGAATAGAATGACTGCCTTGGGCGATTGTAGGATATAGAGAAGATCGAAATCTTGATCTTCAATACCGTCACTCGATCAGCTGGCTCAGACTGAGATGTGCGTGAACACTACCTAGTATTCTATTTACCTTGAGTGAAAGTACCATTTGGCCAGGATAACGTATGTGGTGCTATAAAAAAATAATCAAACTTAAAAAGTGCGTAATTAATAATCAGGAATTGAAAGGAGCAGACATGCGTTGAGAAAATTGCGACAGAAGTTTAAAAATTGTAAAATGATTATCGCAGTTGTACTACCATTTGGTTGGCCAGTATCGTCGTAGATGACGTAGGTGGTGCAATCGAGAAGTTGCGGCGCCATACCTCGCACCTTTTCAGTGAGCATCAGAGTGGTGGGCGTGTCTGCAAACGGCACCACCCCATTGGCCAGTTCACAGCAAGTGATACCCAGGCTATATACATCAGACTTTTCATTGTATCCGAGAAGATTCTGCAAACATAATAACCTGAGACAACAAAAGATTCGGATCAATGGAAAATTAGAAATGAATATTCGTGTAACAAAAGCGTAAATTGAATGATTCCTGCACCGAGAGAAAGGCTTTACGAACACTTGGATACTTAAATCGCGGATACTCTGCAACTCGGATAACAAACGTATGTATTTGAATGAGGACGCTCAGACGAGACTGGAATTGCCTGGTCTGAGCGTTATCATTTGAGAACACATATTTGTTCTCCGAGTTACTGAGTAGCCGCGATTTGAGTATCCGTGTGTGCCTAACAGTTTCTCGAGTGCAGGAACAATACTTTAGGCTCGAATTACACACATTGAATTTATCCTACAGTAAATATGAAGTAAAATAACTACACAATTTGTGGTCGTGCCGAGTAGTACCTTATTATGGACAAAGGATGAATATCTTGCAATAATAATAAGACGCCATACGCTAAATAAATAAATTCCTGAAAATATTGATGCTTTCAATCTTAATAATTTTATAATAAAGTAAACTGATATTTCAATATCAATAGATAAAAGAAGACCCAGTATCATGTACAATAGAAACTTTGTTCAAATAGAGCCGGTTCAGAATGAAGAGAAAATGCAATGAAGAAGACCAAACACTTGAAGAAAGGAAGCAGAAAATTGAAAATTGTTTAGATTTTAGAAGTATAAAGGGTTAGCGACCTAGAGGCCAAAACTTATCAAGGAACCAAGAACAGAGAAGATGTTCTTAATAGTGAATAATTATTAATGTTTTATTACCTGTTGTAGAAGTTCTGGACTAAGCCAGTTTAGGTTCGGCTGCGTTGTAAGAGGGAATGAATGCACTCGTCTAGAATAATTATTGCTGTTTTGCCGCACACAACAAGCATACCTCAATCCGGAAAGCCTAGCTCCATCACTTCCAACGAGAATATGACTCGCTCTCACAGCCCTACCCAACAACAAAACAAAATATTGATTCATTTGCAAGAGATAGAGAAAGAAATTATTAGAATACTACTAGGCCACCCTTGCTTCGCTATGGAGCTCCACAAAACAGAGTTAATGAGTCTCCCTATTCTGCGTGTTTCAAACATACAATACAAAAATGCAGGATAAGTTCTTCAGTATGCTATACACAGCATACAACTGAATACTTCAATTCTATTACTAAATACCTAAACTCCTGTAATTGCACTCAGGGTAAAAAATTGTCAATGAAATTGAGGAGTTAATGGAACATATCCGCTATCAGCTAGTTCCATGCTTTTAAGGTGCGAATAAACGTTCCATATTTGCATGCATAGTCGACTGGCGTTAGTCGGCTGGCTATTGCATGCAAGTGGCAATAGCCAGCCGAGTAACGCCAGTCGACAATTGTTGACAATGCGAAAAAGTCGACAGTCGATTTGCATGCAATATACAATGTGTATTCGTACCTTTAGAACAGTTTTGCAATTTATATCACTGCTATTGTACTGATTAATAATAAACTCGACAAACTCCAATTATAGTACATAGTAAAAATTTCAATAAAAAAGGTTGCCAGTATAAATAGGGTTCAATTTCACCGCATACGACAGAATGCCTTCAAGGCGGGCAAGGCTGTACACTTGATGCGTAAATGTACACATCCATTTATCCTCAGATCTGAATTTCATTACCATAATAATTGTTACTGTATAAAATTAGAAGACAAGTCTGATTAGCTGAAGAAATTATATACGAGAAAATAATGAGTAGTACTCGTATTCATAAGTAAGAACAAAATGTGTTATGAGTTAGTTTAAAAATACCTGTGAATCATTCCTTTTTGGTGCATGTAATTCAAAGCTTGCAAAATATCTCTTAAAATTATTGCGATGAGAAGTTCTGGAAGACCGGTATTGAAATGACGCAAGATGAGATCATGACAAGAGCCGTATCCCATCAATGGTGAGATAGCTACCACATCATGACCAGATACAAACGACGCCAGGCACGGCAAAAGATTCGAATGCGATAACTGTCGCATCAGTATTATTTCATCCTGCAAAATATATTCATTAAGATAGAATCTTTGGAAAGTATGATAATTTATAAAAGAGAAATTGAATTATTTAAAAAAAACTATTGTTTGCCTTAACGGTGGGCCTACAAATTTTCGGTTATGTACTTTCAAACTCACTCGCTGATTCTGAGGCACCTAAAATAAATTGTAGATCTATTCAGCTTTCATTATCATCATAAATCCCATTGACGTGTTGTAAAATTTTTGGTTCTAAATTTGTCTTCAAAATTCAATTCTGTGTTTTAATTGTGGTTTCGTACGTTTGAAGTTGTGTTTCTGTGAATTTATTAATCAAGAGGAATTTATTTTGAAAGATTACTCCAAAATTATAAGTTTAAATTTAAAGTGTTGGACCTACTTAAGCTGTAAGTTAACCATATTTCCCTAATTATTGGGAACATTGGATTAATCAGCAAGGCGGAATACCTGAGAGGGTATCTCAGCAAAAAAGCCACAAGCATAATAATCTAACGCCAACCCATTACCAAAGTTACAAACTCGTGTGGAGAATAAAATGAATGCTTTGGCTGTCACTCACTTGTATAAGTTCTGTTTCAGTTCTAGAGATTTTTTCCATATTGTATTTTTTCATAGCTACAAGACATCCATTGGTTGTATAACGACCCAAAAAAACCACAGCAATATCAGTCGTACATTGTCCCAATAAGGAGCAAAGTTGATACTCCATGGGATCAGAGGAAAACTTAATCGACATACTTTTACGTCCTGGAACAAAACAATATCTGAATAATATCGTATTTTAAAAAGTGATTAATTAATGATTTTTAGAGTTAAAAATAATCCTAAGTTGCATAGGAAACAAATGAATAATAATTGCAATGAATTAATATTATTAATATTCTCAAAAGAGCTGGGCAATCAGTATTACAATACACAAAAGCAAAAATAGCATTAAATAGACCAACACTATCATTAAAATAAAAAATAAAGTTCACGATAACAATAAAAATCATATAAAACTAGATCTAAGCACAAAATGTAAAAACAATGCAGAGTTCAAAGATACAGAAATGGAGCTATTTTCTAACATTCTAAAAAAAAGAAAAATGATTATTGATTTCAACAGTTACAATCCAGTGATTCTTTCACATTATGAATCGGATGATGCAAGGTTTGAACGTTAAAGTATATCACAGTTGAAAGTATGTACTTTTCATACATGAAACAAGAAATATCACAATCATCACATTGACACCAATTTCATGGCCGGCATAACAGAAGTGTATATAATTCATAGAATAACGATTTTTAAATTTTTGACTGACAATTGAAAATTCAATAATGTACGGTTGTACAGAGGATTACAAAAAGAAACTTAATAGTTTTAAACTTAGTGAATGATTATTACAGAGTTTTCTTACAGCATTTCCCTGTAGCATTAGACCCCTTTGAACTTGGGATGTCTTGTAGATAGGTTCCTTAAGCAACATGTAACTGGAAAGAAATGAAAAGTCTAGTGAAACTTTGTGGTAGCCTATTTTCTAAAAACTACCCTGTTAGCAAGTACTCAACTCGATATGAACGTTACAGCCGGTAGTTAGGAAGAATCCTTGAGTTTGAATTTGATACAAGGCTAGCGTAAGGGAGTGTCAAGTTATGAATAGATTTCTTTCTTGGGCGCTTATAACAAAATGAATATTTAGCCAATAATTAATTTGAGTCAGACAAAGAAGCTATAACGGTTCAACTATTAACGGTTCTTTGACTATGGAAGCCATTACCTACTAGTGTATTACTGGTTGAATCTGTATTAGAACTGATCGAGCTCACAATATCTTCAATTCTCCCATTCAGCATGCAGACTTAATTTCCTTAATTCCTTTTTCTGCATCAATGACCAGTGAAACTGGATAGATGGCGTCATACAGACATACGACTAACAGACTACTTACAAGAGGCTTAGGAAATGGTCTCAATCAGCAACAGTATGTATTCTACCAAACAGTAAATCATGACTCAACTCAATAAAATTATTACATTAAGGAACAAATGGAAATGGAAATTTGATTAACTTCTCACTCTTTTTCTAACATTTTCAGTTATTAGTCAGCATCAATGAGGCGTAATTCAATTCATTTTCAAAATCCAGTATCAAGAACACCCAAAATCAGACCGATTAAGTGAATAGTGCAATTGACGGTAAAACAATTAATTGAACACTCAAAATTTCTTGGATTAAATGATTGACAAACTGGAGAGAACACGCTGACTACTTATGTGAAAGATTATCTTCGGATCTTAATGTCATTTGGAGAATAAGTAATCAACTTACTAATTATAAAAACAGCCATATGAATGACAGACTAAGCTTATATTATTTTAAGCTAATTATGTTATTAATCAATAGCCACTTATTTGAATCTAGTCCAATTTACATTATACAGGTTCAATTTCAAGTGATGACCAAGCATAAATGCAGAATTTTCCACAGAACGATCTTTACCTTTGACTATAAATTTTTACATAGAAGGTTCTTTTTTTTGCAATTTCATAGCAATGAAACAAAGATGAAATGACACATTTATCATGGAGATTAGGAAAATTTCATGTTTTTTTTTTATTTAGATAAATAAGATTTCAGGAATATTTTTTTTTTCTGAGGGTGATGCCCACATGAGCTCTAAGCTTGTGCGTGGGTAATGAGAGGGGTGATGATGAGAGATGACGACTGTTTTTAGGCAGTCGGGACCGTCGGCTTTTCGTCTCCTCCGAAAGACGGGAGTGGCCGTTTCTGTCAAAATCCGTTCCGGCAACTGTATTCGATCTTGGAACCTTTGGATTATCAGACAGGCGCTTATCGCCCTCGGCTACGGACCACTCCAAAATTTGAATTGTAGTTTTCAACTAAATATGATTGTAGATTAACTTTGAGATGTTTCAATTCAAATTTAGAACTTCATCAAAACATATGACAGTCAAATCATCAAATGACAGTTCTAGGGGTCAAGTGGTGCGATAAATGTGGAATTGAATTATTAATAATTTTTTGCGTTAACGCAACAATGCTTGCATTGATTTTTTCTGAGAGAGAAGCCCACATGAGCTCTGGGACTTGTGCGTGGGTAATTAGAGGGTGATAATGAGAGAGAAGACTACTTTTTATGCAGCCGGGACCGACGGCTTAACGTCTCCTCCGAAAGATAGGAGTGGCCGTCTTGTGGTCGAAATCTGTTGAACCTTAGTGAACAGGAATCAAACCGGGAACCATTGTATTATCAGACCGGCGATAAGCCACCTCGGGTCCTCGGCTAACTGGCCACTCCTACTACTCAACAGGCCTACTCCATTCCAACTACCGTGTAGATTAATCAAATCACTATTCATTCAAATCATTCATTGTGCTCTAGTGCTATTGTAGATACGCAATGCAAAGAAGCAAGCTCATGTCAAGAGCACTAGGTATATACATACAGGGCAATAATTCTATACAAATAACCATGCTGAGATAAGATATGAGACGATTGTAGCCTATTCGATTCAATAAATTAAATTGATTTTTTCAAGACATGACTTAACATGAAGCACAGAGCACAGTAGAATGCATTTTTGGTAAATAAATTTAAGCTCTATTAACTTACTCTAGTAAAAATATGTCTAATGAATTCCTTACAATTCCTTGGTCTAATGGAAAAGGTAGTTGACAAGTCTGGCAAATACTAGAAAAATAAACTAGGTAGAGGCTAGTTTATTACAATCAACACTTACTATTTTCTGAATTTTGTCAGAGAACGAATAACTGTGAATATTCAATTTCACTGAATTGAGGTTATACGTTTATGATTGACAGAAATTTAAGTTATTCAAGGCTGAACTAGCTCAACTATTGGACATAGAATACATTTAAAATAAAGCAATCTTCATGAATGAGAAAGAATTATACATTATAGTTAAATATTTATAAAACTAAGATGAAAAGAACAATTCATTAACACTAACCTCAGCAATGACTATCAATTTTTCTTCGTGCCTCCATCATTACTTGTAATAAATAATTATATTGATATGTTTACGCGAGAGTTTATTTTTAACTTTTAATTCATGATTACTACTTCTATTGAGAAAGAATTAGTTCAAATAAATCGAAAAAAAAAATCATAGCAATAATGACAACTTCAGAATAGAGACCAACACAGGCAGTTTCCAATTCCAAAGCTTCGATCAACCATCGCACCGAAAACAACACACGTCATTCGAATTTCGAATGTGTTTTCGTCTTTGTGTGTTTCTGAATCATTGTTTGTCGTTGCAACGTTAGCGACCACAGTCTCAGGCGCATGCTGCCTGTGTCGACCGTGTGAAAGGTGAAAAGTGTTGTATTGATGGCGGGTACGAAAATCAACTCAAGTAGACTTGTTATTGTTTCAACGCTTCAACTTGACAACGCCCAAAACATTTCATTTATTGGGTGACTCAACTGTGTATTTTGACTGAATATAATTTTTTTGTGATCAATTTATCTATATTATTGTGACGGTAAGTTGAAATTATTGTATTTTAGATTGACAATTCTGAATTCATTTTGAACTCGCTACTGAATAGGCTAACTCAGTACACGTCTGGAAAATTGTCTATCGATTTAAAGTCTCAAGTTATCCTCACTATCATTGATAATTCTCATTAAATTTACATAATATTAGTACTTTTGAAGTCCTGCTACGTTGTTAGTAGGCTATCACATATATTTCTGTATTGACTGTTTTTGAAAGTAAGGTTAAGTGTATGAATTTTATCCATGGTTCTCCTCCACCTTTTAATTGAGTGTTTCAATTGTTTTAGTTTAGTTTTGGACAATTTTCATATGCTTCATAACAGTGTTGGTATTCAAATTGTGAATAAATATTTTTGGTGTCGTTCATAGTAGGCTTCCAGATGCCTTTATGAACCGTTACTGCAGTCAAGGAAAAAATTTTAATTAAGTATGTACTATACTTTAATTAAAAATACATCCACGTAGGTGGTTCATTTTGCTTAGGCGCCTGGACCTACAATAAATTGCCTAATTACATTATAATTGTCATAATTACAAAGTACATTATGACGAACTATAGGCCTGTAGTAAGTTTTGTTTTGTAAGAAGTATACATCCTGTTCAATTTCAGTTTTCCAAATTCTCTCGAATAAATAATTAATTTATGGCCTAACTCTAACGTTTATTTTTCAGATGAATTATGGAAAGAAAAGCCCTAGTATGGGCACACCATCTGTTTATTCACATGTCACCTCACGTTCTTCTGCCAATTTGAAATCAGCGCGATCAATTCGCTCTCTCCGGGTTCCATGGTACAAGAAACCAATATTCCAGGATGCTTATTTCATTGATATCCAAAGAGGCTCTCTTATCATGTCATTCTATTCATTGGTAAGTTAATTGATCTTTGTTCTTAATTTGATTTTATACCTGGCTGACTATATTTTTCTAAAGAATTTAGAAATATATACTACAGCAGGGCTTGGTTCTGTTGGTTAGGTTAGAACGTATCAGCTAAAATTGATGAACTGAATAGCATGTGAACTAACTCAGGTTACCTAGGCCTACTTGTGTATGGATATTAAGGTGAGGTTGAGGGGCGATAAAGAATGTATGCTATGCTGAATGGGAATTGAACCCATGTGCTACGATCGATCCGAAACCCCTTTTCAACCATCATCCTGGTACCGCTGATATAGTGAAGCTTCAATATTATTGTTTCAGCGTACTTATTCAACTCTAGGTTCTATTGGCATAGCAATCGCGACCCACAATTAATGTTTTTTAAATAAAAATTATTGCATTGATTGTTATTATGTATTGTTTAAATAAAAACTAGTTTGGTCGTGATCAGTGTGGTCTAAAGAGTTCTCAGGATTTCAATTGAAGTATATTCATTCTAATGCCATGAAAATGGCATTCATGCCTACCTTCTATATACGTGTTGTAAAGTATTTATTGTATATTTCAGTCTTTATTTGATTAAATTTTTTCTTTTCAGTTCCTGAGTATTTTCACTGTAATGACAGCAGTTTTTGATCTCTATTCTTTGGCTCTTGCTGTTCCCGGATCCACCCACTATGGATATTACTTCATCAGCTATCAATTCGTTTACGTTGGAAACCGACATGGTAAGAATTGAATTTTCCTACTACTTAATCTAAAACAATAGCGTGTGTTGTCTTCACAAAAAACGTGAATTTCACACCAATTGTAGCTTTAGTGATAGGTGACTGCTTGAGGCTAGTTGCAGTGCATCCTGGGCTTGCGGCTAAAGTCTGCTTCAACAATGCAATAGTCTCCGTATGCTTTGCATGTTATTTTAGAGCGATTTCAGATTATTCTGTGTGAATTTTAAAGACAGTAAAAAGGAGTGCAAGTAACCTCCAGCGGTCACCTATCACTAAATCTGCCATATCTCAGTCAATATTGGTACAATCTTAACAAATAAGGTTTCAATCGATTTGTAATAAAATTTACTAAAAAAAGTTATTCTTGTAAAATTTTTGTAATATCAACGGTTTCCGAGTTATTCAAGAAACAAAATTTTGATTTATGGATTTGAAAAATTATCATAATTTTTTTGTAGCTTTGTCTAGTTGTCATAATTGTTGTTGCAAAGTTTCAATTCCATATGTTTCATAATTATTGAGATAAAAAATAATAAGTGAAAAAAATGGCAGCTGTGTGAGTAACTAAGGAGTTCTGGACAATTTAAATATGATATTAAGATATGTCTTTTACCCAGGAACAATGCCCTTGAATATTAGTAGGGAGTTCTGAAACACCCTGTATATTAAAACCGGCGTTATTATATTGTATATTATATTCAAAATCTTTTTGAATCATCCTATATTTCATATAAAATGCTTAGAAGTTGTTTTTCAATGTGCAAGTATTTACATTTATCTGCTAGTATGTCGTGAGTGTGACAATGTTTAGTCTCAGTAGCACAAACGTCTGTTAAGCTTAATCTCCAATTAACAATTTTTATTTGTATTCGAAGATTAACTTTATGCCACTTTTGTGCAACCGGCCCCTAGTTTCTTTATTGATTTATATTATAGTATTGGATTATTCTTGTACTTCGAGAAGACTAATTCAAGATTTCATTATTCATATAAATTTAATCAATCGACTAGAAATGGTAAAATTATTGTAGGTCTTTATTTCGACCACTTCCACATTCTTTTTGAGTATGAAATTATTTTGAACATTATTCCAGAACTAAAGCTTATTCAATTCTTTAATTTTTTCAGTGAGGAATGTGCTTATACTGTTCGCTTTATTCTCGCTCATTGCCGCAGTAGCAGTTTTTGTTACTTCAATCATGCTTATTATTGGACTAAGAAAGGTTTGTAACTCTTTTGTTCTATTATGTATCATCAAACACTAGTGTGAGAGGTTTTATTGTAATTGAAGTTTAGAGAGTAGCGATGAAACTATACACATTATCTATAGAAACTCTTTAGAGAATAAAGATTGAAGTAGAAAATTTTTCAATGAATAATTGTTCAATACGTGTAAAATAACCTCAATGCATAGAGCATTCAGAACATTCGTTCGGAATGGTAAACAAATTCGAATGGTCACAAGTATATTGCCATATGATTCCATTTTGAATCAACATAACCGGATTCTTATCTCTCCCTGACGTGAGTATGCCGTCCGCAAAGATGATCTAGCTGACAGCATATTAAGGAATAAAGAAGATAATCTGAAATTAATTACACTCCTCTTGCTCATAGTGTCCTCTTTATTGCGCTCTCAAGTTTCACGGAGTGAAAATAGTCAACAGCCTATTAAAGTAAACATCTAAGTTATGTTGTGAAAAATGACCATTTTGCCTTCTAGTTGGTTGAAATGGAGAATTGAGCTTTGGTGATCATTGAAGTAAAAAATAACGAGTTGTGGCATATTTCTCAATGCTTGGCGAATATTTTAAATTGACACAGAGATTGCAGGCAACAGGAATAGGTTGAATATCTACTTAAGAAACTCAAAGGATATTTGGTTTGATTATTCCTTTATTTCTTGCAGGAGTTTGAAAGTGAATTAAAGTGGATTACACTCTACTTATAAAGGTTGTGGCTTGTTATTTTTATGTGCCTAAATTATTGTTTGTGGCATGACTTGATACTTCTTCGGTCCTCGCTAGCAGTACTAAGGCTGCGGGAGTCGTCATTTTCATAAAAAAAAACACTAATTTGAATGTGTCTGCACATAATTTTATTGATGAAGATATAATTAAATTAATAAATATTTGATTTCACTCCTTATTATTTCTGATTATTAGTGAATTATGAGTAATATGATTAAAATCCTTTATTCTGCATTTCAGGAGCTTGAGTACAAATTCTTGCCATGGCTGTATGCTTTCGCTGTGTTCACCATACTCAGATTCTTAGCGTGGCTATTTTTCTCGATTGTTAATGACTTGATATTCGGCTACAACATCACCATGTGCCTTATGTGGGCTGTATTCTGCGGAATCAATGTGTATGGATGGATTTTGATATATTCTTTGTATTTGGAGCTGTGTGACTTGACCAAATTGGAAGATCTTGCTCATTTGAGGGTAAGTTGATGATCCATGTTCAAACGTTTTAGTTGAGAAATTGTATTACTTATTGAGAATGTTGCGGGTTTTATGAATAAGCGTTAAAACATTATCATGCAGCAAAGAAATTGTACAAAAATAAATATGTACACAATTACTATTTGCGTGTCAAAAATAAAAAATACTTATGACATATCCGGAAGGTCGTCTTGCAGCTTGCGGGTTTTACCCAAGTTGATTGCTTTCAAAAGAATTACTGTCATCGACAGAAAGAATATATTGTCATCTATTCAGTACAATACAATATTTTTCTCGTACCCTTATCTTGGATATGTGATTGGAAATGGAATTCAGATTTTTCTCATTATAATTTATCAAATCTTACATTATTTTTCATTTTTTTGTTTGCTTACAGATGGGGACAATTTCATCTCTCAATGCTTCTACAACTCACTCTCTTGCGGGCTCTCGTCCAACAACTCCCCATAGTACAGTTTCTACTGCACCGGTCATGTAAATTCAACGTATTGCTGTTTGTTATTCAATTCATTATTCCATTTGTTGATATCATTTCATGAATCTGAAGAATTTCATCCACCGCACATTCCAAAAATAGTGTTCAAGATCAGTCAAAAAGAGATCAGAAGACTTTCATACTTGTTCGTTGAAGAACATCGACAAAACTCCTAAAGTTTAGTGCACCGAATGTGAGGAAATTCCACCATAGAATAGATGAGGAACTTGATATTTTCAAAATTTTTATCAAATTAATCCGTCGCATATTTTTTATATTAGGATAGGTTTTAACATTAATTTTTTATTAATATGAAATTTCTGTGTAGTGAGATAAGTTGAAGATGATCTTAAAAAATGGATAATTATTGTATTGATACTCTTCTCTTAGAAGTCATTATTTGTAAGTAAAATACGATTTTTCTATGATAACATTATCGAAGATTTGATTTATAATGTTTATTATTGTAGTATTTGAAAGATTGCACAGTATTTTTATAATTTTATATTTTATCTCTAAGATACATGACAGCAATATCTGAGAGAATTATCTCAATAGTCTCAGTGTTGTCAAGAAGTACCATCACTTGTTTGTATGAATATCTATATAGAATCTCATGGTATTTTAAAAAATGTGCTCTTAGAAATGTGCCTGCTGATGCTTATCACAATGTATTTATTGTAATATGATAATGAATTTATTTAGCACTATTGTTTTATTAGAATTTACATGCACATTCTCATTCTACTTAATTTTTAATGTTGATTTGTTCCGTCCAATGTTTTTCCATATTGAATAAATTATATTATATTACTATTGATTGATAATAGTTCTTCTGATTTAAGGCTCTTATCCACTATTATTTACTGGCGGAGGTGGAGGTTTTCAAACACGAAGTATTGAACAAAATTTTTTCTTTGGAAACAAGTAACGAACTTATATTGGATGGCACCAAGCAAGATCAAAAATTTGATCCAGGATCACTACAATACTAATGAAAAGATCGAATACAGAAATGGGATCAGCTGATTCAAAATAGTTAATCCCGGTTGGTGCAACCCAACATTAGTGATCCAAGTTCCAATACCGGTACACAAATGTAAAAATTGTCTAATTTTATTTTCTCAATCTTATAGTATCACATTATTCGTTTTATTAACGTAGAGAATAGCGCACTAATGGGATTATACATTAGACCCTAAATTACCTATAGTGTGATGCGTTTAATTTGGCGGTTGGCGATCAGTAAACAGCTGATGTTACGCAGCTGTGACACAATACTTAGCCTAGAAATGCTGAATCTCGCAGATTATTGCAAAAACTTTGAAAGGTCTTCCTTAAAAAAATCTTTTCATGCATTAAAAGGTCTTAAGAGACCTTCTAATGCATGACCTTTTAAAAAGCCTTTGGGTTATTGTGTCAAAGCTGCGTAACATCAGCTGTTTACTGATGGCCAACCGCCAAATTAAATGGATCACACTTCCAAGCGCTGTGTTCTATTGCTCCAACAAGCCTTGGTTTACAAGAGCATGTAAACATGAGTGGACAATGACATATTTCACTTTTCATTTGTCTAATAGATTGGACCTTATGTGAAAAATAGACCTGATGGAAAAAGAAGAAATTGTCCTTGTCGTTCACGCTGGCATAAGGAAGCCGTGTACATTTCTAAGAGGAATGCGAATCATACAATCTCCAGTAACTTATATACACCTACGTTTTCACATGCCCAAATTTTCCCTCATATTTCTGAATATTGTCATCTCACCACATGAAATCATCTAGTCTGATTGAGATACAATACAGAAAACAGACAATATGAAAGAACAGATAATTTGGCATTTCACACCCAAGTGAGTTTGAAGAATTCATCAAGTTTTTTCAACTATAACGTTTTAGATAATCAGGGTGCAAAGACGCACCTACATGACACACTACACAGTGGTCTATCTCCACTGATTAAGAAAAACAAGACTATTTCTATATCTTACTAGAAATATACTGTAATATCAGCTGATATGTTTTTCAAATATTGCACTTGTCAGCTGGCCCATACGCTCTTACAGCAGGCTTGATACAGAGCAAGCATAACAGCAATCTTACCATGGACCTGTCTTTCTTACCAGAACAAGTCTTTCGTCATCCTTAAAACCTCCTGTTATAATACTACATGAGTTATTAGCCTAGTATTGGATGATAAAACTAACTCTTGTTGTAATCTATCAATACAATTTCAATAAAACTCATTCAAGCGTTTTATTAATTAATCTAGTATAAAAATAAAATCCACTTCAATTATTTACATCCATTTTATTACAATAAAATACAATACAAAACATACATTTTTTGTTTCGTAAAAAACGTTTATAATGCTGGTAGTTATTAATATTCGCCTTATAGCCTGCCTGTATCTTAGCAGCTATTAAAAAATAAATTTGTCAGCATATAAGGTAACAACTGTCGTTTTCTATAAAAAACAAGAGCCTTTCTTCAAATAGCCGACTTTAATAAGTAGAATTTAAAATCTAATTACTTAAATATCAACATATTCAATGCAAAACTTTGATGAAAACAGACATGAATTTAAAAATATGTTTGTATTAAACATATAACAATATTTCGTTTGAAAATTATTAAACTCAACTTGTACTCTAGTACAGAGATGATCCTCTCAATGAATGAGGTTTACAGAGTTGAGATTAAATTCCAAAATTATTTCAAGAATATGCTTGTACTGTACTAAAATAACAACAGGGATCCTGGAGTATGTAATATGACTTAAATCAAGTGAAGGCCTAGTCTATGATAAAAAAGGGTCAAATAAATGAAATGAACTAACGCATATCGGCATTCCATGTCAAGTTGTTCTCAACTATACAGCCCATAATTTAGCGAAAAAATTAAACAGGGAGAGATAGACTCATGATACTGTCAATAGAACGATATTATAAATGATATAATATTACTAAATAATGATCATATGAAATTGAATATTATTATCAATAGATCAATAAAATTAAAAAACATAATTATATTAATTATCAATGAAAATATATTATCAATAGAACGATATGAAGCTTCTGATAAGAAATTAAGAGAGTGTAAGATATGTATTATACTAATGTAAAAATGATTTTAACATTCGATGAAGAATTTGCAACAACAATAAACAAAAAATAATGGGAAAATGTGTCATGCCCAAATTGAGATTAAATTCCGAAATTATTCTAAGAATAAAATTTGCTTGTATTTTAGCTCTGCAGCTAATTCAAAAACATAATCCTGGATCTGGTGTATGTAATATATGACTTAAAAATACAAGTAAAGTCTATGATAAATGTCTATGATAAGTACAGTCTATGATGAATAAGGATCAAATGAACATATCAGCATACCCTGTCACGTTGTGCTCAACAAGACGACCTACTTTTTAGCCGCAAAACAAAACAGGGAGAAATAGACTTATATTACAACCAAATTTATATCAATAGAACAATATCAAACTTTGATAGAAAATGAAGAGAGTGTAAAAGATATATACTACTGTAAAAATGATTTCAACATTCGATAAAGGATTTGTAACAACAATAAACAAAAAAATGAATGAGAAATGTGTCATACATGCATGACATGCCCAAATATATAGGGTGTTTACTAGGAACCGCCTGTTTTCAAAAAGGCACAAATTTTTAAATGTTGAACCTCTACTTTCCATGTACTACCCAATACAAAAACATGTGGTTCCTTGTAAATACCCTATATTTGGAATGGCTCAGTTCAATTCATTTTACTCTCTTCGATTTCTTTTGCGTCTTCAACGTCGCATTTCTCGAACTTCTCGACCAGATGGTTCGGGATTTCGAGGTCCAAGTAATCGTCGATTCCGATTTCTTCTTCCGTTCTGCAAAAAATAGTCAAAATTGTCAATAGAGTGTCAAATAGTCAATTTGAGTGCGATTCCCAATGTCATCTACCGTATTTTGGGATCGACAAATTATGCATAGGACACCAAAGGATTGAGAATATGACTCATTATAACTTATTAATTTGATAGAAAATATAATCTGTACTGCCATGAAAGCCTTCGACAAAGATAAAGTTGATTTAATGAAATTACCTGATTAGGATGTCGACAATCTTCTCGGTTGCTATTTCAATAGCCTTATCGTTTGTAGTAGCATGTACTTCTTTCAGAGCCACGTAAACATCGCATTCTCTCATAATGTTTCGGCCACGTTTTGTAGCACAGAACTGGAAAAAAATTACAGATTACAGTATCACAGTGTCGAAACTGATGGAATAAATTTGATAGCATGCAAATAACAAGGGTACAGCAAACAAAGTAAATAAATAAATAAATAATTTATTTTCCAATCAAAACAAAACAATATAAAAACAGTATCAAAAATACAATACAGTTTGGAAAATAAATTGATATGCTACCCCTGAGACAATGCTGTGCGGGGTCAAAACTTAGAGTCTTAAATTAATATTACACAGAAAAAAAAGGAAAAAAATGCTTTGCTTCTCTTGAATATAACATTAATATTGGAATACTTCATCCAGAACATTTGTAATACCATAGAATAATTCAATTCTTAGAAAATCAAAACTTAAAACTTAAAAAAATAAAGACTAACAATTCAACAAATACGGTTTCCTTGTTAATTAATTAATTGGAATAATCCTTACTAATTATATATAAAAAAATACATTAAAAGTAACATAAATAATTAAATAGAACCAAAGGACAAGAGAAGAAGCGGCAATTGAAGTTTTTAATAGTTATGTTGGAGTTTAAGTTAGCCTTCAGTACTATTTCTGCAGCATGTGTGAATAAGATGAGACAATTTAAGGAACCTTTTCTTCAAACTTAACACGTCAAATAATATATCTTTGTAATGTTCCACAAATTATATCATAAAAAACAGGATGTATTCTTTGATATAGCATTATTTACATAGAAAAAGTGAATGAAATGTGTTTAATGATTAGCTATCCAAATCTAGTACATGGGTCTCCATCGTTGAGTGGGTAAATTTCCATTAATTTTCTTTTTTCTTGATATCAGTGTAGTTTCTTAAATTTTGTAGTAAATATTTTATGGATGTATTTTTTGAAGGAAATAAATTCATTTATAAGTAATCTCATTACTTACCACTAGCAGTGTGTCAAGTAGTAGAACGCAAAGTTCAGGGTCCATTGATTTTTTGCCAACTTCAGTATGGCTGTCGTGGTCATATTTGAGAGAATTGACCAGTGTGAACAGGGCAGAAGTGAAGAGTCTTATAACGGCACCATCCAAAATCAGTGTGTGATCGGCTAAAAGAAATCAACATTTCAATCTATCGGTGAATGTTTATCTTGAACCCAAATTATTGTAACCTGAAAATCTGGGGGAAAATGTTTATTGTCATTGAGTCTAAATCTAGGGTTTAATCGTATCCTGGACCAACAAGACATCAGAGACAAGCCAGATGTTTTCACAATTTTTTACTGAATTAAAAACATGAAATGTTCAAACAACTTGAAGGTAGTTGGTCCATCCACAAGGTAAACAATCCTATTTCAGATAAATTTTCCAAGAAAATCAAAATCAGTTGGATGCATGATATCTTGGAGATGTTAAGAAATTTCATAACGACAAAGATGAATAGCATGGTTATCATGACGAGCAAATTAGAACATAACATGAAATTATCATTTGACGAATGACCCATGCATCCATTTTAAAAATGCGATTACCTTTATTTAGAGATAGATTTCGGTATAATGCAAGCAATCCACGCTTTCTGTACTTATTTTCATTTCCCAGAAGCTCTACTGAATGCATGGAGTTCAAAAAATTGTTCTTGAACTGCTCAGCTCTTTCAATGATGTACCTTGAAAGAAAGAATGCTAGTGAGACAGATCAAATGACATTCGAATCTCTCCTCTTCTATGTGACTCCTTGAATATGCTTTCAAGTGTGGTGAAGAAAATGATTAAGTTATAGTGAAGCTTTTATAAAATTAAAATTAAAACTTCACTGCAAGATGAAAACTCGATAAGATTAGTTTATTTAGATTTGTAGTTTATTTTCCTAGTTATATATTTTATGAGCTTAGCTTTGCTGATGTATGGGGTTCCTTATGAGTAATTCAATTTATTATTATACTAGAAGCCACCCGTGCTTCGCAACGGAGCTCCGCAAAACAAAGCTACATTATAATTTCTTCTCTACTGTGTATATCAAAGATATTATTCATTTTTTTCTGGAGTAGGCCTTTAAAATATTGTATAGCCTAATACTATGCTAAAACTGAACATATAAGGTAGGCAAAAATAGTGGTTTAAATTTATTGAGAGATTCATTTTCATCCAATAAAGTAATGAATTGGACCAATTCAGAAATTAACAGGAAAAATATAAGGGAGGAAATGGAGAGAAGTATTTATTGTGGCATAGGCTTCAAGTTATTCTTGATGAGTAAACACAACTGTTTACTTATTGTAAGTAGTATTTACGCTACTTTACTGTAAGCTACACATTCATCTTTTGTCAAGTAAGTTACTTGTAAGCTCAATATTCCCGTTAGCAGTCAGCATTTTTTTAAGAAGGCCCGGAATTAATCCCATTACTTTTGCAAATGCCACATACAAAAAATCTTCTTAATTTGCGAAAATTATGAATCAACTGAGATCCCCGTGAATACATCCTCCTTCACTACAAATCTTCATTAATGTACCACAATTTGCAGTACATCTATTTCATCAGATACTTCCATAACAATTTTGTAATTTTTATTGTTGTCATAGAACGCTATAAACTTGGCAAATTCCAATAATAGTTTGATTAGGTTCTATTTCCCAATTTGTAATTTCAACATTGTAATACCATAACGATTCGTGAATAGTATAAGAAAAATTTGTTTTACTTGCATAAAGTTGAAAATTATCTGCAAAATAAGAACTACAGTATATGATATTTTCCTACTTATGTTCATTATAATGACTGTCTATTAATAATAAAAACGCATCATTCAATAGACAATAACTTTCCGTTCAGAATTAAGATAATCAATGTTTTTCGAGTTTGATTGTGAATACATGAAATGAAAAAAGAGTAAACTTACGATCGAATGACAGGGCTTTGAGCGATATTGGCGAAAACATTGGGCAAATGTTGGAGATCACAACCAGATTTATTGAAGTCTGGAGAGAAGAGGATATCCATCAGTCTCTGCAAGATGTTTCCATCTAATTCCTCACTCAACATCTGAACACAAGGCAAGTCTCTCGAAATATTGGAGAGTATCATTGAGCAAATATCAGCCAATTTGGAATTGGCATTACAAATGTTTTCAACGCATCGTCCAATCAATGCCGATCTCAAAACCTGGAAATAGCAGAAAAATTTATTCCATCAAACCAATAAAACAAATTGAAAATCTTTACGAAAAAGGAAGTATCAATACAAAATTATTAACAACATACTGTCATACAGTAACCAAATATGAATGAATTATCTCTGATACTGTATAAATCATCTTGATCTGGAAAATGTAAGGGGTTCATTTGGAATTTTAAAGTTTTCATCCGTTTCGGTTATAGAATGCTAGCACAGTTTGTACAAACTTAATGCCGGCTCCATACATGCGGCATTTGGCGCTTACCGAATGTTTCCCAAATGCCAAACATTTTGTTTGGCAGTTGCCGAACTCCGAATGATGCCTCCACACATGCGTCACATTCCCAACACTATGTTTGTCGCGGGAATATACCGATCATAACCAGCTATTAAACCTACAGACCACAGTAGTATTTAATAACAATGAAGTTATAATTATCATTGATAGTTATAGGTTATAGTTATACAGAGTGTTTCAGAACTCCCTACCAATACTCTAGGGCATTGTTCCTGGGTAGAAACCATATCTAAATATCATATTTAAATTGTCCAGAAGTCCTCAGTAAATTTTCGTAATATCAACGGTTTCCGAGTTATTCAAGAAACAAAATTTTGAATGGCCGCCATTTTGTTTTATGGATTTAAAAAATTTTCATACTTTTTTTGTAGCTTTGTCTAGTTGTCATAAATATTGATGCAAAGTTTCTATTCCATATGTTTTACCATTATTGAGATAAAAAATAATTAATGAAAAAACAAAATGGCAGCTGTGTGAGTAACTAAGGACTTCTGGACAATTTAAATAATTAATTTAGATATGGTTTCTACCCAGGAACAATGCCCTAGAGTATTGGTAGGGAGTTCTGAAACACCCTGTATAATCATTATTAACAAGTTGTAGGCCTAAATAATACGTTTTCAATAACCAAACTCATATAGCCTATACATTTGTCAAGACAAAATATTGTTTTAAACTGTATTATTATTTAAGCTATGTACTAACTCAGTTATTACAAAAAATACAAGTAGAAAATTCACCTTCAAGATTCAAATCAATAATTAACTTGTTTCAAAATATTCAATTCACTTTATTGCTATGAACAATTAAATTGCATTGCCAAATCCCAAGACGAATGTGTGGATGGAACACAAGTTTGTCTCAAGGCAAATGTTCGTGTGCTTTGATGTGTGGAAAAACCCGACACGGAGCGGGAAAGAGCGAACATGGGAGTTCGCCAAATATAGCAGGATGCAATTAACTTGTCATAAATCAGCTGATCCAGTAATAATTAAACAGTGATTTCGACACAATAATCAAAAGGCTTGAAAGTCTTAAAGACCTTTAAAGTCTTTAAAAGACCTTTTTAAAGAAGACCTTTCAAAGAATAACTTTCTGAAAGACCTTTTCAATAATCTGCGAGATTGTGATATTGCTCTTTGAAACAGCTGATTTCTGACAAGTTGAATTGGATCCTGCTATAGCGAACCATCCACACTAGTCGAGATATGCCGAATAAGTGTTCGGTATTTGCCAAATGACGCATGTATGGACGCATCTATCGTTCAAAAACCGGCCTTCACTCCTCAACATGGACATGAAATATCTACTTGCGTGATGCTTTCACTATGGTTGTGCGAAAAAGACAACGAAAACTTGAAAATATTATATAACTCACGTCTGGGCGACATGACATGTGAGACGAACAATGCAAACCAACAAGACTTTGGGCTCCATTGGGATGCGATGATAAGTTGACCAATACAGAGCCAGCCATCATCCCAAGCTCATTATCCGATGCCATCAATTTCACGAGTTCTGGGTTTATAATATGATGAACTCTGACCAAGTCATCTATCATCGAGTCATTTCCCGAAAGACCTGGAAAAAAGGTAAAAATTAAGATCATATATCTTATAATATTTCTGTGGCTAAAAGGTAAAAAGGTCTTGAGTTGATTTTTTCAAAAAAATTTATTGGATATTATAGTATGAGTGATTTTCTACTATTTGGTAAAAGGTCCTAAGTCATATAAGCTTCATAAGACCTTCATATGTTTCATAAGCTTCATAAGACCTTCTGATGAATACGTTATGTTTGCAGGGCATTAGCTATAGGAGAAGGGGCTTATGTCGAAATTGGACTTTCTTCCTCCACCAGCTTTGTTACTCTTTGTTGAGACAAGTAGACATAGGCCCTTTCTCCCACACACATTCCGTTCATTTCCGGCATTGAGCACGTGGATGGGTGCACTAAAACGGTTGCATCAAAATTAACTTTCTTGTTTCTGAGATTTTTGACAATTTATAATGAGTTCCTTTTATAATGTGAAAAGCTGAGGGAGAATGATTATGGATATGGTTACAAAACTTGAAAACAAACCAGGTATGTATAGTAGCACAATATAATAACAGTTTCAACCTAGGCTAAGTTCATAATTGCTTAAACTTTTTCAAATTTGTTTTTAAACCAATTATTACAACAAAAAGCAGTTCAAGACCTTTGATTATTTTCTTCGCCTCTCTTCAATAATATTTGCATTCTTTCAACAATATTAATTCAAAATAAGTTATATCAGCTGATAGTTGAGTACTTATAATATTATCAATGCAATAATTTGGATGAGTTTCGAATTCAATCAATAATATAGGCTACTGTATTTCTTGTATGAAATTCACTGATCTTAATAAATTAATAGCTAGTATGGGTCAAGCAGCTGTAATGACTAATGTTGCATTTATTTGAAAGTAATTCAAATAGACTGTAGTCTTCATGAATAGGGCTCATCAAAACAATAACATTTTTTGAGGACAAATTGAGCATTTTGTTGACTGTAATTATTGAAGTGTAATGGTAATTATTTTTACAGTTTTTTATGTGTACGGTTATTATTACTCTTCAATCAATTCAGCTTCACTGGTAAATGATTAATTTTCATGTATTATGATGGAATTGTTAAAATCTAGTCTAAACAAAAATATTCTCTTGTTTCAGCTCATGATGATATTCTGGGAAATGATTCATTTTCATCATACCTTGAGCATCACTGGCAAATGATTAATTTTCATGTACTGTATTATGATGGAATTGTTAAAATCTTGTCTAAACAAAAATATTCTCTTGTTTCAGCTCATGATGATATTCTGGGAAATGATTCATTTTTCATTTTCATCATACCTTGAGCCTTGAGCTTCACTAGCAAATGATTAATTTTCATGTACTGTATTATGATGGAATTGTTAAAATCTTGTCTAAACAAAAATATTCTCTTGTTTCAGCTCATGATGATATTCTGGGAAATGATTCATTTTTCATTTTCATCATACCTTGAGCTTCACTAGCAAATGATTAATTTTCATGAATTATGATGGAATTGTTAGAATCTAGTCTGAACAAAAATATTCTCTTGTTTCAGCTCATGATGATATTCTGGGAAATGATTCATTTTCATCATACCTTGAGCCCGGAAATAGTTTGCAGAGTACCAATTCTCTGTTGCACGTGTTTCACTTTAAGGACCTTCAAGTGGTAATAGTGACTATAACCCATTTTTCATTTCTGATTCAGAATCTGATTTCACTGTCAGGAGGACACTTTGGTTGAGGAGAAGAAAGAGAGTAGTAAATGATAACTTTTCTGTTTTTACAGAACTTGATCCCAATAGTAAATTATATATTATATTTATTGCCTTTAAACCCATTACAGCAATTGGTTCGTCAAAATTCAAAATTTTATAGACTAACAATAACACTAGTGTTTGAAACAACAAAACATATCTTCAGTCTTTAGTAAGCGAGAAAAGTCTATGCCTTTGCCTAATGGATGAATAATTATGAAACTACAATATGAATAACAATCTAAAGACAATAAATTACACGAATTTAACAGTTTAAATGATATAAAATATGATTTTACACAAAGTCCTATGCCCCATTTTTTTGTCAAATGTGACAGGACAAAGGGCTTAGGTACAACTATTTTCCTATAAAATGGATAAATTTATATTCTTTATTAACAGAATCAAAATGAATCAGGTATATAAGGTCATATAACCTTTTGTCAGGCTATATAAGTAGAGAATCAAGATAATATTGTGAAAACCCTATCTTTGCTCATGATTCAAACAGTTTTTGTGCTCTACTGGAAAATAGTCAAAATGGACTTTTTACCTTTTAGCCACAGAAGCATCTTTATTTCACATTAAGTATCGCCTGTTGATTGTCTTTTTAATCGAGGAATGTTAAAAATTTTGTGAAAATAGTACCTAAGTAAGAATTTCTTGTATTTATTGAGTTGAGCAGCTTGGTTAAAATGTGTTGTATTTATTTTGTTGTGCGAAATAAATTAATTTTTGAATTGAATATTAGAAATAGGCTTACTACTATACTTTCAATATCACATCCAGAAGCCATGAGCACTCTGGCTTCACAGGCCAGCTGAAAGAATAAATTTTTCAAGCTGCGAAAATATACTTTTTTCCATAGGAAAATAGTTCTCACTGACACGCCTCTTATAAGTTAAGTAACACTTCTGATTTAGTAAGGGTTATATTTGATTTGGTATGGAGACGATATAAGTCGAAATGGATCCACCTTGGAATAGAAAATAATAAGATTATATTAGCCCAAAAGTATCTCTTTTATACTGTGCTGCCAATACATCAGTCAACAATTGAATATTAAAACCCTCCACAGACAATTTTCTGTCTTGGAAATATTCATTTCCGGTTTATTCAAGAGGAATGTTTGCATTATGTGTTTGACTTCCTCTAATCAAGTTGCCATCAAGTTTCAAAGGCAGACCTATGTTATTGAAGATGAATTGAAATTTAAATTCAACCCCTAGTGGGTCTACTATTAATTTTTTTTTAAATATCATGCATTGATAATAGAAGCTTCAAAGGCTGACCTTTGTTCTAAGATTCCATAAAAAATTGATATTCAAACCCTAGTAGGCCCACTAGGCTACATGATTATTATTTTTTGAATACCTATCATGTATTGATAATAGAAACGCAACTTACCTAAGATCTCTTTACAAGCAGCAGATTTGATTTCATCATTTCCCTTAGCGAAGAGAAATGAGAGTTCTTCGAATGCTGTCTTCTCACCCATTTTAATTTTCAAAAAATTATAAATTTTCTACTTCAATGTGGACATAACCTCACTCCCAAAAACTAAAAATGAGATTTCTCACTAGTGAGGATGTAATTTTGGTTACAGCATAATGTTACACTGTTAATGTCAAACGTTAATAGAAGAGCCGAAGTTTCAGAATAGCTAAAACTCACTGATCTGGATCAAGTTAATAATTGACAAAAAGCACGTTGCACATAATCATCACGTTGAAGACTAGCTTCTTATTTGGCTTAGCTGAACGCTGAACGGCTGAACCTGCACTGATTAGCATAGCAACAGCACAGCAACACACATGCGCACCACTTGTATAGCACGATCCATTTAACTTGACAGAAATCAGCTGTTTTGGTAATAATTAAACAGTGACTTTGACACAATAATCAAAAGGCTTAAAAGTCTTTAAGACCTTTAAAGTCTTTAAAATACCTTTTTAAAAAAATACCTTTCAAAGAATAAATTTTTGAAAGACCTTTTCAATAATCTGCGAGGTTCAGCATTTGTAGGTTAAGTATTGTGATATTGCTCTTTGAAACAGCTGGTTTCTGACAAGTTGAAAGGATCCTGCTATACAGTGACATTCATTTAATTTGACGCTTGGGATTAGATAGATAGATATATAGAGAGATTCTTTTCTCGACGTTGCTGATGACCGTAGAGTACCATAGCAAAGAAATAATATCTCTCTATCCATGTAATTCCAAGCGTCAGATTAAATGAATATCACTGTATCTCCACAATATTGTTTATCAGGAACTGTGCTCAGAAAACGGAGAGGGGCACAGAAGACAGAATCATCTGTCAGTATTCAGTAACCGAGGAACAAGTGGCGCTAGCGAGGTAACCTCCTGTTCCTGTTTGAAGTGTATACGTTCTTATTACGAATGTGGGGATTATCTGCAGTCTGCAGACCATTCGCAGAGACTCTCTTCACTTCCCTGGTAATGTTTTGCAATATCAGCTGTTGTTCACTCCCACTCATTTCCAAACAAAACGAGTGTTCTGTTCCGTCACTCGCTTGGTTTGGTGACACTGTCACTGTCCGTTGTGCAATTGTGTTTGTAATGATGTGCAGTAGATATGTGTTTCTCATTGCTGCAATTCTTAGCTATGTGATTCTCAACATTCTTATTGTATTAGTCTTTTCCACCATCAACAAGACTAATCTAATCAGAAGTGGGAATTTCATCTCGTCTGGTAACTATAACCTATTTTTTCCAGATCGTATGTAGTTTCCTGAAATTTTAGGAGCTTCATGCTAATGTCAGTAGAGCGGCTGAATAATATACATATAATAATAATTCATTTTGGAAACAATTCCTTAAAAAGGGAATACCGCATTTTTGCGAAGTCTCGGAATCAGATACCGGTTTTGAACTAAGCTGATGTTGGATTATTCAATACCGGTACTGTACAATTGCTATTGAATGAATTTTTGACACTTCATTTAGAACCCTCTGAACAATAGTTGGATTGATTCAATGCGGATTGAAAGTTGAAATGCTTTGGAGTTTAGCTTCAGCCACATTTTATGGTAGCCTACATATGGTAGAACTTCAATGGACTCCCGCACTCTAATCAACGAACATCAAACATTTATTTTACTTTTTACTTCTTTGGTCCTCCCAACAGTCTGGATGTCCGGGGAGTCGTCTCGTATTGTAGGCCTATACCTTCTTATTTTAGTGTAAATTGTTTGTCATAATTTGTAACTATTGTGACAACTACAATAGGGTTGCCAACATTCCACAACATTAGTGACTATTTATGCCTTTACCTCTACCTTCCGGTGTCTTCCTCTCAATCCAGGGATCGGGGAATCGTCAGTGGTCCTTGATCACCCTTGCTAGGGCCATCAACAGGTGTTCAGAGTGTCCTCCACTACACCACTCTGAGGTGGTTGTAGGTGTGCTCCTCTATAAACTCTGTCACTGAATAAATAAATAAATACTTTATTGTCGTAGAACACAGTTTCACAAGTGTTAATGACAACGTCAAGGGTTGTTACCCTTGACAACTATATAAAATAGTACGCATAAAATAGTACGGTCTTGCAGTGAGGTACTTTTTCAGTTCTCTGTGGAATGTTGAGCGCGAATTCTTCAGTGTTTTTAGGCTATCCGGTAAGTGATTGAAGAAATATGAGCCCGCATAATTTGGTGTGTGCTTGAATTTGCTGAGCCTGTGCTGTGGAAGGTCTATGTTGCTTCTGCTTCTTGTGCAGTGTACGTGTTGACTATTTCTTAGATCTGGGCTAGCATCCATTGCAAGGACTATGGTTTCGAGTATGCAGATTGAGAATACTGCTAGCAATTTGTTTTCAATGAATAGTGGTCGGCAGTGTTCCTGTGCATCTCTCCTTAGGATGGTTCTCAAGGCTTTTTTCTGACTACGTAGTATTCTGTCCATATACACCTGTGCTGAGGCACCCACGCAACAAAGCCATATCGCAGCTGTGAGGCAAATAGTGCGTGATATGCTACAAATGCGGTGTTAACATCAGTGGTACTTCTTATTCTACGAATCACGTATATGGCTGAAGCTAGTTTCTTGGCGATAGCAGTAGCAACGCAAACTGGTTTGTGACTGTAGTCAGATAGCAGTTGCTTCGTGGGCGCAGGGGCTTACAGTATTATTTTAGTATTTTTTCAGCATATATCTTCATCCTCTCCTTCTCACGGTGTCATGTCAGTTACCGAGCAACAGCTAAATGTATAGTAAATGTAGAGTTGAACGATTTTTTCATCAGCTCACTGTAAATTTTTCATTAAAGATTCCTTTTTTTCAGATCGCTACCCTTCAGCTGGAAAATCCAACATATCTGTCGAGATATGGGGAAAAGCTTCCATATCATTGTTCTTGTGGGAACACATTCTGGGTGGAACATTGAAAGTCCAAAACAATGGTATGATTAGAACAGGATCCATGAGGATGGGCAGCATGACGCTGAACTTCAAGTACGGACCCTGGTTTATACAATCAACCGTTCCTACTGATGTGCAACATCTTATTCTGGTTTTAAACGGTAGATCAGAAGAGAAAATTGTTTTTGCAAAACATTGGTTGGATTATCTTCCAAATTACAGTCGATTGAAGACTTTGATTGTCATTTTACTTGGAAATGAGCAGTGTGACAACAACTGGATAATGAAGTACATGAAATCGAATTCCGGTAAAATAGACGTTCTATTCACGACGTATGACAGTCCGCTGGTAGACGATAAGGAGTTCTATCAATGGCCACTTGGCGTTGCAGTGTAAGTATTTTTTTCATCACTGTAATCTCTATTTCTGACCACGCTTTCTTCACTTGCCCTTGTGAAACAAAATTTAGACAAATCTTTATGGTTCTTCAACTGTAAAACCTATCATAAACCTAACTCATTGGGAAAGTTATTTGGTACGATATGCATTCTAATCAGATAATGAAAATACGTCATATACTTCTTGTCAAGGAATCAATCTAAGTGCTTTTAAGTTTGTTTGTATTGGAATGAGTGACACAGTTTGAAGTTGTATATTACAATACTTTATTTTCAGTACAGGACCGAGGTTTCACAAGTCTAATTTTATTCCACTATAGAGTCCCACAAAAGCTCTTGAGTGTATTGCATAAGTCATTTCCGCTTTTCGCTCAACGAAATGTTCACATTTCAACTCAGGCGAGAGGGGAGTGAATGAGAGAGAATGATAGCCAACATGTAAGAAAATAATTCGTACTGTCAATAAGTTACACTGAAGTGCTTTGTGAATAATCTATTCTAGTCTATCTCTCATACGCGCAGTTTGTTTACATTTACTTTTTATCTGGTTGAATAGACTGAAGGAGGCCTGTTGGGCATTTTATGTTCAATAGAATGGGTCAATATGAAGTATGAATCACAATATCCTAGGAAGCCTGCTGCTAATGAACATTCGCTTAAGCTTGCGTTTTGATTTTTTGTTGTATTTTTTTATTTTTTTTCAGTTATCGAGGTTTTCGAAATTTCCCGATTGAAGACATCAATGTGAAGGATAAGCGTCGTTATTTGTGCAATTTTGTTGGAACCATTTACAAAAACTCATCCAGATCCAAGTTGCGGCGAATTGTTGATTCTGCTACCACCAATAAAAGGTGTCCAATTATTGGAAGGAAAACGTAAGTTATTTTCTCAGTAGGCCTATTTAAATAATTTAGAATGGGTTTTACTATTTTTCCAATGAATTTTCTCTGTGATGGTTTGTGGTTTTTTTAATTGTGGAGTATTATTGTTTATAACTTAGTTCTTACTCCATAGAGTAGAAATAGAATACATATTTCACACTATTGAAAGTGTCTCAAGAAAGTATAAAAACGAAGATTTGTTCAGTGAGCTCGGTTTGCTAATGTATAAATACTCTACTCCTTATCATGATATTTGCAAAATTTCATGTCCCAAAATTTGAAAAGTCTCCTCCAGTTTTTAATGTCTCCTCCTGAAATGACCTAAATATTACTCGTAATTATTATTACTACACAATTGTATGAGGACATATAGCAGGATTAATTTAACTTGTCAGAAAACAGCTGTTTCGACGATAAATATCACAATACTTAACCTATAAATGCCGAATCTCGCAGATTATTGAAAAGGTATTTTAAAAAGGTATTCTTTGAAAGGTCTCCTTTAAAAAGGTCTATAAGACTTTTAAGCCTTTGGATTATTGAGTCAAAGCTGCGTAAAATCACTTTTTACTGATTGCCGAAATAACTGTTTTCTGACAAGTTAAATTAATCCTGCTATAAGTATCTAGTATGTGTACTAAAAGCATAGTAAATTTCATCTATCATTGTCACAAATTTATTATTTACTTGAAGAGTTGACAGCAATATATTATTTCACAATACTAGCCAACTAGGTAGTTGTGTGGTTAGGTGGTTCTACTGTGGTTAGGTTCTGCTCATTGCACGTTAATAAGACTACTGCGACCACTATACTCCTCAGAAACGAGATTAATCAGTCTTAAGCTAAAATAAAATACTGTTTTACTAAGATTCAAATGAATCCCAACCATTTTAAAACATTGACGGAACTTTTTATAGATTTGTTACTTCAAATCTCATAATAAGCCGACAGTCTCGGTTGCATTAAAAGCAGTCGTTGAATTCATCAACACCCTTCCCATTACCCATGCACAATCCCAAGGCTCATATGAGCATCACCCTCAGAAAAAACGCAGAATTCTTCACCTTCATTTGGTTGGTGATAAAATCTAGGCTCTTCCGGACCGGGAAACTGACCAAACGGGTTTAGCGACCAAAATCTACACTAAGATTCCCACCGCAAAATCCTGGTTGAAAGTTTCATGATAGAAGTGTCTGATGCAGTTCTAAAGATAAAAGCTAGTATCTGATGAAGCTCGCAAATATTGGTGAGGACTTTTTGTGTTATGAATTTGTACTATTCTCATTCAGTTATTTCACCCTCCTGTAAACTGTTTCCTAACTGTCGGTCTGTAGCATGTCCATTCGTGCGGTTCTTACCCGTCAATATGTAGCCTGCTTAATAATTATTTATGATGTAGGCTACGGATTGTAATGAAGTTATCAAATGCAATAATTTATTTATTCCTAAAAAACACGGTCCAAACATATGGAGAAAACTTGAAAATACATACTAATGCTTGTTACCTTGAAACAAATATAATAATCCGTATAATGTACAAACTACAAATATAACACTTTTCAGAAATTCTGTAGAGTTTTCCATATTTAGATAATTATATCAAATTTTATCTTATTTTATTTAAATGGTTTTATTATTAATACAAAATTATAGTCTCGATGGTAATTGCATCTTCGTCA
This sequence comes from Laodelphax striatellus, assembly GCA_017141395.1. Classification (NCBI taxonomy): domain Eukaryota; kingdom Metazoa; phylum Arthropoda; class Insecta; order Hemiptera; family Delphacidae; genus Laodelphax; species Laodelphax striatellus. The sequence goes on from CM029544.1 coordinate 28,708,017, forward strand.
GTTGCATGTTGAGCTGAATCACTGTCTCAAAACTATTTTAATAGAATATTGCCACATTATTATTTCATACTAAAATATTATTAATATTTCAGACTACAATAACAAATACAATTTAGTGCAGTGGTACTATTACTACTGTATTTTTTTTGTAGTGTGGCCAAGTTCGTAGTAAATAGATGCACCATTAACATTATTACTATCCACTGAACTATTCAAATGTAGTTATATTGAAATTTTTACTCAGCTATTCAAACTTGCGTTTTTCTGTGGTAGATCCATTTTCTTCTATTGGTAAAATTACACTGACTTTACAACTTTTAAAGTAAACATTAAACTAAAATTATTGTGAAGACTGCTTCGTATCTACTGTTGTTAGACATGTGTATGTTTTGTTAATTTTTTGGGAATGTTTTTCTGCTTGGAAATTTTTGTGCTTGTTTTTCGTCAAATTTCTCACCTGTTTTCAATTTTTTTTCGCAGTTGGCTTCCCAAAGAAACTCAGAATTCATTGGACCAATACAAAAGGACACTTGAAGAATCGGATTTGACGTTGTGTCCAGTTGGGCAGAACGCCGAATGCTACAGGATTTATGAAGCACTATCTGTTGGGAGTATGCCGATAATCGAGGATCAAACAACACTAGGATCGTGTGATAAGAACGCATTTAGACTTCTGAAGAAATACAACCCGCCTTTTCTGTTCATCAAGGATTGGGGACAACTGCCTGAAATCATCAGATCTGAAATGGCTTTACCTCAGAGTGCCAAGAAGAGGCGTCGCTCGCATATTTTGAAGTGGTATAAAGAATTCAAAGAAAGCATGAAAGATTCCCTCATAAATGTATTGAAATCGAAGATGTCTGGTACTTAAAATCGCGTTGAATTCAGCTGATACTGAATTTTAACTTCTATCTTTTTGCCTCCAGCTTGCTTGGAGTGTAACCCCTCAATTCCATTCGTGTTGGGTGTCACTGTTGTCGTATTGGGTCGAGCAAGGGTTTAGATTTTTGCTATTCGGCAATTATTTTTAACTTATGTTCGTTCCATCTACTGGTCTTTTAATGTTTGTTTAGTTTCATCAAACTTTTGAAGATAGATTGAGAGCTTGAGACACGCCTCTGCCACCCATAACATTATGGGTAAATTAAGAAAAATGCCACCTTGGTCTGAGTAGCCCAGACCAAAACGTGTTGTTGGGGTATTATTTTTATTTCCCTCTCAGTCTGCCTACCAGTTTTAGGGTAATCTCAGACTTGTATCTCCTAGCTGAGACCTACCCCACTTTTTGTTATGCTAGTATAGCAGAACTGCAGGAGTAAAGAGTGATCAAGAGCTACTCTGATCCTTTATCGCGAAAAATTCTTGCCCAATCTGAGAAAGATTAGGAGAACAGAGGTTCACTCTGCATACTCACCCTAGAGTCCACTGTGTACAGCACTGGTGAGACAAGGAGTGGATTCCCAACATACTTTTTAGAATGATGGGGAACTTGGGGAAATGCCCTCAGTTATCAACAGTCAAGAATGACGGAGAGCACTGAGCGACATACCTGTGGAACAGAGGTCGTGTCTCATAAAGTGTTGTAGCAAAATAACTCATTGAACGAGCGACTCTGTGAAACAGTTTTTAATGTGAAGAAATAGTGGCTCACACTATGAATGAGAAACGAGTCTTCTCATTGGCCCTAGTCGAAATATTAGTTAATATGTGTGTAATGTGTCTTACAATAATTCTTGAAATGTCTTACACTGAGATAAGGCTGAGTTCTAGTGATAAAATATCCCGGAAATATTCAATACAATTATTGTATTGATTCCAATACAAATGAGTAAGCATGACACTATTCAAGAGCCACTTTTAAGTTACAAAATATTCCGAAGATATCCAGTAAAATTATTGTTTTGATTCAAGAGCTACTTTCTATCATAGAGAAGCGATTCTAATCTGTTCTCTGTGTTTCTATGCAACCGTTTTTGTAGAAGTCTTTCATGGTTTCTAGGCAAAGAATTGGAGTCCCTCAATGTCAATCCGTTTTCATTGGACATAGTCACCTCAATGCCAGACATCACTTATCTTTAAATTCATGTTATAAAATATTCCGAAAATATCCAATGAAATTATTATTGTGGTAAAAACCCCACTTTCTATGTAACTGTTTTTGTAGAACATACGCAAAGAATTGGAGTCACACAATAACCTACACTCCTACAGTATGCCAAACATCACTCATCTCTAATTTTAAGTTATAAAATATTCTAATGAAATCGTATAAAATTATTGTTTTGATTAAAGAGCCACTTTCTATGTAACAGTTTTTGTAGAAGGCATGAAAATATGCAAAGAATTGGAGTCACACAATATCCTACCGTATGCATTAAATGTTAGTCACTTCAATGCCTTCAGACATCACTTATCTTTGAATTCAAGTTATAAAATATTCTGAAAATATCCAATAAAATTATTGTCTTGATTTTAATACGAATGAATAAGCTGCAAGCGTTGCATGAGAAATTATTGAAGGGCAACAATCTATGAGGCATTATTTTGTAGAAGGAATAGAAACTTGGTCTAAGTAATGAATCACAATGTCCTTCTGTTTCAATTTTTCTTTATCAATAGACAAGCAAAATGTCATATCCTCCATAAAATCTAAATGTTGTGGTTTTCACATGATTATTTTGGTTCTGACTATTTTTTCAGCAGTTCTGGTAAGCGAACATCTTTATAGTAATTTAGAGAAAGTATTTTCTGGACCCCCATCAACAACAACGTGGATAGTAATAGAGGCGGTTTCCAATAAGCTTCCAGTAGAATCTGGAAACTATTCGACTGGAGGTAGAGGGGGTTCCGGTAGAATCTGGAACCGATTTCCAAAAAAGATATGATTTTTATCATTATGTTCATCTCGTATAGCATGGCAAGTAGAATAATTGTTTCCAAAAAGTGAGGATCACCTGCTCAATCATCCAGCTATATGTACTAGTGGGTGGTTTCTCATTGCGCCATAGATCTGGAGAAGGTGAAGGATGACATCAATGATATAAATGTGAAAGCACAGTTAATAAATTTTTCTTTAAAAGAGGAGAAAGCTGGCAGTTATGGAAGAAAGTGCGTCCGACTCCTCCAATGATAATAACTCCGATAATGATGATGATCTTATGGATTTTTAACTTCCTACAATTATGACAGATCTCGAATGCTGCCATAGAACCCTGCAACAGCTTTTTGTAACTACTGACTCGGACAGTTCTGCAGACGAAAAAGAGAATGTAAATGGAAAAAAGAAACAAGAGGAGAAAGCTGGCAGTTATGGAAGAAAGTGCGTCCGACTCCTCCAATGATAATAACTCCGATAATGATGATCTTATGGATTTTTAACTTCCTAGAATTAAGACTGTTCACCAACAAGCGTTTGAGAATTTCTAGCTCCAATCAATAATTCTTAACCACAATATTACAACACAAATCCATATACAGTATATGTGTGTCCCCTTTGATGGATGCCGGTGGAAGTTGAATAGGATTCAAGCTGTTAGCTATTATGATTCACGGTTTGACTACCGGTTATTTATTTGTTCCCTACCTACTATTGATGTGATCACCTATTTTTACATCTAAGTACCGGCGTGCATGTTTTATTACAGTATTTTCAAAAGATGGTTGCTCTATGGAGCAATAATTTCTCTGGAAGGAATAAAAAAGTGCCAATAATTAGTTGCTCTAATCATGCAGTGTGCAGTATGTATCATAAACTAACTAATGTCAAATTTCTAGTTTTGAAAACATTGCCTGACTAAACAATAATCGATTTGAGGCAGCTTATGTTAATGAATTTCCAAGACATCCCAATCAATCTGCCCAAACCTTAGATTCTTTAGAAATCTTAGACTACTGGAGTACGTTATGTACTTTAGAGAACTACGTGCTTTAATTTTTTTAGTGTGATATTTTCTCGAGATAAAATTTTTGTTAGTTTAAATTTGTAGTACTGAAGCATTGTGTGACTAAAGTATTAATTTTAGGGATCTAATGTCCCTTCAATACCTTTTTGTATTTACAAAAAGGTAAGCATTTATTGTTGTTGAAAAAAGGAGTTTTAATAAAACAAAAAATTCTATAGAAGAGATAGAAAACATGGTGAAAATCAGTACCTTCAAATTGTGCTACTGATTGCGTATTGCTTTATTTTATTACAGCTTATAGCCAGATTTCTAGTATGGAAAGCATTGTCAGATTCAATAAAATAATCGATTCCAGGTAGCTTACCTTCATGCTATGAATTCTTATCAAGTTGGCTTATTGTTATTTATGTTATAGTAGAATTTATTATAGTTTTAATTGTTATTTTTATTGGAAGTGGCTGTATCAAACAATATTTCCTTGAAGGTTTAAATGTATGCCATAAACTTGTGCCTCTAATGATAATTGATTATGCTGTGTGCAATTTTGTTGTTATATTATAATTGACTAAGACCAAATTTCTAGAATGGAAGACATAATCCCACACTAAAGAATGTTCATAAGCTCTCTTATATTATACCTCCAAATCAGTTCATCCAAATTAGGTTGTTTTAATCGTTAGAATTGTTCTGGGAAAGACTTCAGTGACTACTGCAATACTTGATGTTTATTGGTGTCATTAAACTATTGTATGTTCATTGAATATAATATCTTACTGAATATGAACATGAAATAAAGTCTACATAAATGTTCAAAAAGTTTTTTAATCATTGATCCATTTCCTTTTTACATTCTGATGTTTTCCATGAAGACAATTAGCAGCCGCAAAATTTTGGGCTGCATCATTTTTCGAAAATTGATGGTTTTTGATTCACCAGACATTACAATGATTGCTCCACAAATGATCAACCTTATAACATTATATGGGTTACTCGTTTTCTCATATTATAGTATAGACTATAAAGTATTGTCGGATTTATTTAATTTTGCGGATGGCATTAGATAGATAATAGATAGATGAATAGATATTATATCGTTGCTGATGACCGTAGAGACCGACGACAAAAGAAGAACTCTCTTCTCTCCATCTATCTAATGCCATCCGACAAATTAAATTAATCCTATTATAAGCGTAGTCCATTAAATGCCAATCAGAGACGAAAACAATTAATTAAGTTTTTGTGTGAAGATTGAAGCACTAGAGGTTGATTCAAATCACGTTACGATGTACTAGCTAGGTTGCATTGAATAAGTGCAGCTCTATTAGAACGAAATCTTAAATCAACGTTTGAACAGGTGTAAATAAAATAAAACTGATATTTCAGTTGTATATGTTCTACTCACTCGAACACATTTCCTGTTTTATGTTAATAATCTCATAATTTCTGATATTCTCATAATTAACATCAGAATTTAAAAATGTGAATCACACTGAAATTCAATACAGAGAACCGAATTCCAGCGAGCTTAATGAATGTGATCGCGTAGAACAGGTAGGCCTATGTGAAATTATAAAACATCGTACTGAAACTTGAGTGAAAACAAAGCATTACTGGAATCCAACTAGAACAAAAACTGTTCCTTCAAAAACTTCCTTAGAAGGTTTGACTGGAGGATTAATTTATCATAATTTATTGAATCTGAAGGATAAAGACCTTCCAGGAAGAGGAAGTACATTCGAGAGGTATATTGGGGTTTATTAAAAATTGTTTTTATAATCATCTCTTGCATTATAAACAGAGCCGACAAATGAGCCTTGAAAGTCCTTCCCCAAACCACTATAATCCATACTGCAATAGTGATTGCAATGGTGCTTTTGTGAATTTGTCAATTTATTATGCTCGTTTGGCTTCGAGGTTAATAATTGAGTAAAAGCATAGACTTATTATGTAAAAGCTCTTTAAAAGAGATAAACAAGATATATGTATAGTCTCTGGTAAAAGTCACAAAATAATATCACAACAGAACCCATAGCCTATACTGATTCCGAATTTTTTTACAACATGTAAAAAAATGTTCAGGATGCTTACTTACTGTATGTTCTCATGAGAAATTTGAGCCCATTGACATGCTACTTTTACAAAACTATACCATAGAGAAGCGATACTCTCTTCTAATCTGTTCTCTGTGACTATACATAATTTAACGTATTATACAATATCACGTGCTTCATAATACAGAGTCCGGCACAGAAACTATCTGATTTGAAATGCGCGCCATTCAGGCGGTAGGGATTATAGGGTAGGCTACTGGGTCCTATTTCATTTGAAAGGTATGATTTTGAAGTTTTATTTCCGCCCGTTTCAGACGCCACTACAATGGGCAGCGTGTAGATCGGTTCCCTTTGCTATAGCATCTAAATTAAAATTGATTGAGCAACTTTCTATAGATTTATATTGCTTTACAATTTACTATTGTTCTTTCTCTAACTTTTCTTTCTTTAAATTTATCTACTCTTACTGATATTTTATCTAGTATTGTTTCCTTAATACAGTTCTTTCTTCATCTGTTGTAATTTCTCATATATTATTATTATTATTATTAGCCGTATAGCTCCCGAAGTGGAAGACGCTGAGTCTGAATCATGATCGTTGACTTTTATTTGACTTGGCGGTTTTCTTGTTCGCCCACCAGCTTTTCATTTTCTGCGAAAAAGCCGCTTTTCTTTCATCACTCCATCTCATTCCAGCTCTTGGAGCTTTTACCTCTGGAATAATTTCCCATTTATTTATTTTTGTTTTAAAATTATTTCGATTTGTAATTTCATCATCAGTAATTTTTGCTAGAACTAGATCATTCTTAATTTCTCATATATATTATATCTTGTAACTTTTTTCAATTCTCATTTCATTTTGTAACTTTTTAGATGTATTTTTTCAACTTAGAAGCTGTTGTATAGTTGTTTCATGAGTGCGTTTGGGCTATATGCCTGTCGCACTTTTATATTTTGTATCAATAAATAGCTAAACTAATTACATAGTTTTCATCATGATTTTCTGATATGCTAGAATCTTTGATAAGATACTGAAGCCCCGGGAGGTTGTCAAGTTCAGGTAGTACAAGTACAGATCCTGAACCTGGTCTTGCCCTTCGGCGGGTGAAAAGTTTGACGAGCTCGGCTCATATCGGCTCTATACACAGAAACTCGTGGGAGTTTAAATGGAAGTTAGTTGTTGAGCTGCTCTCTCTTCTCTCTAGATGAGACGGGCTTTAATGAGTGACGTCACTATCTAATCCCTTTCGTTGTTCTCCCTGCCGAAGCAAAGTTATCGGTGTAGGCAATTCTGCTGAATTCACAGCGACCAATTATACCAACTAACAAGAAATCAAACAGTTTTATCTTGGACCCCTTTTGTTTGAAACATTTTTGGGATCATTAGCATGATTTGGAACTCGAAGTTTTTAGAATTTTATATCGGACTATTACGGCCTAGTACGAAATTCTCTTGAAATTCTGTATCGAAATGAATGAAAAGACAAGATGTTGTCAAACCACTGATTTATTAGAAAATCGAGATACCGGTTTCGGTTGTTACACCATTATCAATCTCTGGTAAACTGAAAATTTAACGTACAGAGCAGCAGTATTTATACTAACGGTAAAGCACCGCTATTGGTAGACGCTCTAGCCAATGACCGTGAACGGCTGCCATTGGCCTAGACAAGCTCCTCCCCGATTAGCGGTTCATTCAAGCATTACAAAATGACGATTCAAACAGAAAACACAATTGAAGAACAATAAATAGCTACAATAACCTAAGAAATAAATGAAACAGTATTATGGAAGAATAAGAAAAACAAAGGAATAAACTAATGCCGTAATATTCAATTGTGTTTTCTGTTTGAATCGTCATTTTGTAATGCTTGAATGAACCGCTAATCGGGGAGGAGCTTGTCTAGGCCAATGGCAGCCGTTCACGGTCATTGGCTAGAGCGTCTACCAATAGCGGTGCTTTACCGTTAGTATAAATACTGCTGCTCTGTACGTTAAATTTTCAGTTTACCAGAGATTGATAATGGTGTAACAACCGAAACCGGTATCTCGATTTTCTAATAAATCAGTGGTTTGACAACATCTTGTCTTTTCATTCATTATGGATAACTACCACAATATCACGTTCACAACTACTCGAAGACTGTATCGAAATCATAATACTTTGTATTATGAGATATGAAGCCGTTCCAATACTTTTCACCCACTCTGACAATGTAAATATGTCTGATTAATAATTAAAATATCTTAAAAACGGTTTGACATATCGATGTGCGGTTTTCGCCATTCATTTCTCTTGAAATTCTGTATCGAAATCATGTATAACATGACCACCTTACCATTTCAAAAAATGTAGTTAGATTCAATATGGCGGATCCAAGATGGTGGACCAGATTTTTGAAGTCACATTTAAGTAGTATTTTCAATGTAAGTACAATTCCCAATGTCACCTATCATCAAATTACCATCGTATAAGAAATATTGAGCCGTTTCCATAATTTTCACCAACTCTGTATATTTATATATCCATTATTAAATGCATGATAATGAGTTCTCTCTAGGAGAAAATATTATCATAGTTCAACTTTTGGGTGATTCAAAAAGAGCGCCGTTTTCAATATATCAAATTAAGAGGTTTATTTAAACGAAAAATTGAAAATAAATACATCAAAATGTTCATCTCACTTTCCGATTTCACGTATGAAAAATTATGTCATGCATGTGTCCTCCTCTACTGCGCTGGCACGCATCAATTCTGTCCATGAAATGCACTGTTACTGCACAAGTTTCCACTTCCCTTTCACCGATAACCCATCGAATTTCCTCCTTCAAGTCATTGATGTTTCGGGGTTTATTAACATACACCAATGACATCAGATGACCCCAAAGACAGTAGCGTCATTTCACCAAAACCTTGGGTGTTTGCCGGATAAAATGCTCATTTGTACATTAGCTAGTACAGAATATTATCTGTAACCCAGGAATCAGGGGGGGGCAAATGCCCCCCCTGCCCACCCCAAATGACGCCCCAATGGCCAATGATGATCGGAATTACGAGAAATGACGCGATCCTGGAACCGTTCATTGAGCAACACAATATTGTTTCGCGGGCAGCGTGGCATTTGGCACCATTCTGCTGAAACCACAACTCGTCAATGTCTATTCCATCCAAATGATGCCATAAAAACTCCCTAATCATTGAACGGTATCGGCCTCCATTACTGTCACGGCTTGACCTTCCTGATCTTCTACCGATGACGCCGATGACGCCACCCGACCAAAAGCCGTCACTCGCTGTGCATACATTTCTCACTCGTCAATGTTAATAAACCCCGAAACATCAATGACTTGAAGGAGGAAATTCGATGGGTTATCGGCGAAATGGAAGTGGAAACATGTTGTGCAGTAATAGTGAATTTCATAAAAAGCCATACGATAAAAGAAAGTGAATTTCATGGACAGAGTTGATGCATGCCAGCGCAGTAGAGGAGGACACATGCATGGCATCATTTTTCATACATGAAATCGGAAAGTGGGATAAACATTTTGATGTATTTATTTTCAATTTTTCGTTTAAATAAACCTCTTAATTTGATATATTAAAATCGGCGCTCTTTTTGAATCATTCTATATTATAATAGTTGGTCCATTACACTGTATTTTTTCAATCATAGATATTTGACAGAAAACTATTATTATATTAATTTGTAATACCGGCCTATGATGTATTCTATTCCATAACTAAATAGCGTACACTTTATAATAACGATTACTAGATGAAATGAAATGGAGACGTTTACTTTGAGAATACGTGTCCGGAAAAGGAATGGAACAGAATGAAAAGGAAATCTTTTTAGAGTCCGCAAAAGGATAGAGATTGCCCATCTCTACTGCTAGGTAACTGCCCGCAGCAAAAGTCACTCATCAATTGCAGTTTCTCCCTTTCAAGGCCCTGTATGCTGTACTCTGTATAGTTTTCCGTTAATGATTAATGTCAATATTTTTTAATCCGGCACAATTTTTGTCTTCGGGAGGGGCTTAATTAAGCTCCTTTTAAGCCACCCTCCCTGGCTATATCTTGCCTGTTCGTGCCTAACATGCGAAGGATTTTAACACAACGAGAAGTTTTTTCAGAGGGATCTCGTGTTGAAAGTACTGTACTTGGCCATCAAGCAGTCACGATCACCCATCCTACAGGAGTAGCAGGCACATGTCACTTAGTGATAAGACAATACGTGATGATTAGTGATAAGACAAGTGGACATGATGATTTTATGGAAGTACTGAATAAACGAGCTACGTAGTTTAAGCTTCCAATTTTGTTATACTGAAAGAGAATTTTGTAAGAGCGTATCGTTATAAGTACTCACTGAATAATATGTAGATGTGGTCATGTCAGTAGCTATCATAGTTTGAGGCTCGGTTATAACTATTATTAATATAACTATCAATAGTTATTGATAACTATTATTAGTTATATATAATATAACTATTATTGAATAGTTATATAGTTGCGGCCACGAAATTAGGCGGCTGAGAGATTTTGCCTATTGATTTTGAATATTGAGGGTTGAATTAAAAAAAAAATTACAAGCAAAAAATAGGTACTGCATTTCAAATACATGTTACAGAGAAGTATAATGACATTGAACTTCTCAAATTTCAGCCTCTCATCCCAATGCCTTGATGGCGCAGTTGGCCATCAATGCCTTGATTCAATTCCGAGATGCTGGTTCGAGTCCCATCCGGGGCAGTATCTTTTGCTAACAAATTTGAAGTTTTAATCAATTAACCATACATTTTTTATTGTAATAAATTCATTATTGATGATTTGAAATTATTCATTATGTTTATTATTTATTACAATAGCCTAGTCTATTCTAATTTTATGAAAGTAATCCAAATGTTGAAACGTTTCTCTCAATTGCAGAAAATAGCTACTATGTTTACTACTTGAGCAATTCTTGAAAGTACTGTCCTGTTTTTTCTGTTAATCTGTACACTACAATATCGGTTCCTTCCTTGGATTCTCCGTTGTATCGGTTTATTATAATAATGGTCGGTCCCGGCTGCCTAAAAACAGTCGTTAAGTCACGTCTGAGACCCTGAACTGATCAGGAGTGACCTGAAAACTCTGACACCAGACCTGAGCCAGCCAGGTTACACGGAATTATTATTATAATAATGGAAGTTAATGAAAACGAAAAATATTCTGATTACGAAGGATATGAAAGTGTAATTGTTTTGCGAAATTCTTTACATTCGCGTATGGGAATGCGTATGTTCAGGCTACGCTATTTAGTAGGGTATTATGGCAGGAAATTGATATGATATTCTAGATTGGGGTATCGGATTTGTGTTGTGGGAAATGCTCGTGTGAGGGAAGGCTTACCTTGACCTATGATTGGCCTATATAGGCCTAGGCCTGTAATATACTCGAATATCTCAATGTTGGATTTGTGAATTGGCGTGAGCTGAGATCCGAGCAGAGCAGAGCCAACTGCGAGTGCGTAGACTTGTCGAAAAGGATTCGTCGATAGGGGAAAAAGGGAAATTCAGCTTCTCGGGGGAAATTTTTCCTTGTCGGGGAAGAAGAAGCAGAGTGAGCATTGGCTGAGAGCACAGAGCAGGTCAGACAAGACCGGTCAATAGACCCCCGTAGCTATTGCAGTTGTAGTTCAGCACATCAAGTAATTTATGAATTTATGTGATTAATTATTTGACTTTAGTGTATCTGATGTATGTTATTGTGTTTTGTGATTTTCGCTGTGCAAACATAGACTTTCCAACCACTAATTAAGGTAGGCAATCTATAAACTTTGGTTTATTATTTTGAGCTGGCGTATCGATTAATACCTGACCCTATGGAATTGTGTTCTCAGTAAGGCTCTAATGCTCCGATAGATCTCTCACACATGTAAAACCACAAATTTTCGCTAATCGATTGATTCGTAACAATACCCCTATCGTATTGATTAGTTAAGTGCTTGTTCAATACACACAATACAATGAGCACTACTGCTATCTTGAGCAGGCATCAATGGGCAACATTAAGCAAGGCCCATTTATAAGGCACATATTTTTCATCAAAGCTACCATCTATGAGCTTATTATGAGGCTTGTTTCTACTCAAAGGGGATCAATTTTCGTAATATTGACTGCATTTAATTAGTTTTATCAATTCTATCAACAGCTGTATTATTGACGATGAATATATAGAGCTAGAGCTACCACCTTATCTGATTCTGTCTGCACTTGAGCTGTTGTAAAAATCGAATGCGTCTCATTCAAGTACCTACTTACAATGCACCTGTATTCAATCATTCATACTCAACCATATGTTTATTCTTACAATGAATGGCATGTGCAATTTGTCTTGGAACTTTCAACGAATAAATAAGCTTATTTATTCTTTTGCGTGTTGATTAATTAAAGACTTTACCTAGGTAAAGTTAAATAAATAAATTAATAAATTTATTGAAAATTAATTCAAGGTGATGGAAGCAAACAAAAATATAGTCTACTGTTGAATAAGCACACTTATTCATGGAAAGATGTAGTGTAAGTTCTTGAATAAGCTGCTTCGATTATCAATAGAAATTTCTGTGACATTCATCATGTGCAAGAAACGTTTTGTTTACTTACGATAAATTTTATAAGTAAAAGCAAATACAATTAACTATACAGTTAGTTGATTTTCATCTGTGATAGAAGGTATGGATATTTATCGAGAATTCCACTATAAAATAAAATCTTCAAAGCTTATAATTGAATGTTGATCTATGTAGCCAGTCGATAGGGGCGAATTGAAATACGTGAATCCAAATTCAAATGAGTAGTAATTAGGATTGTAGGTCCTAATAAGCATTGAAGGCATGGAAACAATAATATAACATATAAAAGGCTGTTTCATACATCCAACATTCAACCGGTTACAAAATCTCCAATAAAAGTTCGATCTTCACTGCATTATTTTAATTACTACGAATGGTGATCATAGATTAACTTTGATTGAAATTTGTGCAAGCAGTGTTGAAAAGTGGCTATTATTTTCCGTCGAGACCATGCAAACATTTTTCTTAATGCTGCATTATAAGTACAGTATTGGAAAACTCTCGGTTCTCCAGAATTTCTTCATGGCTCTCTTCTTGAACTTATCAAAACTGATCGAAGGTTTAACTTTTAGTTTTTAGGTTATAGATAAACGATACACCTTAATTGTCTGAATGAAAACATGTGATTTGAGAAAACATGAATGAAAACATGACATATTGAACATGAGACTACAATAGCAGCATGAATTATTCTAAGAGTTATAGACAAGTTGAGCTGTGAGCGATAATCAAACCGTTATATATATAATTTAAAATTATTTGAATGGAGTTTATTAGACCTCTAACCAGAGCTGTAGTCTCTTCAAGGAGTATGAGGTGATTCCCATAAAATTTTTTCGAGGATGATAATATTTCTTTAAAAATGAGCAAATCAATATTATTAAATTTTAGAGGATAGAATTAAATGAAATTTTAAAATGTTAGATGTTTGTATGTATTCTTCAATTGTCCAAGGATATGTACATATGTAGGCTACTTTTATCAAGTTGATATGAAAATAACACTATGTCCCAGTTACACAATCCCAGTTAAGCTTAATCATCAATTAACAATGTTGATTTTTATGAGTAATCGAAGTTTCAACTCATTTTTGTGCAACTATGAATTTACATGAACTATGAGTTTACATGAAAAGTTGTCTGAATCCGATAATTAAGCACTTGCGAGTTGTGAGTCACAACTAGCGCCGACTCCATATAAGGCCTAGGGGGGGGGGGGATTTTCAAAAAATGTCCGGGGGTGGGGGGATGTTTAATTTAGAAATTCTCGTCGATGATTCTTTTCAGTGGAAAGTCTCGAGAAAACTTTTCCGCGTCCGAGAGATACTACCTCCTTGATGTGTGAGAGGAGGCTCAATAGGCTATCCTCATTGCACAGTGCTATTAAAACTTTTTGTAACTTGAAACTTTCAATTAAATTAATAACTAAGAGTTCACATGATGTCCACAATATTTTGTGATGTTGTTTTTATAATTTTATAGTTTTGTAATATAATTGGTACTGGGTGTTTGTTTCTATTCTAATATTCTCGTAGGGTAATAACGCAACAGTCAATATAAACGAATTTTAAATTCGTTACTCTTCCATCAATAGCTTTTGATTGCTACATTAAAGCGATAACAACGACTGCATTTCAAAAAACAAGGAAGGTTCACTTCAAATGATCAGATATTTAATCAATGGAAACTCATTACAATGGATCATTACAATGCATTTATTGTGTAGAAAACTACACAATCTATCACAAATTTATTCCGAAAGCAAACATCCTACGACTTTCACTTGGACAAAGTTATAGTGTCAAAATAATTCGCCCAAAATCAGCTCAAAATGTATTTTTAATGTTCATCTATCTTCCAATAGAACTACGCACGTAGATCAAATTTTTCAACCGGTCCTTCAACTGGCTCAATCGTCCAATCAAATTTCATAAATTTCTCATCAAAACTTATTGTCCTGTTGGAAAACTCTTCATAGATATACGTATTCGCCACTAAATGGGGAAAACACCACTACTGTAGATTCAAGTAGGTCTACACGAATTAGGTATCTGCATTTTTTAATGGGTAAAATTTCAGGCTCATATTAAATTCTCTGGAATATGTTTTATTTGTTATTTCGTCTAACCAAGGAATTCTTAGAATCCTCCTGGAAGTTTACTTTTCAAATGCTTGCAACGCCATTGATAATAGCAAGATGGTGTGACCATAGTACGCAAAATACATGTTTTTAGACATATATACTAGCATGTCTACACGTTTGATATTTAAAGTATAATGAATCATTTTTCAATTTGGAATTATGAATACAGTAGATCTATTTCGGTCAGTTTAGGCTACACTACTGAATTATAACATGAATTTACCTGATATGTTGGTTTTTTTAGTACGGTATGTAGTATAAGTATTGATTGTCTGCAAAATCATCAAACTTCAGATGATTTCAAATAGACTACTTTACACTCTTTACATCTGTTTTGTTTGCTATATCATGTAAGTCCTGTTCTGACCGATTAGGCAGTGATTAAAATTCATGAACCACGAACAATATTGATTTTTTTCTGAGGGTGATGCCAATATATGTCCTAGACTAATGTATTGATAATTACGATGAGAGATGAATGAACATACATTTTATCAAAAATACAAAATATCAAAATAAATTTTTAAAACAAGGCTATAAAATTTAGAAACTCCAGGAGTTATTTATACAGAAAAGACCTATTGATTGAGAAATGACCCATACAATTTGATTCTCTTTCTCGAGTGGCTTCAAGTAGGACGAGAGAGTGAGAGAGACAATGATATAAAAGAGTGTTATATTGAACATTAGTATCGGTAGTTGAAGGAAGTGAGAAACTATGATGTGGAAATGATGCAGTTTGCAATAATTGAATGAAATATTATTTTGTGTGTTGTGCAATGCATGTCTTTGGAATAATTATTACATTTATTGGAACCAATATTTATTTTTGAAGATGATGGAAAATTCAAACGCCGAAAGTCGTAGCAAGAACTAGTGAGACGAAAACCAATATGCTGATGAAAATGCTTTCAATTTCATTAGGCTAATACAATCATGAATCACGAAAGACTTTAGATCCGCGACATAATCACTCGCAACGTATACGATTGCAACGTATTAATGATATCTCAAGGATGAAATTGAATTCTATTTTAAATTCTTGTTTCGGACCTATCTTATGGGCAAACAACGAACCAGAACTTGTAAACTCGGCCATTCATAGCCCCTGCATCCCTTCCGATCATCAACTATCAAAATTAATTTTTATGATGTATCAGTTTTGAGTCATCTTTCATGACATTTTTGTGTCATATTTTTGATCCACACAATTGTTCCTTCACACTTGATTGGATTAGTGAATATAAAATTCAATCTTAGGGTGGGAACATGTCGGAGCTGTGATAAACGATCCCAGCTGTGATACTAGCAACGCTTTTATCGATGGTCCATTGCCCAAGTGCAATTAACATCGCAGCTCCGACATAAACAGGCTGATTAGAAAACACGTCAATATTATCTACGCACTGCTAGTATCACAGCTGATATCGCTTATCACAGCTCCGACATGTTCCCACCCTTAAGGTGATGCATTGAGAAGTAATATTATTCCATGATTGAAATTTTTGAATTTTGGAGTGTTTATGATGAAAAAAAAAATACCAAGATGTCAATGCAGTCAAGACAGCTTCGGAAATATGTGTTTATCTCATGAATTTTACATAATTTATTCCAGCTTCAACAGGATCTACCATTCTCATGAGGTTCTCATCTTGTATTTATATCGTACACGAAGCAATTATCATCTCAAAAAAATGAAGCAGTAAATAATTCGAATTTATACAACTATAAAAAATATACATTGAATTAAATATTTTTTTCATGTTCTGTGTAAACTCTTATTGTACCAATAATTTGAATTTAAACCTCCTCTGTTCCTTGTAAATATACCTGGTATGTTTTTTAACGTATTATTAAAAATAACTTTTAAACGATTTTGTATGTTGAGATACACTATCAAATTAAAACTGAAAATAAGATTTTTTTATCATTCTAATGATAAAATCTAGCCAAAGATTATTACTAGCTTTAAAAATTATTACTGTAAAACTTGTCTTTTCTAAAATGCAGATTGAAAATTAATAAAATTTTAACAGTTGATCAGCAAACACTGAATTTTGGAGCGGCAAATATCTTGAATTTATTCTTGGAGGGATAAATATCTAAAATGAATACTGCCATTAGATTAATCCCTGCCATAAATAAAGCATTCATCCACGTAGATGATGAGAGAGGCCCAGAACGTAGGTGGTGTTCATAATATGTTTGTCTGTTCTTTCAGATGCAAAAATGATCCCAGAATCTTGCAAATGGATAAAGGTAAAGTGCATTAAAATTGTTCGAAAAACCTCAGTTAATTCGATTGATTCATTGAATAGTTGAGTCTAGAAAGATCTAATTAGAATAGCTTTCAGTTGCTAGGTCCTTCCAGAGTAGACAAAATAATTCATATTCAGTCCATTCTAGATACATTCAATGAATTAGTTCAGTTGATAATAATTTATCATCGTATATTCTTTTAATGAGACACAGTAATTTATTTGTCCCTAAACATTAGACTATGATTAGCATACGATCGTGTGAGAATGTTTTGCTTGAAAATGATACTTTAAATTTGGTTGTTGATTAGAGAAATCTAGGTAACTTGATTCGATTGTGTTTGCATGTATGTGTTGAAATCTCATAGTCGATCAGTTTTTATTAGAATTCGTTCTTTGTAGATTAATTTCTGCTCACTCCATCCTATTGAGTGCAACGACGACGTTTGAATTTATTGCCTTGACTTCAACGATACAAGCTTTATTTTTCATGACAGCTGATAGATTCAAAGACTATAATAAGCGTTGGTGGACGTGATCTTTATAAGAATTAAAAGGTTGTAGACCCACGCCAATTTTTCAATCATGCTATATGCCAGCTTACATGGTTGCGGCTAGGGAGAATAATTGTTTCAAATTGTATGGAATGAATATATAATTCAGCAGCAGTGTGAGAACTAACACTTGGTCACTGAGTTTATACGACTTGAATCAACTTGCATTAACTATGTACAGCAATTGGCTTGTTGTTGGGCAATTTTATTCAATTGTAAACCATTCAAACAATTTTGTTGTTTGCATTGTTGTTCGCCGCACGACAATGAGTTTTCAGGCAATAGTCTGCCTTTTACATAGGTACCATACCTACTGAAACAGAAACTCATCAGTCGAGTCTTATCAAGCTTTATGAAACTCAAAAAACGACTCGCGATGCAGACACAAGTAAGAATGAGCTGAATGTTTTACTTAGATATAGGCTATAGCTGGTGCAGCACTTAAAACTATACTATTCTTTTGAAATGAAAACTTATTCATAAAGTATATGAATAAATTCAAATAATTTTAAATAAATCGTCTTTGACAAGATTAAACTTTTCATTTGAGTTGGCACCTATTCAAAGTCTGTAATGAATATATTTACGAGCTTATCGGAATGTGTAAACTTGTACCTACGCTTTTTCAAATTGGAGTGATAATTTTGAAGATAATTTAGAAACTTGTAGATGACGCATTTTACGAAGTGAAATTATTATCTTTTACCATTAATTGTGAACAAGTGAATTATTCAAATTTCTTCTCATGTTCAAGAAGGATCTATAGCCTAACACTCTTTCTTTTTTCTTATAAAAACCTGCTTAACTGTAAGGTAGGTCTTCATAAGTTGAAGAGTTCTTACATTAGATTAGGTCCAACGCACACCGAATGAAACAAAACATTTTCGTTTCGACTAGAGTTGTTTGTTTCAAACCACTGGGACAGGTTTAGTATTGAAGTAGGGGAGACCAAATAATGCACTTTCACACTGCATAGACAAAACGTTTTGTTTGTCTCAGTCAGTTTAGAACACGTTCTATGTTTGACTTGAAACATACGGTACGGTAACGTTTTGTTTTGTTTCCTTTCATTTGGTGTGCGGCCAGCCTAATTGAAATTTGAATTATTTATAAATTGATTTGATTTATTTATTTATGTTATGGATTGTAGGTACATAATACAGGGTTCGGCACAAAAACTATCTGATTTGAAATGCTCGCCATTCAGGCGGTAGGTATTACTGGGACCTATTATTTCATTTGAAAGGTATAATTTTGAAGTTTTATTTCCGCCCATTTCAGATGCCATCATACCTCACAACAATGGGCAGCGTGCGTTTGACGCAAGTAGTTCTTTTTACACTGTGATTGCTGCCCAGAGCGCCTTCCGATGTCACTTATTGGACCAGTAGTTACTTTTCGGATTATCCTGGACTGCAAATCGATCATGACGAATTGAAGACATGGAATTGGTGTCCGGAATATCAGCTGATAACATTGAGTCAGTCAGAGCTTCCAATTTTGCGATCGCCACGTGCACTGCAAATTACACTTCTGATTAATCTGAAATTAATGATTCGTGTAGTAATTCCGCAATTCAGGTCTTCGAGGATAATTCTCATCACTAAATGGTCGCCGAATGTCTAAGCGTCAAAAAGCAGCCGCATGCTCAAGCACAGAACGTCGCGCCCGGTCGCGGTGTACGCAAGATTGAAACTTGAGACTGCCTCATGTTTTAAGCTCTTGTTCTTCGTTTTGTCACCCTCACTCTTCGTCTGAACATTGTGTCAAATGTAATAATCGATTTGCGGACCAAAACAGGACCCAACGGATAACGGGGAATCCTATTTCGGAAGATGCGCTCGGTCGCAATCACAGTGTAAAAAGGACTACTTGACGACAAACGCACGCTGCCCATTGTTGTGAGGTACCGTATGATGGCATCTGAAAAAGGTGGAAATAAAACTTCAAAATCATACCTTTAAAATGAAATAGGTCCCAATACCCTATAATACCACCAACAATTGGTTATTTTGGCTGTGTTTAGTCGCTCGGTGAGCGGTTGCTGAGTGATCATGATGTTAACACTCAAGATCAGGAACACTCAAGATTGCTCTCAGATTAGATGGGTGATGGCACAAAAATAAGGCGAGGAGACCCGTACGAGTCTCACCACCGATAAAAAGCCATACGAACATAGATATTTTATTGGCAACTGGATGAGATTATTTCTATTGAAAATTGTTAATAAAAGAATGGGAAATTTGTATTTTTTTATCATTTTATTGTTTCTAAAGTGGCCTTAAAGCTTACAAAGATCGTGCAAATATATCATAAAAACTCAAATAAACAAATAAGAAGCATTGATGATCTCAAGTAGTCTGAGAACTGATTCCATTGATTGTCAAGTATTTTGAAAGACAAAGATTATCAAGCAGCGTCCCTGTCAAAGCGAGTGGTTTAATATTCATTCAAGGAATTGTGTCTCCCTCCAATGGCCTCCAAAGGAGGCCTTGGTTGCTTGCCGTACGACAATGTTTCATAATGACTAAAGGGCTATCGCTGTCTCTGTACTCTGTGGTCTGTGAATCCCTTCTTCGCTCGTGCACGGGCACTCGGATGGGGATGGGATCACTCATCATTTGCAACACAACTGTCACGTTCTCATAGTTAGGTTATGTTGTTTACATGTCGAAGTCCGAAATTTTAGCTTCGGTTTAATTTAAAATGTTATTGTGTTACCGATTACCGATGCATCGTGAAATCGTGCTACAATTAATTTTTGTGAATAGTGGAGATACTTTTCATTTTTTTCGAGTTTATCCAAAACAAACTCGAATAGGCCTAGGTCCAATACTTCAACAGGGATGCATGAACTGAATTATAGTATTGGTGAAAACTCAGGTCAAGTTTATTCAGAAAAAACTCTGGTCAAACGATATTTGGGCGTGAGACTGATAAACGATAACCGGTGGGGGGGGGGGGGGTCTGAGTGTTATCTACCCCCAGAAAATGAGGGGGGGGGGGTTATGGAATTACCAATTTCCCTAGAATATCAGGGAGGGGGGGGGGTTAAGGAATCACCCCCCGGAAGAGCAAGGCGAGGGTTTTATTGTGAAGTAAAATCATTTGAGGAGATATTTCACAAGTTTATTCATACAAACTCGAATAGGCCAACACGATTGGCAGACCTAGGTATCAACCTAAGTACAATACTTCAACAGGGATGATCTAAATTATAGAATTGGTGAAAACTCAGGTCAAGTTTATTCAGAACAAAATCTATTACAATAACCCCAGAAGAGCGGGGGAGGTTCTTTTGGTGGTAGGGTTCCCCCGCAATTTTGAAAACTATTCAAGTATAATCACAGTTGAGTTTTTTTAGGCTAAAACTTTCCTTTCATCAATTAAAATCATAACTGTATTTGTACTATTATTTATAAAAATTTGATGGTTTATCGCAATGATTAAATTTATCCAAAGTGATAAACATAGAATTATATTAGGGCGCGAGACTTCACTCCATTGGGGGGGGGGGGGGTTGATAACTAACAACCGGTGGGTCTGGTTGGTATTCCCTGTGAAAATGTGCGGGTATGGAATTACGAATTACCCCAGAAGGGGGGGGGTTGCGTTTAGGAATTACCCCGGGAGAGCGCAGGGAGGGTTTTACTGTGAAATAATGGGTGGAGATCAATGGATAGGTATCAACCTAAGGACAATACTTCAACAGGGATGATCTAAATTATAGTATTGGTGAAAACTCAGGTCGAGCTTATTCAGAAAAAATCTATTACAATAATCCCAGAAGAGCTGGGGAGGTTCTTTTGGGGATAGGGTCCCAATATTATATCTATGATACATTCATGGATTCCAACTAATGTTGAATGTAACACGGTAAGCGGTAACTCTACGGTTGAACTCAACAGTAGGAAGAACCTAACAGTGTGCCCAGAAAGATTTAAAATTTGGTGAGTAAATCAGCTTTTCCAACAGGAAGAAGATGGACCCACAATAGAAGTGAATAGGAATGTTAACTACCTATTGAATAAATTCATACAGTAAGTTTAGTGCAGGTCTGCCTTCTTCCTTTATTACCAGTCTCCAAACTTTTATGAAATAGGCCCAAGCGGACTGGATAGATATTATCAACAAAATGTTGAAACATGTGCTTCAGTAACTTTTGCACTACAGTAACCAATGCAAGATGGTCAAGCCAAACCATATCCTTATTAGCCTAGAAATATTCATCCACTGAGTAGAATTGGATTCTCTTGAGTCTAACATCGACCTTGGCTATATTATTACAACTTTTCTGCGAGTCCTCACATTTGTCAGCAGGGCACAGAGTCCCTCTTACTTTCTCTGCAGCCTGGAATGTCGATATTGTGTCTCCTTGTGCTATATGTGTGAAGATCAGACTTCAGAACATGATTTTGCTCAGCATTCCTGATGTGTAGCAGACTGGACAGTCTATACGGATTGAAAACTCAAAGGATGCCAAGCCAAAACTAACAAAAATAGGTTAATAATCGAGTGCCGAGATGATCACTCGAAATGTTCTCATCCAAAGCTTCAACACACTTGCCATAAGCTACATGATTCCACAGCAGGAGTCCACACAGAACACAGGAGTGGAAGAGGTCCAGAGCCTATGCAGCAAGTAAATCAGCCTGTCCACCAAGGCACCATTGATGTGCCTTTCCATATCAAATTTGAGTCAATGATGAGAAATCAGAATTTATTTCTTTTAAACCACTGTTCCACTTTGTTGAAGATTCTTCTGTGATAGTTCCAATGTCTTCCCCCTAGAGTAGATATTGGTATCATCTGCAAACATTAATACAGGCCCTAAGAACCCAAATCCACTGGCTTAGGCTACAAAATAGCACCTTTTACCTACACTAACCTACACTGTCTCCCTTCCTCCGGTGGGCCTTAGTTTGAAATTTTGAAACTCCAAGGCATTATAACGACTGGACATCTAAATATGCTCCTGATTGATTTTGCAGACAATCAGTTTTCTATCGAAAGGGTTGCAAAATTTCAAAGTTGATAGGTATTCTATGTTTAGTGACTCTGAAATAAAAAATCTTGTGAGGACAAACTATGCCTGTAGAATATGAGAAAGTGACTTGTTTAAAACATATTTGGTTTTGAAAACGATAATTACATGAAGAAAATTGGTTTCTTCTATTTCCAACAATCATCGTCCAAGTTTGGTAACAAAAAGTAACTTGCAACATAATGACTTGGAAGGCTCAAAGGCATATGGTTTAAAAGGCATGCTAACCTTTCTTGCTTTTTCCAGGGAAATGGAGATATTCTAAGACTGGGAACAAGAGACAAAGTGGACTTCAAAAAAAGGTGCTCTGTCTCAAGCAGCGAGCTGGTGAGTGTGACATTTTCTTCAATATTTCAATCCAAAAAACTCATCAATTTGACAAAAAAACAAAATCTCTATTCTCCGAAATGTTTATCATTAGAGTTACAATTTCACTCAAACAAAAAATTAATCAATTATTGTGTTCTCATTTTTTCATTCAGTACAATCTAATTAGTTTGTAAGATAAATTACTTGATAATGCAAAATTTTTTGTCTCTGGAGGGATTTCAATTTTTTTCTGAAGATAATCATGACATATTTCAAACCAGTTTTTAAAAACTGTTAATTTTGGATTTCAGCTACAATCCCAGGTGAATAAGAATAATAAAATTTTTACTAGATAAGGATGTGGCTAAGCTGTTCTAAAGCAACAAAGGGTTGTATAGGTACATTGGGTTTGTGAGATTGAGTCCTTATGTCTTGTGCCTTAGCAAGAAAAGCAACTGTCTATTCTAAATGTAAAAGAGTGAATGTGATGTAAATCTAAGTGAGTGAATGAATTAAAAAATAAATGTAGATAAGTGGTTTGACAATCAATCATTATTTATTCAATCTTTTACAGAGGAGAGTAGAACAGGCTTATGCCCAAAACTGTTCCTCTTCCAATTTACACATACAGTCCAAATTCATGTTGTGTCATATCATCTTACTAATCATACAATAATCAATAATAAAAATGAAAATGTGGCGTAAAGCGGTGTTTGGTTTCTCAAAATACCTTTTTCGAAGGAAATTACGTTTATCTACAAAAAAGTTTTCTACATTTCAATCTATGAGATAAGTTTTGAAACTTTATTGATAGCCTCTGTAGTTTACAAAGAACATTGAAATCGCATGATCATAATAATACAATATTTTAGTATTCTATATTTCTTGTCTTTCAAGTTTGCATATCGCTCACCTTGAAAGCTTTGTATGTAATACATGAATGAAAACGTATTCATAATAGCTCAGATGCTTTCTTTCAAAAGCAGGTAGACACCATGCATCTTACAAAGTCAATAAATGGAAAAGTACTGTGTCTTTTGGTGAATGGGAGAGTCTTCAATAAGTACAGTGGAACGCACTTCATAGCTGTCAACGATGTGTCTTGAAAATGATGTATTACCTCATTTTGTGGGACTCTAAAAGGGGTTTCACTCTTTAATCTCTTTAATCTAAAATCATTCATTGAAGACCGATTCTATGCTTCCTAGAAAGAATGTTTTTGTTTATTCAATCAATCAAATGAAATGTTCTGTTTTCAAGGAGGACCAACTTGTTCGAGTTTTAGAAAAAAACACAGAACTTACTATCCAAAATACTGACCTTCAAAAGCAAGTACAACACCTGCAAAATGTGAGTCATATGCACAATTTGGTAATAATGATATCTTATTTAGTTAATTGACAGTACATTTCCTACAAGAGTTCTAATATAAAATATAATTGATCTACTTGTTTGAGTTTCATAGAAAAACATGAGACTACAATCAAAATTATAACCATCTAAATATATTATTGATGCAGCATTTTATAACTTCTCATTAATCGACTTGTAGCATACAGTTGTTAAAAGCCAATAGGTTCTAAGTCATTGGTACCTTGATGCTGATACATAATTCAAGTTATCATATACTTTATGTTGGATTATAGAGTAAGAATACCTGTATATAAACAAGCACTCAACAAAATAAAAAAATATTATTGAGCCCTTCATTAAAAAAAATAGATACTTTGATTGTGTGAAACACAATGGTATACTACATTGATTAGCCTCAAATGAGGTTAATTTATGTGATTAAAATCAATTTTTTATTCTGAACCAAATAATCAATCAATGAAGTTTGATGCTCTGATTTAGTATATGCTTGATGATTTTTAGTATTTTGTTCATATTTAGATTGGGTCTACTGTACACTGCTTTGCTGGATGTGCCTCACAGTGACAATACCTATTCGAAAGAAATTATTAGAAATAATTATTTCAATAGTGAAATTTCAGTACCTATGTAATATATTCAGGTTATCATGCAATTAATTCACTATCACCAACTCGCAAAAAACAACTTTTGTTTCAATCATTTATAATATTCATCTTCACATAAAATCTTCAAAACAAAGAGTGTTATAAGTATGAATTAGAAGAAGGATAGTCATTAGAAATTTGAAAATATTGGTGACACAATCGTTTATCAAGAAAGAAAAATATTAATTTTCTCTCTTGTAACATTAATTCATACTATTCCTGTAATGTAACATTCTATTCATACAGACATAATTATTTAACATCTAATTCTTCCAATATCATTGTAATAGTCTGGATTGAAAAAAGTATAACTTTATATTCCTCGCAGACTATGTAACAAATTATGTTTGAAATTAGAAATTGAAACGAGGCTTTTTGCATAGGTAAAAGCAGAGAGCGGTCCTCTCAAAGCAGACAAGCTGGAGTCGATTTTAAAGGTTTGTATCTTGATTTGGATTTTCTAAAAGTCAATTATTGTCTTCAGATTATAACGATGCCTTTTAGTTTAAATACTTGATGTATTTGGCCTACTAACTAATCTATCGATACTCATGTGTAATGTACAGATTGGTGGAAAACTGATTCTCAATCTATTGGTAGAAATAACTGTAACTAAGATGAAGCATTGTACTTTAGAAGCATTATATGACCTAGGAGTCTGTAGGATAAACGATGTTTCAAACATTGTTTCATAATCCTCCAAAAATAATGAAGTTTGAGGTAGGGTGAAGCCCACTTGAGCTCTAGGCTTGTGCGTGCGAAGTAATCCCTGTAATTAGAAGAGTAATGATGAGAGATGAATCGCCTGCTTTTTGGGGAGCCGGGTGTTCTCTGAAACACGGGATTGGCCCGAGAAAATATCTTGGCAGTCAACTGTGATCGAACAACGACTGTTGGTTTGTTATACCAATGATAAACCAACTTGGATACGGTCACTCCTAAGTTATTGATTCAATGCATTACAAAATGTATTGCCATTAATATATCTATCAATATATTCTATCTATCAATATAGCTATCAATATATTAATAATATGCTGATTAAAGGGGTATTTTCAAGCGGAGAAGTTTAAGTTTGAATAGAACACCGGAAAATGTTTTCAAAATCCAAAAAATAAGCTTTATTTTACATACATTCTTATGGCATTAGTGTGATATGAGGCTTTTGGCCACCGCGGCTGGCGCTTACTAGACAATTTTTTACGCACTTATAAGGTTCTAAGTCTCTCTAAAAAACACACCGTTTATTTTTTTTACATAGAATGAAACTAATATTCACTTTTTATCTTATAAATAATTATAAGAAGAAGTATTTTACATATAATTGGAAGTATTTAACAAGCTGTCAGTTTAAAATCCTTTTTTACAGTTTGGGATGTTTAAGAAGGAAGTTGAACAAGTTTTTTGGAAAGTTTGAACATGTCTAAGAAGAAGCATTTCCCAGACATGTTCTATTTTCAGTATATTTCCCTCAATTCACAAAGAGTGTAATAGTTATTGAAACAAATCTCAGATTTACTCTAAGCTGTACTCTAAGTATTTACTCTAAGGTATGGTCATGCTTTGCATAGAATCTGTTCTAAAAACCGAAACTGTTTTTTTTCTTGTAGCAAATGAGAGAGACTGCTGACGTTCGCAAAGAATTAGAAAGGGAACATTCAGAAGCAGTAAATCAACTAAAAGAAAAACAAATTGAAATTCAAAGGAAACAGGGAAGTGCAGCTGAAAAAACTAAAGCCTATGAAAACATTGAAACACTTCAGGTAAGTTGTCTTACATTTTGAGCTCTATATTCTATAGTAGAATATCTCTTTTAAATACTGTTTACATGTAAATAATGCAATAACAGTTTCTGAAACTGAGCAAACTTCTAATTTTTTGAACGTATAAACATTTTTGAAGTCTATGAATTTATTCTTTTTGAAAAATGACCATTTCTAAAGATATTTCTCACTCGAATATTAATGATTACTCCCTGTTTCAACATCAACTTTCCCTATCCATTCATTCAATAATGATTTACTCATCTATATTTTTGGTTTGTGATATTGTTCTATAATGATTGAACATTATTCTCATTTACTGAAATCCTCTACCATCCTCCTTCCCCCAATGCAAGGCAGTTAGTATATAATGGCTTATTCGCACTATGAGCTTTGCTTATTATTTTATTAAATTTTGTCCTATCCTTTGTGTGTGTTTTTCAACAGAATACACCCTCTTTTGGTTTTCAAAATGTAATTTTCTACCAAAGTTCAATAATCTTACAGGGAAATGTTTAAAATGATCTAGATGATAGGGGATTATGATAATTTACAAATTGAATATTTTTCTTGATATCAGCGCGTAATAAGTAACCTTTAAAAGTTCGTTATTGCTGAATGGAATCTATTGTTGTTTAACTGACACCCATACTTTTCGTTTTTGCACGAATAATATTGAGAACTTAGACCAATTGAGAAACGATAACGCATTTTAAAGACCAAAAATTGGGACAATTATTCAATCATCTCAATTCTAATACTGTAATCATATCATAATATGTTTTTTAAAAGATAATTTCAATGTGTCATATGAGTACGTATTGCTTTCCATGGTTAAATGAAATACTTTTCATGATTGTGATGATCATATGAGAATTGTCATCAATTTTCATAAAAGTGTATTCCTGATTCAAGTATAACTCAAAAATTAACTCCACTTATTATATTATTCCAGCGATCAATTTATTTACAATATAAACAACTAGCCACATTGGATTTTCATTAAAACCTTCATGACAACTCAACAGGTCAACTCATTGCATAAATCAATGCTCTCGAACTCACGTTTTCAAGATAAGCTGTTGATTTTAGTGTGAGAGAATCAAGTTGAATAAATCAAGCGTTTTATTTCAACTAATTTTAACTCATATGTCTGTTGACATGGACACTCAATGATTTAAAAGTATTGTTACAGTCAGTTAAATAAATTTTAAAAATGAGTTGTTCATTTTAGTGTGAGAGTATCATGTTGAATGAATCAACCTTTTTATTTCAACCAATGAAAACTTTTATCCAATTCAAATTCATGTTTCCGTTGAAATGGACACTAAATGATAAAGAAGCATTGTATCAGTCATTTAAATGAGTTTTCGAGATGAGCTGTTGATTTTAGTGCAAGATTATCAAGTTATAATAATAATTCCGTGTAACCTGGCTGGCTCAGGTCTGGTGTCGGTTTTCAGGTCACTCCTGATCAGTTCAGGGTCTCTGACGTGACTTAACGACTGCTTTTAGGCAGCCGGGACCGACGGCTTAGCGTGTCCTCCGAAACACGAGGAGTGGCTCGAGCTAAAATCTCACGGTCTGACCTGGGTTTGAACCCGGGACCTCTAGGTTACAAAGCCAGCACTTAACCCACTCAAGTTGAATCATTTCTATCTTAACCAATCATGGATTCTATACAAGCAAATAAAAAAGTAGGGACACAAACCTAAATAGATCTCATGTAATATATTGTCAAGTTTGTTGAAAGATTTCTTCCAAATAATTCAATTTTGCATTTATATTATTCATTTTGAGTCAATTCCGTGTGTATTTTCAGTCTAAAATTCGTGAGTTAGAGAAGAAAACAGAGCTTCAAAATGTACGCCATGAAGAACTTATGCTGGAAATGGCTGCTATCAAACGATCCCAAAATAAGACAAATACCTCAAGTATGTCTAACAACTGTTGGAAAAAGTCAGGCCTGCATCAAGAAATCCAAACATCCCCTGACTCAGCTCCATCGACTCCAGGTTAGTCAAAACAATGCTCGTTTCAAGTGTGCTCCGGCCTGCACGTTTTTCTACAATGAAAATGATTACTTTTGACTTATTTGTGTATGCTTGTATTTTTATTGATGATTTGATAGAAAATACTCTATTTGTTTATTGTTACTGGACGGTGTAATAATAATAATAATATTCCGTGTAACCTGGCTGGCTCAGGTCTGGTGTCAGAGTTTTCAGGTCACTCCTGATCAGTTCAGGGTCTCTGACGTGACTATGAATTCATTTTGAATGCTTGCGGCATTAAAGGCACAAATTAAAATTAGAGTGCTATGAGCGGTCAAGCATACTACAAAACGGTACTCATATATTAGTCTACTCAATAATATGCTCAGAATTTATTTTGTGTAGGCCTAACAGAAACAATTAAGTACCATCAGATATTTATTTCATTTAGCAAATCTCAGCATTTTTTCTACAAGATGTGGGGGGGGGGTGCACGTGCCCCCCTATGCCCCTCCGGCGCGACGCCTATGGTCTTTAATTGATGAAATATATATACAAGCTTCCATATTTTTGTGGTTATATATGATATGGAAGCTTGTATATAAATTTCATCAATTAAGACGTATGATTAGCAAAGAAATGTTAAAAACTGTATATTTTACATTAGTCGAATGTCTTATTAGATATGGTCTGTTATCATAATATCATTTACATGGTCAATATCATAATGTCAATGTCATAATAATATCATTTACTAGAAAAAAGCAGCATACTTTTCAATTCACGTTCTAGATATTTGCATATTTTTAGTCAAAATGTCAAAATGGAGGATAGAGCTCAGCAAATGACTGTTTAAAATTCACAATTCAAATTTAATTTATTCTTTACAGTAAATATTTTCAACAAAATCGATGAATAATCATGTTTTAATTACAATGAATACACAGCATTATACAGGGTTGGTGAAAATTATGGAAACGGCTTAATATTTCTTATACGAAGGCAATTTGAAGGTAGGTGACATTGGGGATCGTACTAAAATTGAAAATACTACTTTACTGTAGGTGGTAAATGGTAAATGGTAAGGTTGCTTTTAATTATCTTTTTTGACAAAACTGATAAATAATCATGTTACTATTTACAATGAATATTTACAGCATTATATTTGTCCCTGTAACTCCAGTTTGAGAAAACTTCTAAACAGATAGTTGCATTTTTTTCATGTAACAAAATAAGATTATCAAAGATTATTATTATTAAAGATTCATATCCCATCATCATCCTTCCATTACCCATGCACAAGCTTAGTGCTTATGTGGGCATCATCCCTAGCAAAAAAAAAAATTAAAGATAATATAATAAAATTTAATATATAAACACTATTATTCAAAGATTATCTATTATTAAAGATTAATGAATGAAATTAATGATTTAATTTTTGGACGTGGTACAATGGTCTAAGAACTAAAATTTCGCACATATTAGGCTACTGCATATGCACAGCTCATATCTGTCTTGAATAAAAAAAATCAATTGATTATAGTTTTCAAATAGGCCATGAGTATACTATCAATAAAGAAGACAAGATGAGACTACTAAGGTTACTAGAAGGTGAAAGTATCTAATAGCCTTGGGAGCCTCAACTTTGCCATAGCCTTGTTAGCCGCAGTCACTGTATGTTAACCCACCGTCCGGGGACATCTTAAAACTCAAAGTTAAAAGATGTCACCAGACCGAGGGAACCCATGACATACGTTGCCCGGCCCACACGCGGAGTAGTACCAGCAAAGGAAATACAGATAAATTTCTGTGTTACCTTGCCAGACCATCACCATTCGAGGACGTAAGGCTTGTGGGCCACGCGACCTAAGGCGAATACTGTTGTCTTGCTACACACCCTATGACGGAGGGCGGTAGGGTTGGAGTCGAGAGACAATCCATGGGGTACCGCTACAGATCACCTCTCTCCTGCCAACCAAACAGTATCCCAATTTGGAATAAAAATTTTGAAATAACATCACTTCCTCTGGGTCTTCTGCGGTACAAGAAGGTTAAAGACTACATGAGAATACTTTAAAGTAACTATCATAGACCTCAAGAGATTATACAAACAACCCCCTACAACAACGAAGTTCAAAAGACCTCTACAATCCCCATCCCTAACCCAACAAGAAAAGAAACATCATCAAAGGCTCCAGAAGAACAGAACCTCTTGGATGCCTTTTGAAGATGAAGTCGACCTGAGTTGCATCCTCCTTGCACCGCAGAAAACCAAGAGGAAGTTTATTTTGCTAATAAAATTTCAAATTGTAATGGAAAATTACCAAACGATCTAATATAATTAATAAGAATTTTTAAAGTGGAAATTGAATTTGGAAACGATTTACGGTATAAGTTGGTGAAGCCAGTAAATAGAGTATACGATTGCATTAACAGAATGATAATAAATAAATTATTATTATTCTGTGGACAATGCTTCAACTTTAACAAATATGCAGTAGACGTCCTTCCTCCAGTCCATTAACTTCACTCTTTAATTGCAATGTAGCGTAAATGAAGTGAATGCTTAAACTTGGTGATCTGTAACAAAAAACTTTCATTAGATGAAATACATAGGCTACCCTACAGAGAGTGTATAGTAATACATGACTATATACTCTCTGTAGGCTACCCTAATAAAACACAATCCTGAAACAAAACACTTGTGTGAATCTTAATATTGGATCAAGCTAAATACGTGAAGTATGCTCTGAATTCTACCAAAGATGCACCATACCAAATCTAACATGCAAAGAAGGCGAATAAATAACATCCAACATGTAACTACACACAGTTCTAGATGTAACACAGAATATTCAATCCTTGCACACAGTATATCATAAAAATAGAATGTCCATGGCCTTGGATCCCTTGGAAAAGCGAAGCTGTATCTGAAACACACTTAGAAAATGAAGAATTGAGTAAATTTTCAAGATTAAAGTTGAGTAGTCGACCTGGAACTTATAACTAAACTCTTATAAGTACTCACGCCTGAACCGCCAGGAGTGGTCTAATCTATAACTTTTGACTAATAAAAATCAATCGATATTCATATTGATTTCAATTGATAACTGCACCTCAGCGTGTGTGAGAGAATGCCCTAAGCTACTGCGCTCTCCTAGCGTGTGTAGGAGAGCGTCTTAAATGAAGATTTTCAATATCTTGAGAATATTTGCACTTTTCAGCATCTATAAGAATTTCTAACTTTCTAACAGTACTATACGTGAAATATTCCTTAAACTAGAACTAATCAATTTAATAATAATTATAATATATTATCATGATTCAGCACTTCTCAGCGTGTGTGAGAGAATGCCCTAAACTACTGCGCTCTCCTATCGTGTGTAGGAGAGCGTCTTATAAACAGATATTTCAATATCTGCATTTACATCACTCATTAAGAGTTTCTAACTCTCATTGATGTCTGTAACTTAAATTAACTTAAATCCTATTAGTAGAATAATAATAATCATGAATCTGCACCTCTCAGCGTGTGTGAGAGAGTGCCTTAAGCAGTTTTCTTTTCTAGCATGTGTAGAAAAGTACCAAATCATTCAACTCTTGAGTTAGAACTCAAGAATATCTGCGCCTTTTGGCGTATCAAAGCATGCAGGTTAATACTTATGATAAAGGCTAGAATAAATACAGCCCCAAAGCCATAATAGCTTGAACCCCCCTTCCCCATGCCAACCAGCAAAGGCTGGAGGCAATGCTATGATCAAAAATTTTTGAATAAGTATACATTTTAAATTGGAAATGACTCTTATATAATATACATGCAGCTTAAAAGCTATCAAAAAATATCTTTTGTACCCCCTTCCCTAAGTTCTAACCCCTTTGCTGAAGGCACTACAATCTTATACTTGCAATTCCCAGTCTCCTGTATAATAGATCCCAACAGGCTACAGTGTAACAGTTACCACCTCGTCATAAAAATGATGCTGAATCGAGCCCGCAATCATAGTGACAACGCAGTGGAACTACCACACAGAACACTGACTAGGACACTACGATACTCGACTGAAATCTGCAAATATCCTACGGGGACCCACCCTATCTAGCTCAATCCCTATTTATGATTGTTATCTTGTCTCACATCCAACTTTGCAAACACAAGCACAGTACCACATATCCCATCATTGCATGATGGGGAAAACATGTACATTTACATCTGCACTGCATGGCGGTGCTGCTATTAAAGCGCCCGACCAAGACAGAAGACACCCTCTCGTCGCAAAACTAGCATGATGACGTGGTACTGCACAGGATTGTGTCAGAGTATGCTACATGACTAACAAACATAAACGTCCCACCCCCTATCTAGCTCAATCCCTATTTATGGCTGTTATCTTGTCTCACATCCAACTTTGCAAACACAAGCACAGTACCACATATCCCATCATTGCATGATGGGGAAAACATGTACATTTACATCTGCACTGCATGGCGGTGCTGCTATTAAAGCGCCCGACCAAGACAGAAGACACCCTCATCGCAAAACTAGCATGATGACGTGGTACTGCACAGGATTGTGTCAGAGTATGCTACATGACTAACAAACATAAACGTCCCACCCCCTATCTAGCTCAATCCCTATTTATGGCTGTTATCTTGTCTCACATCCAACTATGCAATCACAGGCACAGTACCACATATCCCATCATTGCACGATGGTGAAAACATGTACATTTACATCTGCACTGCATGGCGGTGCTGCTATTAAAGCGCCCGACCAAGACAGAAGACACCCTCATCGCAAAACTAGCATGATGACGTGGTACTGCACAGGATTGTGTCAGAGTATGCTACATGACTAACAACCATAAACGTCCCACCCCCTATACCCCACCCGCTACTCTGGGACAATGTTAGATAATTCTAGCCTAACTCTTCAACTAGTAATTTAAGGAAAAGATACCTGATACCAGATTCACTTAACCACATCTTGGTTTGATTGATTCCACATCTTTATTTGTATTGAATGTGTTGATTGACTGCCTTTAATTGATTCCTGGGAGGGCGAAGTTAGGGCGCATCCGGCCCTCTTGAGAACTTGACCCTCAACCTCCCTTTGTAGTGGGGTTACCATTCAATACATAATTGATGCCTTCCAATAATCGATTGTTCATGTTTGTTTTTGTATTTTTCAAAAATTCATCCTGTTGAAACAAATAAAACTTGAGTTTAGCTTGTATTTTCAATTTGTTAATAATTATTGCTATGCATAAATAAATTTACGATTTTCACTTGCATGTAAATAATAATATTCACAACGTTTAGATGAAACCATTGAGCATAATCATCCAATGAATTAATGAGGATGACTAGACTTTGAAAAACAAGCACTTATCTCAAAAACTATAAAAGTAATATCTCATCAGATGAAGAGTAGAGTTAGGAATAATTGAATCAAGTAAAAACCTGCTTTACTTTGGATTGATTGAATAAAATAAAGTATAGGATTTATTGAATGAATTGTTAGATTAGTACAGGGAAATGGCTGGATAAATTTTATAAAACTATTTGTGAAAAACTACATAATATGTTATTTTGTTGAACGGAATATAACGAGATTTCAAATCAAAATCAAATCTACTAACTGTAAATTAATATTAAAGATTCGAATAATTATTGATGAGAATGACGACACTCATTGGTTTCAAAAATTTCGACCAATTTGTGAAGTAGACTTCAAATATCAACCATACTCAAATGTAAGGAAATTTGAAACTTTTAAATAGTTTAACTGATCAACTAACAACTAACCTTAATAGTAGTAGAAATGCCGGTATCCGAAACTCAAACTCAAACTGCAGTATAATTACTTAATTTAACCATCAAATTATGTAGTTGAACACTGGATATAATTGAAAGCTCTACTGTATTAATTTTAAAATAGACTGTAGTTGAAAGCATTCCTAAATATTTCGAATAATTGAGAAATTAATTCAACCGCTGTTTACGCTACCGATTACGAAGCAGAACTGAAGTGAACATGGCTTTCAGAGCTGTCACTGACTGACACTGGTGAGTCAGCTGATCAGTTGAAGCAGTGTTGCAAATTTTGGCAGTGATACCAAAATATTATTCGGATAAAAAATTCAACAATTGATAAAATAATCTATTTTCTTAAAATAATAATATTTTTAATAATGAATTTGCTTATTGTAATAATTTAAAAACCAATTCAATAGTCAGTCATTCGTAACACTTCGAATCGTACGTCAGCTGTCGATACAGTATGATCGATATTGTTATATCGACCGGGAATTTCAAATAAGTATTGACTATTTCAAAAATCTCACAATTCAGTAGATTTTTAGCTGAGCGCGGGTGAACTCATACGGGCGAGACTCATACGGACCATTTTTTCAATTGATAAAAAGTAAACTACGGTCTAAAAAAACAGTACTAGTACCTAATAAATTACTTTGATAATATGTAGATAGTATATTATAGTCTACCAAATCTGCAATCTGTAATAGGCTACCAAATCTGCCCTGCTAAACGAAAGGGCAGTATATCTGCAAATTTTCACATTTTGAGTTACATATCAAATACCAACTCTATTTACATATGAGTAAAAATACCACATTTTTAGTCGAGGAATCCAATGAACTAGGTTTAAAAGCCGTATCTGCAACCGTTCTAGAGATATAGACACTTTGCTATAAGCAGAATCGCAGTATCTACTAAACCAGCAAGCAAGAACTCAGCATAAGAGCAGTATCTACTAGTACTAAGCAAGAGAGCAGCAAGTGCATTGTCAGACATAGACGTAGCATGGGCAATGAATTTGGAGGTGGAGCACAAATAAAAATTAGGGTAATATGAGCCAGGAAGCATGCTACAAATCGGTACTTTTATACATGGGTGGATTTAAAGGGGACCTGTTGATTAGTGAGTTTTTTATTATGTTGATCAGTAACGCCGCACCTGCTGCGGCGCCCATGCAAGTGCCATAGACAGTAATGCCGCAGCACATGCGGCATTCCATAACTTACATTCATCATGTCAGGAACGCCTCAGACCTTGCGTTTGTATTCAAACCTTTGTTATTTTTAGTGCGAAATCTAGCGGAGATTCTAGTAAACATTTCAGATAGTTCTGTAAACTTTTGTAAGATGACAGGAGCTTATACTTTGGAAGCAAAATTGGATGTCGGTTGGCATGATTCTTCTCACTTCTGTATTGTGTTATTGTCACGTTGTATACAATTGCCACTAGGGGGCCTAAGCTCCCAAATTATTGTAGCTATTGTAGCAAATGTTGTAAATGTAGTTATACAATAGTTTGTAGCAACAATTTAACCTCAGAACCCTCTCAGGTTTTCTCCCCAGAAGAAAATATCTCCCCCCCCCCAGAAAATATCCTCTAATTGAAAGAATTCTACGTCGAATTATTATTGTGAATCATCTTGTTTCAGATGTAAATTGTATTGACAGAGGGACACCAGTTTCTTCAAATCCTATTGAGAGCTTCCTTGATCATCAAAGAATATCTCCTAGTGTAAAACTTAGACATCAGCAAAATACTGGTAACTCATTTTTCTATTAGAAGTTCATATACAATCATGATATTTTCCACTTTGTAATACTATATTTCAATATTATACAGTATATCAAAGAATAATGTTATAAGAAAATTCTTCCTCAATATTTAAAAAATTATAATTTTATTTTTATCTTCAGGTTCCCTTCACTCAATCTCAATCTCCTATCTTAATTATCCATCAATTCACTCACTGAATATTTTTCTATAATATGTTGAGAATCCATACTCCCGCGGTAATTTTGTTAATTTCTAGTAATCTGTTAGTAAAATGAAAAGTAGGTATTGTTGAAAGTATTTCTAATGATATGATTAGTGATTACACCTAAATCACAAGATAACTATGATCTTTGATCATTATGATCTAACTTTCAATATCTGAATAAATTGGTATTTACAGGGCTCGATTTCAGAGGGCCTTTTTTCAAAGAAAAAAACGAAAATAAAAGAATTATTATTTTAGAAACTGCCAAAAAAGCTGCAAAAATAATTATACTCAGGTGCGCTAAAAATGCTCCAACTTAAGAGTAATTTTAAAAATTCTTCCGGGGGAGGGCCCGTGGTGAGCCAGTTCCCCTACAGTTCCCTTACCTCTTTTTTTAGAAATCGAGCACTGGGTATTTATATAAATAGCCTATAATACTGCTATGACATAGATTCAAAATTAAATAATACTTGAAATTCGTCTCTAAAAATATTATGAACTATTACTAGACACAATCTTACATTAGTGGCGTATCTTCTTAATTCACATTACTAATCAATTTAAAAATAATAATTCAAAATAACTACATGTACTCCAATCAAAACATTCACCGTGAAAAATGTTATATGATTCTGATTTTTCTGCTTTCCATGAGACGTTTTGTGTACATATCTATATTATACATACCAATTCTCTTCTCAGACAGATGTTGTAGTAATGCCAAAGGTTCTTATACAGAGCAGTTCTCCAATTAAATGTACATTTCGTTGTACGGTTCCAAAGTTGCGATAATTTTGCATGTGATCGATCCCTCATCTTGATTTTAAACCTGTTCCAATTATTCCAGAATCAACTTCATGGTTGCCCATTCAGCTTTTGTCGTACAATAATTTCCCTCCCCAACCAATAATTTATTGATGTGATTTAGTGTTGTTTGCGATGTGTCTTTATCCTTTATTGATGCCGACTGTGTAGTCAATTATAAAGTTCACAGATTAGCGTCAATTACACGCTAAATTTGACAAAATAATGCATGACTTTTGTCTCCACCTAAAGTTGATTCTCCTCTGAAATCAATTTAAATCTTCCTGAGAAAAATAGGGATTTCTCATATTTATTGTTCATTTATATAGCCTAGTTAATAATTATAAATTTTCAAATTCTTCTGAGAAACTGAATTTAATTGTTTTGAATACACTTTATTATCCGAGAAAGATGCTTGTCAATGGAAGAAATTCACCCATTTTCTACTATTCCAGTGTTTGTAAATTTTTTTTGGAATTGAACATTTACATGATGAGTATCTATTAGGTTATCCGATTTCATCCCATGAATGTCTTTTCGTGTGTTATTTTATTTATGACAATCCTGTTCTCAGTTTTGTATTGCTATAAATATCATTCCAATAACTATCAACTCGATTATTTCAATTTAATTTGTGTATTGTAATTACATATGATTTGAAAGTTACACCCTTTGTTTGAATTTCAAATGTCAGTTTACTGACCACAAACACTTTTTCACAATCCTTCCAAATGTGTTTTGGAACTTTCTATGAACTTTCTGAGTCTTTCAGCTTTTCAAAATTATAACAATCGAACATTGCATTCACAATTAACATGAATTGTTTGATGAAAAATACGACTTAGGATTTATATTTTTTGCTTGAGAGGTGAACCTCTTAATTTTACAGTATTCTAAAGAAAAAATGTTATTGGTTTAATGATTCATACTTTTCAATAATAATGAAGACATCATTGTGTGGCTTCAGTATTGTTGAATTATCAAACGCAGCATTTTTTTATATCGTTGATTGATACTGAAGAGTGTTTGTATTAACTGAAGAGGTTGACAAACTCTGATGAGTAATAATATGGATAGAAGTGAGATAGAACGAAATTGGTATAAACTTTCCAATAGAAATACTTGGTTACCCAGTTGAAGATGGTGGAGGATTACTACTAAAATTCACGTATACAGTATAAATCTGAAGCATGTGAAGTGATTGTGTTCAAGTTGAGTGTATTTAATGGAAAATGAATTTTACGTTTTACAAGCTTCTTAGTATTACCGTTATTATTGAGATTAGAAAATTATACAACATGAAAAAGCTTCAAAGTTAGAAATGCATTGTCTAAGAATGCTTACCTAGAGTAATAAACCTGCTTAAACCTGATATTTTATGTTACTGAAGCTCAAGAGATTATGGCTCCAAAATTTCTCAAGATTTTCCCAGGCTTTTTGCCTTTTGTATTAATTAACACTGTATTTACAAAGAGAAATGCTCTAGAAACTCTGTTGGAAATAAAACGGTTTATTGACTCTTTTAATAAAATCAATCACTTCACTTCGAATAAACGTTTTTATGACTAGTTCATTAGCTTCCCTAGCTATAGAACTGTCGTTAATAATTCCAAAGTTCATTATTCTTATGATTCATTCTAAATTAGTTGTTATATGAGTGATATAACATGGAGATATTTATTGATATTCATCCACAATGCTCCTTCATCTTTATTTTGTAGAAATATTTTCGTCAAATTTTATCCCACTTCAATCCTTATAATCAGTCTCTTAAGTTTGTCTTATCACTTCGTTGTTATCACTCTGTATTTGCTTCGATAATCTCGCCAAATTCAGGCGAGTAGCCGTAGAACTTCTTTAATCCTTCAAAATCTGAGAAAATGAATCAATTATTGAAGCGTTTTGAACAAATGAATATTCTGAACTTGCTACACTACTGAGTATTTTAAATTGTCCATTATTCGAGGCAAACTAGGAGTCCCGTCAAAAATAATACATGTGATTATTCTTCAAGCACCTTTATAAAATTTTTAAAACTTAATGAATATGAGGTGGTATCCGCAACATTTAAGACTGCTACCATCTACACATTTGTCTTTTGGAGCCTGAAAGTTGTTTAAATTCTCAATTGACATCTTAGAGGTTTGCTAAAGTTAAGTCATTCAGAACAATAATAGTAATAATACATTCAAATTTCCCTGTACTATTTCTAAGCGTGTAGTTCTTTAGCAGCCAAGAGGCTGATTACGAAACGTTATTTCCGAATTGTTTATTAAAAACAATAATACTCCTAATTCAGCTAGATAATCGTTTAAACGAGTTTCTTAGTCGAACAATAGCATTATCACCAGCCAGTGAAACTATTATCTATTTCCCTCCACTGAAACAGATTTTAGGTAAGAGTAATAATATTTCGATTTACGAGCAGATGTCAACTTGAAATCACAACAACACCAGTAAATAGGGAGCATCAATAAAACATCTTGTTCTATATTACTGAAACTTCAGCTTTTTGGAATACTATTTTTGTAATGAAGTAGTGAATTTGGAAAAGGTAAGATTATATTTCGAGCTAGTATTAGAAAACAATACTTGGTAGAATAAATTTGAATAGATTAGATTAACTATCCAGAATCAAAAGTTCCTTTTCGTGGTGGGGTTTTCATTGAGAACAACGATTCTAATAGGCATTTGCTGTTCTTGATGTTGTCTTTTGGACCTGTCGTTAAAAATACTTGGAATTGGACTTGAAGCTCCAATATTTCGATGTCGAATTCAATGTATTTTAGTCGGTTTGCAACTTGTTCAATGCCAGAGGGAACTTGGACTTTTTGAATTTTGCCTCTCCCAAAAACAGTTCTGGAGATCGATATGTGTCTTGTAGAATCCGTTTAAAAAATTCGATAATCGAATAAAAACAGTCTGCATTAAATCCGTAAACACTTACATCCGAAAACCTTTCCCATCGAAATTAATAGAGGTATTCAGACTGTACCCTTACACATTTCCTGTCCTTACATCTTCTATCTTATACAGCTTAGAGCTGTTGTAATGCTACAAATCCTTCTTAACAATATTGCATGGTACTCAAATAATTCTGTATAAAACAATTGCACACGCAGACATTGTAGATTGTAGCGTTATTCTGAGACTTGCACTACATATTATTATGCACTACATTTGCACATTCATTTCCTCCTTTCATATCTAGTTCTAAAAACATACATTTACATTATACAACTACTGTATCACATTTTATACTTTTCAACGAAATTTACATGCAAACTTTTTAAACGTCTATGAACTCACATACATTCTAAATATTATAATAGTAACTTATGCACTCTTATGAATCTAAAGCAGAATATAAAACATATTATTAATGATGCTGTAACCAGTCGTAAATATGCTGGATATCACCTTGTTTACAATCTTTTCCAAATTAAAATCAAATGTGTTTTTTCCCTATTCAAAATGGAAATTTCAAAGCAAAATTCCCTAACATGCAGAGATCTATTTCTTGGTCATTATTTAACCGAGCTTTAATACATTATCACATTTCATTTGAACTCATGCTCCCAAACGTAAAAAAATATTCTAGAGAATGGATTTGAAATTCCTAAGTCAAGTTTGACCTGAGCTACGAAGCGCTTTGTGGTTGAGTTCCTATTTAACCAGTTCACCTATTATCCCCTCCACTAAAATTTTTGGATAAATCTATTGTGTAGAATAATTTATATTCGTAGATTGTTGACTAGTTTTTTTTTATAACGGCAGAGGGCAGAATGTATGCGTTTGTATTTATACGTGTAGATTAAAAAAATACCAAATCGAAAGTTGGTGGCACAAGAAAACATTTGTCTATTTTGTCCAAGAAGTGTTGTCAAGCTCAGTTGTGTAAAAGAAAGTGGAGTTATTAAACGAAGTTTGTGTGATAACAAATACAAAACGAAGGCTTGAGAGAAAAAAGTAATAAAGATTGGAGAAGTTGAGAGTGGTATAATGCTGAAAAGCCAATGTCAACAAGCCTGGTTTATTACTTCACATGAATTAATGACCTCTATCCATTTAGACTGGGGTTTGATTCTTTTCCTTATAATTAATATCAACCAACGTGTCCTACCTTAAAGAATCTTTAATCTTATTTTATATTCGCCATTGTCAGAGGAAATATACGTATTCGAACAATCAAAAACATTTCATTAGGCTATTCCTTAAATCATTAACTTACATATTTACATCACTCCCAAAATGAGCCTTAAATTTGATAGGAACGGAATTCTCTGTGCAATGAAGGACTTTTCAAAGTAGAATATTAGATTTTTATAAAATGATGTTCATTACTAACAAAAGAGAGTTGATGTAACTCAATACTATAAGGTTCAGAGTTGGTTTTGAACTCGAGGGTCTATTTGAACTAAAAATAAAATTGAATAATTGATGGGAAGAAATTATGGGGTTATTGGCACTCAAAATAAAAACTATGACAAGAAAGAGAAAAAACGAATTGACAAATAAGCTACGATTGTTTTATGATGAGTGTGAAAGAGAAGATGAGTTGATAATAATTATGAACTGATTCATATTGTGGTTGAGAACTATGAATTATGACGGTTCAAAACTATGGGAAAACACTACAATACATTATTGAGAAGATTCAAAGTTGATTTGCCGTCAAAAACTTGAAGAAATTGAAAAGACTAGAAACCTCACTAAAAATATCACAAAACAGAGAAGACCCTTTTGAACAGTCATGCATGAATTGAAAAATTTAAACGAATTGTTATGTTAGTGCAAGACCTAGACGCTTTCAATGCTGATCGTGCTTATTAGATGAGGCCTAGTACTGATCAGGTACATCAAAATTTGTATCTGAAAAATAGATGTCCACTAGTTTAGAGAATAAATAGTCTGAAAACTCAGTGACGTTCCTTTAACAAAGAATATCCACTCTTAATTTCTCTCTCATGATACTTCAAACTGGTTCAAATGATAATTTTGTGTGCATACTGTTTACAACAGCTATTAGATATGATTCAATTTATTATAATTTGTATCAACGTGAAGTGTTAAGTGAGAGAGAGGTTACGATAGGATATGCCCCTGAACATAATTTATATGTTTGTTTTTTGCATGCATTACCATACCTTATCAGTTTTTTCCACTTTGGTATGTGTTATTTTGCATTAAAATGTTGAATAATGTCTTTCCCACTAATTTCGAAAATGAATACATCCTTTTTCACATAAATAAGCATCATGGGTTTACTTATATTTTACACACAATCTATTTTATTCAATAATATCAATTTGTAATATAATTGTAATTTCTCGATTATCTTTCTCTGTATTTGGGTTTTACTGATTGTTATATTTCGTTATTCGATTTAAAATCAATTCAAAACTACAGTTGCACCAACGATCCCCTAACTGTTTTGTTCACAAACAATGGATTTGATGATCTTTGAATATTTTTTTGCCTACTATTTTCTTCATCCCACTTCATGAATTTGACGTGCAACAAACCAGCTTAAATAACTTTTTTTCCACTCTTTGGCTGTTGGTTTCATCAAAGACGATAAGAAATTATTAGAAACTATAAACTATTAGAAACTTGGGGCTGGTTCATGAGCTCGGGATTTAGCCAAGTCCTAGACTAAAACGGGTGACTACCGAGCATCGACAAACGTTTGTCTCGACAGGTTAGCGGGTTAGCAGCATAGAGAGCCCTCAGTTCCTTAGTACATAGTATCGAGGCTAACGTTTGTCGATGCTACGGTGGCCACTCGTTTTAGTCTAGGACTTAGCTAAATCCCGAGCTCATGAACCGGCCCTAAGCATTCTAATCGTCTTTGGTTTCATGGTTTCTTATTCAATGATTAGATTTTTTATCACTATCACAGATAATGTATTCAAATTTTAATGCATGCATAAAAGTTAATTTTGTTTCATAACCTCTTACATACCAGCCAATTGTAAGTCTTCCAAGTCTTGTATATTTTCCATATCCATCGCCTGGAATATATTTTATTTTTTGAAAGTAATTTTCCTCAGCCAATGCTATCATGATTTCAAAACCAACATTCACAGATTTCAAAAACATCATTTACAAACGTATAAAGTTAAATCATTGTTATTCTATCAACACCTTATATTTCACTATCAGTGATAAATATGTTCCCAATATAAATTATAGAATACTAATGATACTATTAAAGTAAGTAACATCATTAGATACATTAAAAGAGTAGATTTCGAATAAAAAATATATCTGGAATAAATACAATTTAAATTCATTTTAGCATTGCATTAGTAATGAATTGAATCCGTCCCAACATATATTTAAGTTTTAAATGTTTATGAAAGTTTGAAGCTTCAAAATTTATGCATAATATAATAAACAACAACAATATTCAAAAACATTTAAAATCTGTTTCGTATTATAATTGAACAGTTTTATAGAAAGTATCTTAAATTCCAAAAAGAAATTGAAAACAGCAGCACCCAGTCTAAAAACCATTATTTTCATGCCAATTTTTTTGCGTAAATCTCAATAGATAATGCATGAAAAATTTTAACTGTATAATACACTCTGATAATAGGCCTACTTAGCTGTATATCTATTCGCATAATATAAGCTGCTATCTTTTCTGCTCTTAGCTCTAGTGGGATATTATTTGCAATGGAAAGATTTATCAGCGTC
Organism: Laodelphax striatellus; assembly: GCA_017141395.1. Taxonomy (NCBI): domain Eukaryota; kingdom Metazoa; phylum Arthropoda; class Insecta; order Hemiptera; family Delphacidae; genus Laodelphax; species Laodelphax striatellus. The sequence goes on from CM029544.1 coordinate 28,751,967, forward strand.
ACTCAGTCCGTTTTCATTTTTAACTTTAAGTAATCTGAAATTGAAGAGTTGATGCCTCATTCAACTCCTATAAATTCTTTTTTATTCAATTCTTTTACGCATATTGCATTATTGAAATTTCAGTATAGCGGAATTTTTTGTCTCAAAATTATTTTTACATTCCTCCAATATTATACATGTTCGAAAGTTATCAAGCTTCTATAGACATTTTTGGTTCAAAAGAGACCTAACACAACTTTAATTGTACTTTTTCTACGTTGTTACATGTACATGATTGAATAATAAGATAAGTGTCAAGATTATGAAGGTTTTGATTAAGATTTTCTACTTATGTGATTTCATGTCATGGATGAAAGTTTATTTGACTATTTTTCATGAAAAATTTGCTCACAACTTCTTTGTTTGAAACAAGATGATACGATGCCTTAATTGAATTTGAACAAAATCCAATAAAATCAAGTCAATTGAGATTTTTCCCAAAAAAGTATTGAAATACTGTAGTTCTGTCCTAATATACCTCTCTAGGTTTTTCAACAGGTTCATTACAAGAAAAGTGACATATTCTTCACGTTTTTATTATTTTTCTAGGCCATATTTATGAACGTTCCCTCTAACCATACTTGATGACCAAAAATTGTATTATTGCAATGATTTAAAAAAATAATTCTTGAAATTATATAACCTGAACTTGCTAGCTTTCATGAACTTTTATAAAGTTATCCATCAAGGTTCTGTTGACGTAAAGTATGAATTCCCTTAATCTAAACTGCAAACTATGCAATAATATTATTATAATTGGATTTAAATATTATTATTATATTTAAATAGACGGTAGAACTATTCAGAAAGAAACAATCCAATTGCAATACATGCAATTTGTACTTATTGAAAAACTAACATAGCCTACAACCTCACAAAAGTATATTTCTTTCTATATTTACGGAAGTACATTTATGAGCGTATGTTGTTGGGGGTTTTCTCAAATCTAATATGGCTGCCATCTTATTTTGTGCAATGAAAACGTTCATTGCATGGATTTTTGCAATCCCATTGTTAAAGGAATTATAGAGCCAACTGGATAAAAAGAAACTAATAAATAACGTTCATAAATACGGCTATTAGGGTCCCAAAAAGTATAAATCATAAAATATAATGGTAAGTTAACTCATGCCATCGCATGAGTAAAGCCATCAAAAGCCATGACCAAAGCCATCGCTAGAAAATAATGAAAAAATGAAAATTATTATCAATTGTGGCATTGATTTCAACATGAATTTTGACTCAATTATATTATTGTATAAATTGTATCAATTAATTATATTAATATTATTGAGTCTGTCGTTTCTGCAAACTATGATTTTACTTCTTGCGACGAACCAAAAATTTGTCACTGGAAAAAGATCTCAATATTTGATTATAGATTTTATTTGAAAAAAATCATTATTTGGTTTTCAATAAAACATTCTTGCCTTACCATTTTCCCCTCGATACTTCTGCAAAGCCATTGTTTCATTCATTGTGTGTGCAATTCATGAAATAGTGTTCTTATTTATTACTTGATAGTTTTCCTGAGACTGGGAGATTAGTTATTGAGCTAATTACAAAATACATATCCGTTGCTTATTTACTTGGCTACATTCCATTATGACCAAAATATGTACAGAATATTATCTCTTTTTATTCCATTATAAAATAATTTTGGTCATCTGACTCCTTGATTGTATGTGGAAAGTCCACCACATTAATTCACCTAAAAAATATGTGTTGCATCCCTCTTGAAGCATAGCTTGTGCTAAGCGATGAGGAGTTACCATCCAAAATTTTACCAACTTGATAATTCTAATGCTCATCTAAAATTAACTTGATAATAATAATGTCTAAGATTAATTCGATAAATTTGACTTGAATGAAAAACTCTTGGAATATTATTGAAATATTCCAAAATCAGCCAATCTAATTTCTGATGCCTAGAACAAGTTTCCTATCTCATCGCAATTATTGTTTTTGAATAGTTGCTAAAACCGTTGTTAGACGGTTGCAAATGCTATTCATCGCATCTACAAATAGTATTCGACTCAATAACTATCTTATGTATTTGTTAAAAAGATTAAGGTCTCAAACTCATAAGCAATTGTTTTTCTGCATCAATATTGCAAGAATTGTTGTGAAAATGTAAAATCTCATTATTCAAGATTCACCATTCTGCACCAGTTACAGGTTTATTTAATTGGCACCATCATGGCCAATGTGAACTTTGTTCATATATTGTTTTGTATTGTATAAATTAAATGTATGAGATACATAATGGCGTATACAATTTTTCAATGAGGTTACCCAACTACTGTTTCCAGTTGTATTCAATCTTTATTTTGTATTTACTGGAAATGTTATATAAATAAAATGAAAAAGATATGAAGATTTTTAAGGATGTTTAGGATTGTTCATTCAACATAGAATCAGTCTACCGTTTTCTTAGATTCAATGGTCGTTTTCAATTTCATTTAATATCCATATTTCACTAATATTATATTTTCTTCATCCGTTTCAATAATGTTTCTACAACTTATAGCAAACAACCAATAGTTTATGAGTTTGAGATCTGAGTTCATGTCTGGACTGTATTTACTTTTGTATGTATAAGCTTTAAACTGCAATTTTCATTAACATTTTCACAAGCTTGTTCAGACAATTTGCTTTTGATCTTAAAACTGTTTGTTCAGACACAGTGTTGAATAGAGTATGATTTTGAATGAGAATATTACTGCTTGTTAGGCGCAAGCCATAGAATAGCATACATAGTAGTGTTAGCTTTAGCATTGCATTTATTATGAGAATGAATTTTTTGTATATTGCAGCTTCAATGCAAGCCTAGAAACTTAGTTTGATTTGTTTGTTTTGTCCTTTTCTCTTCTTCTCTTTCTCTCCTCTCCCTCTCGGTTGTTTTGTCCTTTCCTATCCTCTGCTCCTCTCACCCTCTGGCTTCTTCCCCCACCCTCTGGGTCTATATTCAGGAGCTCGTCCACACGCGCCGCCGGGGAATTTCATATCGTATATAGACTCGTCTCTGCAGACCCTATCGCTCCCCTTAGACTCGCAATATTTCCTACTTGAAAACGCAAGCCAGATGTGGTCCGCATCGACGGCTCTGCCGTTGTGGATCGCAGCCCCCTCTCATGATGCGTCCACCCCGCTGAGGATGTGTTTGGCGACGGCAGGAGCGGCCGGGGGCGGGGGCGGGGGCGGAGACGGGTCGTCTACGGTGGCGGCCGGCGTCTGCTCGAGCAGCGGCGGATCCAGTTCCGGGTCCGCGGGCGGCGGCGGCCATCCCTTCCTCCACCAACCGCCCTCCAACATCACCACCGAAATCGATCGCATCATGGCCAAAATTGATCAGGACAACCGAATCCTTGCTGAACTGGACAAAACACGTTCCACTATAGGTGAGGAACATTCAAGCTATTTACCAAATACTCCTCGTGTCTCTTTGTTTCAACCGCCTACTAGCATATCTATTGGATAAAAACACTCCAAGTAACCACAAATATCGAGATACCGGTTTTGGTTGTTAACTATCATCAATCTCTGGTAAACTAAGACACACATTTCTTGTGGCAAATCTCTCTGGTAAACTTAAACACAAATTTTTTGAAAATCCACATTCCGATGTCGGTCGTTACACCGTTATCAATCTCTAGTATATAATCTAAGACAAATTTATTGAAATATCGAGATTCCGGGCTTTGTTACATTATAATTATCAATCTGTGGTTCACTAAGACAATAGTTAAGAACTGCATAATATAGAACGAACGATACGACCGGTAGTTGAATGACCTATCAAGGTGAACGACTGCCATTGGCCACTCCCATGTCGTATTCCTATGATATTATTGTTGTCGTGTTGAAGAGTTAGATCTATAGAGAGGTTTTCCAAACATCGCTATGCCAACAAAACAATATTATTTTCGTTGTTAAGTAATTGGGAGTACATTATTTCCCAATGAACCATCACCGATTTCGCTTGATCCTGCACTACCGATTCTAATAATGAGAGTGACACTTACTACCGGTCAAACGCATTAGAGCCTCTCACTAACAGGTGTGAGGTGCATCCGAAGAGGGGGAGACCACAACAGCCATGACAAACAACAACATCGACACGCCATTTTATGCTACCTACTAGCGTAGGTTAGTGTTAGTAAAAAGGTTAAGACCGGTGAGGAATGTGGTGATCACTTGTGCGTAGAGAAATAAAGCATAGAGTGCCTTATTGTCGATGCTATGCCGTGTCGTAGCCACCCTTAAAGAGAACATAGAAAATCCCTAAAGCACCTATAGATCCAAGTAATTTTCCAACATTATTCCGAAGACATGTTGTTTGCTTTATAATTCCGTATTTGGTAGTGCATTATCTTTGGATGCCTTTCTTAATTGGTGGAACCGCCACACAAGGATCTTATCTAATCAAGGATCAATCATGCAATTCCTGAAACTAGAGAAGAAGACGATTCTCAGTTAACAAAATTTTCATTTACTATAATAATATTATGAATGTGAAGTTTAGTTAATGTGAAGAGTTTGGATTTCACCGCAATCACCTATACTTCTAGCGCTTCAAGGCTGTTTTTGTACATACCGTTGTAAGCTGCTTTGTCTACAGCTGTTATACTGTAATTTCTAATTTGTTCGTCAATGAAGCTTTATTCTATTCTATTATGTAAGCAATTCCTGTACAATGTGTATGCATTTATGTTCAAAGGATCTCGAAAATGGCTCCGAATATACCACGAAATTTGCAATGTAATGATGCAAAAACTCAATTTCACAGGCTCTTTTATTTCTGCTAAACCCCGCTGTAGGACATAAAAAGGGAAAAAGACAATATTCAATGAAAAAGACAAAAAATTAAAAGGAAAAAGCCACCCTTCGAGAAACAGCTGACAGAAGACAGAGATTTTCATCGTCTTTTGATTATGTGAGACGTGAGAGAGTGAATGTGGAAGTAATATGATACTGCCAGTTGTTGAGGCCAGCTAACTCTATGAAATTTTAACCAACTGATCACATGTGAAATATATATCAGTCTGTTTGATTTGCTACTAATTTTTCAGTTTACCATTAGAATCAATGCATAACGGGTAACGCCTTTCAGGTTCTTTGCCCCCAACACTTGATGGTCATGTTTCTATTAAAATAATCAAGTTGTTGGATATCAAAACATGTTTTATGAAAAGGTTTGTGTTATTATAAAGTCATCTTCAGTTGATGTCGTTCTGTGAAGTCGATTTTTGTCTCCTGTATGCTGCGAGGATAATAAGGCGAGGGATGAGACAATTACATTTCAAGATGAGGCGAAATGGAAATAGAATTGATGATTGGAACAGTGATAACCAATCAAAGTTGCAAGCTCAAAACATCAACTGAGTTCTGTACAGTAAACTGAGGCTGTACTCACACCTGGAAACTGCAAATCGCAAAGCAACTCATCGCTCGGCGACTCTGCGACGCAGCATGTGTTTTCAAATGATGACGCTCAGACTAGGCAATTCCAGAATAGGAAACTCGATCGCAGCGCAGCAGAGTTGCTCTGCGATCCAACATGCTGGTTGCCGAGTGATCGATTGCCATGTGTGGACAGATTCTACGTACGGTACAGAAAAGTGAGGTTAGGTGATATTCTAACCACATCAAACTGGAAAAGTAGTATTATTTGCTTTAAAAAGTAGTATTTCATCATTTTTTGGTTACTTCACCTTAAAAAATATCGAGGATAAGTTATAAAACTCTCAAAATATTCACTTTTTGAGAATGATGTGATAGTAGTCGATCGGCAACTGGCAACTAGGAGTAGCGGCTGTGAGCATGACAAGCAACTGAAGTCACCCGCTGCATGGCTGAGTTGCCGAGCGATGAGTTGCTTTGCGATTTGAAATTTCCAGGTGTGAGTAGTGCCTAAGGCAGCTTGCCAATGTGCTTTGTTCCGTGATTGGTTCTAAATTGCATACCGTACTCAAGTATATGAGTTGTACAATTTTCGTGAATATTATTAACAGATGTTTTGAATCCAAATATTGGAGGATGTTGAGTGAGTAGTAGGATATGTCCATATAGAAAAAATGCAGTTTTCTTTCGGTGAATGAAAAGTCAAGTGTCCCAGATGCAATCAAATCAAGTGTTTCCCTCAAGGAAAAACTTTGGCAGCTTTCCAGCTCAATGCAGGACTAATTTTGTGTAGTTGTTTAGTAACTTACGACCAGGCGGGGTTCAGAGCTTTGTTCTCATCGTTTTTAAACGTTGTTGCTCCCCACCACTACTTGACTCAACACTATTTCAATGTTGGTCAGGAAAGTAACAACACCTCACAGTTCTAGTATACAACTTTTATCATTTATCACGTGACATCACTATTGTCCTACGTATTACTTGTTTCAAATACATAGACTATCTTATCCAATCTCATCATCCATATAGTTAATTATTCTACTGATGAATCAAGGATGCAATCGTGTAAGTAGATTGATTTAATCTAGCAAAATTGATCTCCTAGTTCTCCAATCATCCTGGTATTTGTATATTTTAATTTCGTCTAATATCTACTTAGTTCTTTAATTTCTCGACTCTTTTAATCAATATAAAAAAACTACATTCGAACGAAGTTTTTTAAAAACTATGAAAAAATTCTCTATACAATCGGTAGTTTTCAAAATTTGCATGGAAATAGCCGTTTTATCGTTATACTGGTCCGATTATGAGTAGATTAGGTATTTCTAAAGTAATTTCTAAGTAAATTTAGTGTCTATATTTCTAAAGTAGTTTCTACATGAATTAAATCATTTAATTCAAAGCTAGTCGGCAAACACTCAATGTCTCTCTATGAGGTATTGTAATACTTCGTAACGTTTTCTTTACTAAATTTATTATTATTTTATAACTTGAATCAAATTATCATTTTACTTTACTAAATTATTAGTCTCATAATTGAGCTGAAATCAGAATTCAGTACCACAGTGATAATATTTGCTAATCGCGTTTAGAATCTAATTTAAATTTATTTTTTTCAACTACACAATGAGAAACGAGACTGTTTTCAAGGTTATCAAACAATACAGACTGAAACTGAATCATAATATCGATCTCCATTCATTTGCAGCTGAGCTTATATATTTAAATATTATATATTAAATATTTCTCCATGATTCTACTATTCTATAGACTTTTCAAATTAAGTTAATATCTCCATCAGCTTATAAAACAATTTCAAAAACAAAACCTAATAAAACGAAACCAGCAATCTGTGTCTTTGTTGATTACTGAATAAATCTTTTATTTAAATAATTATTAAGGAGAATCGATTAGGGAATAAAGTAAACAGCTAGCAATGAGGGTGATCATCAGCTGGGTGAGGGTCAATAACTATTCACGCTTGGTGAATACATTTTTTTTATCAGCTTCAAAACCTTATTTACTAATAAAGTTCCGGTGAAATATCTTATTTTTTATTTTTCTATTTATTTGACAATTATATACTGCACAATATGTGGAAAGAAATAACAGGCATAGCTCAAAATTACTTCAATCCCAAATTTGGATTACACATATTTTGTCATTATTTTGTCTAATTTTCTAAATTTTGTCATAGTAAAGAACATTAAAGAACAATGATTATCTACTGTACAATACGTACAGTAGATAATCATGAAATAAACAGTTGATGATGTAACAGTTTATTTATTTATTTATTTATTCACTTCCAACGGCATACAGTTGGAATGCAGTTACTGTAAACTACAGTATATTATTCAACTATACTGCTATAGAGTTTCATTTCCTAAGGCTTTTCCTCCGTCTGGCATTGCTGAAGATGGTTAGGTTTAGCATTGCATACACACCACTCTTGAATGCAGTGGCGTAACTAGAGGTGCGGTCAGGGGAGGGGGGATGGTCAGTGATGAGGGGGGGGGGGTTTGTGGCCAGTGATAAAGGCAAGTGGGCTATTGATGAATGAGTTTTAGTTTATCTATACTATTATAAAAATGACTTGGTATCTGTCTGTCTGTCTGTCTGAACATCCATCACGCCTAGAATACTTGACTGATGAAGCTGAAATTTTGCATAAAGATTGTCTGTATACCAAGGAAGGACATAGGCCTATTTAAATATTTCAATAGTTAAATAGGTTAGTAAAACACAACCTACCCTAACCTATCAAACTTGACATCCATTCCGTCCGATCCAGTCCAAACAATAATGCTCCTAAAAAAATTGATGTGTATATGCGAAAAACTTGATTTTAAATGCGAAAATTCATCCTCTTAGAATGCGGAATTTTCATCCGAAATTCCACCTCTCTACTCTCTTTGGGGGGGGGATCTATCCCCCTCATCCCCCCCATAGTTACGCCACTGCTTGAATGTATTGAAATACTACAATGATAATGATTGTACTTCTATAATTTTTGCTCTGATGAGAATGTTAGAGACTACATCCCATGTTTCAAGGTTTCACTGGCTGAACTCGAATTTCAAGAGTTATTGGAATTGAAAATGGATATAATTAAGAATAAATAGGTGAATTGATCACACCCCTATATCCTTGATTAATGAGAGATTTTATTAGGTATCAGCGAAAATGTTGGTGCATTATTCCACCAGTCTCAATAATTATCTTCTAGTTTTTCCATAATTATGCTAAGCTATGAGTTCAAGCTAATGTTTTTCCGGGTAATTGGTAGAGGTTTTTACTAGCAAGGAGGCTCTTATATTACTGTAACTCCCATTATAATGACCAATTCTAAAGAAGTATTGACTCCAAATCCATCCACATTACTCCAATTAAATGACAAATTTGCACGGTATGCTGCCTGAATCAATTAATAGAATTAAATTGTAATTCTAAAACTAATTGACGGCTATGCATTTTTATGCCTGTAAAATATTATGGCTACTGTGGTTGTAAATGTTTCGCAGTATAAGTATAAATCTGTATATAACGCTGCTTAAACAATTAAGAAATTCAATATTTTTTAAGGGTGAATAGTGTGGTTTTATTTATATTATAGCAGGAAGAATCGTTTACAGATTATATCTTAGTGTTTTTTCTTAGATGAGAAATTCTGCGACCCATATTTCAATGGATTAATATTTCTTTGTACAGTTTTAATAGTAAACAAGTTTTGATAATATAATGAGCAACTGAATTCCCAATTTCATAATAGCAATAGTTTTGATAGGAATTAGCATGTGCTACAATAAAGGTATGATTTTCAAGCCAAAACAACAGCTTTTTTAGAAGAATGAATAGAAACTGTCTATGTAACTGGGCTTATATTTAAAATCTAAAAAATCACCCATCATAGAAGCTTATTTCAAGCTTAATTATTTGAGATTGTTCTAAAACTGATTCAAGCTTGGCATGCTGTTTATATATATTTTTTTCACAATTGGAATATAAGCGCTGTTACGTAGCGATTGTTTTTCTCCATTCATCTCAAAAAACGAGTTGATGTTACTTAGACACTTATAGCATAATGTTGATTCATAGAATATTCAAATATTTATTTTCTCATCTCCACTGGATGAAATGAATGAAAGAGAAATTGATGAGCCTCTGTATTTTATTGTATTGTATATCCATTATTTTTCCTACTGATGAAATTACACTGGGTATAAAAAACCTTCAAGTAAAAAACAAATAACTAGGACGAAACGATCGTCAATAATGTGAGTTATTTTCTACTTGAAAGTTTTTAAACTCAATTTTAATTTCATGAAATGCACAAACAAATTGAACAATTTTTTGAAGAACCGAGTGGACTGTATTGAATACACAAATATTGAAAATCATTGAATACTCAATATCAGCACACTACTGACCTTGGCCGTGGCGAAGCGTGGTATACTTATTTAAAATATATTTTTAAACTTATACTTATTTAAAGTATAGTAGACCAAATAAGTATACCACGCTTCCCCACTAGACCTTGCCCAATCGACCCACACATCGATACTGAGCACAAAATACTATACATTATGAAAACTATATAGATGTATACAGTACACTATCTATACAGATGTAACTTCCGTATCGGCATAGCACGTATAAGATAGGGAATACTATGACATTGTATTGATATACTATAATAATATACTATGTAAATATATTAATATGTAATAATATACTATGACATTGAATAATAATGCATTGTATTCCGATACGGAAGATACATCTATTTTAGTCTAGATCATTAAAGATGTTTGTTTACACAGCTGTTATAAGTTGGTCCAAAAAGCTTTACCATGTATGTTATTTTTCATGCATTGTATAGGCTACTCTAATCTTATTTACCGGATAAGCCTAATAGCATGATTTTTCAGGCTTCAATGATGCAGTTTGATTGTATCATGAGTGCTGAAAACGTGTTTTACTTGTAGCAGGAGGTGCAGGTTTAACTTCGCGGCTAGCGGATGCGTCGGTTCCTTCGAATTACATGGTGACATCTGCGCCGGTTGGATTACCCATGATGTCGACTCTTACCCAACAAATGCCCCTTCTGCCCCAGGTGGGCCCTCCACCACTTCAAGCTTACCACCAGTTGACTGCTAAAGACTTACAGGTAATTCAATTATTACAAATATCCACTTCTTACAAATTTATAAGAAATCTTATCTTATATATATATATATATATATAAAAGAGAGTGTTGGTTTGTTTGTATATTTGTTTGTTTGGAGTTGATAGACTCGGAAACCGTTGGACCGTTTGCCATGAAACTTGGTATATATATGTAAAATTTCACGGAAAAGGTTTATAAGCCATCAATTTCGACCTAACTCAATCGGGTTCCTCCCTAGAGGACCACAAAGGATCCCATGTCAATCTTATGGTAAGATAAAGACTATAAGTTGAAAGTGGAAGTTGAAAGTTGCACGAGCATAGAGGACCACAAAGGATCCCATGTTAATCTTATGATAAGATAAAGACTATAAGTTGAAAGTTGCACGAGCATGCGTGCGTTAACAGATGATTTTTCAAAGATGATTATTAACAGTGATCTGTTTGAAGAAATATGTTTATAAATATGATGATGGAATGTGTCTATGCACATGTCAAAAAAACAATTCACAATATTTCATTCAATCCTCATGGGTTTCAATATTCATCGTTAATATTAAGAGTGAGACTAATCCTGCTTCAAAGTTTATCCTCTGGGACTGGAACTGGTGATGTTTTTGAGGTTTTAAAGCATAAAGTTTCAAACGTGTGAATTTTCATAAACTTATAAAATTAAGTGATTGGTTTGAGTTCGCGGGGTCAGCTAGTTGTCTATATTATAGGATATTCTCAAGACCTCAAAGTCACTTTTTAATGTAGTCTATAGGCTATTTATGTTTATGATTAACGTAATCATAAAATGAGACTTCATAAAATAAAATGTCATCAAATTAAAAAGTTAACTTCAACCTGCTCATACTAAAATATAAACAAACAATAGCAAAACACAAAAACAGTTGAGTTCACTATTATTAACTACTATTACCTAGCCGTGCCACGCTGTTTTATTTAGTTCTAAGTAGTAAGTTCAATGATTCTTTCAAATAAAAAAGGCTCTAAACTTGTAGCATAAATGAACGTATAATGTCAAATGTTGAAGCGAAATAGAAATACAAGAATTAAAAACGAATGTTTATTATCAAAATAGTGTAGTAGACGATGAGAATAGGATTTTTCATTGAATAGAAGTAATCATAGTATTATCTCATAATCAAAGGCGTCGTAAATGCTGAGATTTTATAAAAAATGCTGAGATATGCTAAATAAATATCTGGTAATACTCGATTGTTTCTGCTTGGGCCTACATACAAAGATTTCTGAGCATTTTATTAAGTAGACTTAATACCGTTTAATAGCATTAAAATACCGTTTTCTAGTATGCTTCCCGGCTTAAATTACCCTGATTTTGATTTGTGCCCCCCCCCCCCAATTCATGGCCCACGCTACGCCTATGTTCATCATGGATTTTATTCTTCGTACGTTGAAGTATGTTTACTGAAAAACTGGCTTTTTTATAATTCAAATTTACATTTTTCAGTCTCAAGTTCTCAATCCTTTGACTGGACAATATCAATTCCTCATAAACAGTGGTACGACAACGCAGCCCATGCTTCCAGCTCAACCTATTGTTGTTCCACAGCATCATGGTCGTCTCATGCCTCAGATTCCGGCAATTGTTACATCTCAGTTCGAACTTGATAGTAAGTACCAAGTTTATTCTCCACAATCAAATAATTCATGACTTTTCATACAGTTTAACTCATGCTGTGTAAAAAGTGCTTAAACAGCCTTGTTATGAATATGGAAGGAATATTTTTCGTGTAGTAGTGATGGTGATATTAGGGTTGTAATCCATACTGAATAAGAAGACTCGAAATTGTCATAACCACAAATTTCCTGAAAACCTCTTGATATTTTACTACCATGAAATTTGTGGTTATGGCGGCTGTTCATGGAGCCTTTCTATTCAGTCTTGATGGAATACTAAAGCTCGCGCAATTAGCAAGCAATAGCTGACAGTTATTAATAGTAGGCAATAGATTAATAATAATAGCACTCAAATATTAAAGTCGTCCAGTGTCAGCCCCCATCTCGAACCATATTATATGTTCATTCATATATTTTTATATTAGTTGATCATATGATAAGAAATAAATAGTCAAATTTGGATAAGTAATGTATTTGTTATCTATTTCATCATTCACGAATGATTTAGTAAGTTGATAAGAATATTTTTTGAAGAATGACGGAAAAGTTCTTCAATCATATAAACCGAAATCTGTGTTTTACTGTGAAACAGTCTTGAATGATTCTATTTTCCAGTAACGCATCATGTTGTGTTCTCTATATCAAATGAAGAATGTTTACATTGTCCTATTATTTTTCCTCTATACTTTTAAGTTTGTACTTCATATATCTTCATAAAATATTCCTTCAAGTATAAAAAAGTAATCAAACTTTTGAAAATAGGGGAAGCATAGTAAGAATTTCAAGTGGTCTCTAAATGTTTTTCAGACAGGAACAATTACCTGAACGGAAACCCTCCTAGTGGATTATTTAGCACATTTTCGGAACAGCATGTTCAACCTGGCTCCGACAAAGTGGACATGTTGGATATTCCTGGCAAAGGTCGTTGTTACGTGTACATAGCAAGGTAATTTCTATGATTCAACTGTATTTTATGATTGGGGAGTCACAAAAAATAGGTAATTTCATGAGGAAATTTAATGATTCTACTTTATATTATGAGTCACAAAAAATGAATCAATGTTAAGTGATTTATAATTTTCAGTAATGTCAGTGTTAATCTATTCTATTCAATTTTGTCAAATCTTCTTTTCCCATAAATACTCTCACAATCCGAGAATCTACTCATTTATTCTATCTATAACACAAATGTACTATCTACAATTGATCATTCGATAATTATTTATCCAAGACGTAAAACAAATTAGGTCCTCCCTAGACAAGTCTTCATCGGAGTTAGAGAGCGTTCACTTTGCTAAGACACCTGGACTGAAAGTGAATTACCTTATCAGACATTCCTACAATGTTTAAACTGTATAAGAATTCATCCAATATGATGCAGTCTCATCAATATTGCTTGGAGGATCAAATTTTATACACTTTAAACATGGTAAAAAGCTGTAATGAGTTTTATTAACAATTTATTTCCAGTCTAGATGCCATAGCATAGGAAACGAGTTATTCCACGGGTTATTTGTTCTCCTATTAATTGATATTATCATAGAAAATTAACGAAAACTGTAGAAAATTTTAATTATTAGGTGTGTATCATTCTATTGAGTATTTTGAAAACAATTAACCACTCATTTCCATGGATTTTTTCTAGATACTCTTATGATCCTTACCAGCAATCTCCAAACGAATGCCCTGAAGCTGAACTTGCTATTTCTGCTGGAGATTACCTTCTTGTCTGGGGCATTATGGATGAGGTGAGATTACATTGTCCAATTTAGTTGAGATATGAAACATAAATACATTATAAGATGAAGTAAAAGAGATATGGAACATAAATACATTATAAGATAAAGTAAAAGAAATATGGAACATAAGTACATTATAAGATAAAGTAGTAAAAAAGTGGAAATTAAGTCAAATAAACTTAGCGCATTAGTATTTTTGCAAAAAAGTCGTTCCCGTTTTTGCAGCAGTTTTTACCGTATGCCAGCTAAAACAAAAATATTCTCTTCCTATCAATCATATAGCATGAACAAGACTAGGCAAATAGTTATAATGAATCAACAAATAATCAATGTGTTGGGCATAACATGAAGTACAAAAGTGAAAAGTGATGTACTTAACTTACTAAATATTTTACAATATTCATTTGGTTTTGTTTTTTCTAAAGAAAAAGTGACTAAACACATCTCTCATATTCAAATGAGTGATATAAATTAATTGTTGATGTAATTCCATTCTCCTTTTAATAGAATGTTCAAGCATTATACTGTAGTGTGAACAAATTAACACTTCTATTTGTGCGAGGCAGTTTTCAGCTTTTTGGTCTCCTCTGTGAACATACTAAGTAGACAAATTGGTAGTGAACTGTATCAAGGATGCCTTGAATATGACGTTAATTTCTACTTTGATGGAACCGCCCGCAACTTTCATCTAAACTACAGTTCTTTATATTATTCTTGGTAATGTAGTTTCCAAACCTAATTTGTGAGAATCCTTCTAAATAACAATGTCATGGTTTCAAAAAGCAAATAAAGTTCTCCATTGATAATACGGTTGGTCGGTCGCAAAGTCTGAAACAGATTGAAACAAAAATGTTATCTTGTTGAAATTGCTATTGATTGGGGTTATTTAATTTATTATTTAGGGTTTGTATTCGATGATTTGGGGGTTTTCATATAATTACCATAATGATCGCACTCAAACAGGTTTTATAATCTCTGGAATTCATTGTCCTGTATTAACCACGAAGCCAATGAATCATAGTCTTTATTTTTATGTACATTGCTTTCATTGTCACTTCATAGAGAGCCTTATTATTCTGAATAATTTGATTTGAGTTTGGTTTTGCATGTATTTTTCGCAGGATGGATTTTTCGATGGTGAACTATTGGATGGACGGCGTGGTCTTGTGCCTTCAAACTTTATACAGAAATTGGTCGGAGATGATTTGCTGGAATTTCATCAGGCAGTTATCCAAGGGCTGAGAGATTGTGATGACAGTGCCTCAACAAATATACCTCATGATTTAGATTATCATCATGCAAACGCTGGTAATGCTTTACATTTCCATTATTAATTATACATTTTTCAATGTTGTAATCGAAATTTTCAAAGAATTTAAATTTTTAACAATTTGGCTATTTTCGGTTCAAAACTTACATATTATCTGCTGTAATATTCAAAAATTTCCAAGTGTTTCGTTTTCGGAGCGAAAAATTGTACTGATCAGGAGTGACCTGAAAATTCTGACAACAGACCTGAGCCAGCCAGGTTACACGGAATTATTTATCTACTATATTTTTATTGTACTTATGTATGTTTGACCCATCCATACATTTATAGATGTTTAGAATGTAGTGAAAACTAAACTAAACTTGGATTTACGGCAATAATTTCAATTCAATCATAGATTTTTTCATTAGTACGATTAAAGTGATTTCATCTGCATAATGTGTCTACTTTTGAACATTTTCACTTGAGAATAATATTTCTGTGTTTGAAGACGTTTAGGGAGTAAAGATATATAAATTATCAAAAATTTATATAATACAAAAGTTATCAACTTCCACCATCATTTGGAAAAGGCGTCCAATACATAACGGAATCAATTTCCTCTTGAAAATATGTTAGTACAGTGTGCTTCTGGAGTAGCAGAGTATTTATAAAACGGATATTATCCAATTATTATGGCTCTCATGGAATTACCTCCCTCTTATTTCACATTGAAAACATCATTGTTGAATGATTATTTTGAAAATTGAAAGTTTGTCTTTGCATGTTTTCATCCAGCTTCTTACTTGATCTATGTTTTTTTTAGATGATTATACAAAACAAAGTTCACAACAATACGAAACTGTAGACTACTTAGAGGATGACGAAGAAGAAATATCAAACACTGGAGAAGGACCTGGTAAGAAAATCAACAGTATACGTTGTTAATAGATTCAAAATGCACGAGGCAATTTCAATTTTGAAAATAATTTCTTGTTTTTTCTATTGTCTCGAAAATTTTCTTATTCACAAACTGCAAGTTAATTTTTAATCGAATCACTTTCGCACAATCTCACTCATTCTTGTAGATCAGCTAAGCTTTTTTAATGGCACAGTGACAAGCACCACAGTTCAATATAAAAATTAGGAATAAACTTGATAAAGATGTCGTTCTATCTTTTTGCCACCTGATTTCAGAGAAAGTGTTATCCAAAAATGTATTTCAATTGATCAGCTCTATTTGGCCACCACTTTTCAAAAATAATCTTCTTTATTGAACGATTTCTGTCATATGTAGAATAATGCTGATCACATTAATTGTATAACTTTTCTATATTTCCAAAGCATTTGTGGAAACTCACTACTTGAGTAAGCTCATCTGGTTGTTGTACAGATTAATAAAATGTTATGTGCTAATGCATCATTAGCTGAGTAATTCAATGTTGAGAGTTTATTAACATCTTTTGCTAGACCATAGTTTCACCTACTATTTTTTAACTGATGCATATTACACACATTAGTGTCATAGTTTTATCTTGAATGGGTTTGTTCGCACGAAATCTATAACGTTTGAAAATAGGATTGTTCTTCTTACTTTGAATAATATTTATACTGACTGACTGGATATACTGAAATAATAAATTAGAACTTGTGACTTGTAGCATGAAGTTGATAATTAGCTGACAATTTGAAGACAATATTTCCTAATTGATATCATTGTGTTTTTCCTACATTTTAGCTGATAATATTGTGTTGGAGGTTTTTATTTAGAACATGAATAATTCAGATGTTAGATATTTTTTTAAATCTGTCAACCTGTCGTGAATTACTTTTACTAGATACTAGCAATAATGCTTTTCCTGACTAGGTGTTTTGCAATTTCTTGTTGTTGGAGCATGACAGGAATTTTAACGCGAAGTTGAAAAAATTGAACTTTTAAGTTATCGAGCTCTATCATAATTATCAGATTGATCAAGAGAAGGCTAAAATCATAATACTGTAGCTGAATTTGACGAATGTAGTGAGCTGTTATGTCGGATGTCACCATAGAGACATCCCCCAATAAGTACAACTTGGAACAGTTGACGCAATAAAGAATTGAACATGATTATCTGTTAGAAATATGTTTCAGTGTAGATACAATTGAAAATATTAGAGCTTTCGGTTTGCATGTCTAGTTGTCTAGTAACAATTGACTAGCGAGAAACTGATCTGATTTATGTCTTCCATATAAATGATCTACGAACCTTATTCAATATTCACTATAATAAAATAAGATTAATTTCATTGACTGTAAAGACTGATTTCTAATTTGGAAGAGGACTAGATCTAAAATTGTAACTTACAACGAGTTTTATTTAATTTTCTCCATAACAAAATAAGATCAATTTCATTTGACTATAAAGACCGACTTCCAGAGGACTAGATCAACGTTACAGAAGAGTAACTTGTTTTCTGTGACACGAAAAATGTGAATTACAGTAATTTGAAAATTGTTTCCACTTCTAATATTTAGGAAGTTCTTGGCTATAAATGCGTATGAAAATAGATACTAATAACGCTAATTTTTTTATATTTTAAATTCAGTTAACTTTCATTGATGATGTTTTTTCGAATATTCACTTACAAAAACTAATCTTTAATCATGTAAAGGAAATAGTTGACTAAATGCTGATGAAACATTATTGATTTTGTTGTCATTTCATGCAATTGATTATTATTTTAGGAGTTCATTCATTGAAAATTTTTCCATCTTTTAATGTCCACAACAATGTCGATAGATAGGGTTACCATAGATCCAGATTTGAAACAGCTGTCCGGTTTGGCATTCGGTCTTGAGAATCGTCTGGATTTGGGTTATTAGATTAAAGGAAAGCCGATTATATTTCTGACTCAATGCGCCACCTAATAACTGTGAATTATGCAAATTCTTATTTCACTACACTGTAAGAGTGGCTACGGGTCTTAACACTGTAAGACATTAGAATAATAAATATGAATAAATAACTCTAGAATAGTTTTGTGAACTTGCAAACATAGAGTACAGATTAATTTCAGTTTCACAAGGAAATAGAGGATTTTTGAGCCTACCCTTCTACAAAAAGAAAGGATTTTTCCTTGTTTAAGGATTTGAAAAATTATTTCAATTGTTGAAATGCCTTAAAATTACTGGGTATAAGGTCGCGGTTCCATTTATGCGAATTGTAAGCTAAAGGAACCCACACTAGACATCTACTGTTATAATGGTGCAAACCATTTTATGTGTGTGGGTACCTTTCAACTCGTAGGAACTCGCATCCGATGTTTGCACGATGTAAGGCGTTTGCACACGATCAAAGTTTTCAACAAACTCCATCCAATAGAATAACCTTGTATTTAACAGCTTACTTTTAAGATACTCTTACACTAGAGATAAGCAGCAAGCCGAGGTCTCATACATCCAAAGTACCCTAGAAGGTACACTCCAGTTAGCCTACATAAGTTATGGTAACCCTATCTATAGATGATGCTGTTTCACAATGTGTTTAAGCAAGCTTCATTCATGCCTGCACATATTTTCAAACAATTCTAGTGGGCAGATAATGTTTGGCTTTGCACGTCCAACATGAAAAGTGGTATGTTCTAGCTGGTAGATTAGCTTTAGCTCTTGTAGTTTAGTTCAAATTTCTGGTGGTTAGACGTGTTCTTCTCGCTGCTAGTCCCGGCTCCGAAACAGCTGACCTTGGAGCGACAGCTGAACAAGAGCATTCTGATTGGCTGGAATCCTCCCGATCTCAGCTGTTCACCTCCCATCGACTGCTATCACGTCTACGTTGATGGAGTCCTCAAGGTCACCGTCAAAGCAACTGAACGCACCAGAGCTCTAGTAGAAGGCGTCGATTCTACCAGAGTAAGTGCTCATCAAAATTAATTTTAATTAAATTAAATTTAAATTTATTTTTCCATTCAGAAATACATAAGATCGGCAAACAATTAATATCGGAAGCTTGAATTGTGTTAAGACAATATTTCATTCATCGATATTTCAAGTGTTTATTGTGAGAACTGTTTCATGAATTCTCACCTTTTTTCAATACAATTTTATCGTCACACCATAAAATAGATGAAAGAGATCAGTATAATTTATTGTAATTTATCAACTACTATTAAATACATGATAATGAATTGAACGAAATAATTTAATAATTATTTATAATGACTCATTTGATAAATAACTGATGTAGTATCAATAGTAGTATAATAGTATGGGACAAACATGATAATATTGGTAATGTCTCATGTTCTAACTCTATAATATCGACTAACCAAATAATGGAGATTTGACATAATATTTATATCAAATATTAATATCAACATAAATATAAAAAATATTGGTAAATCAAATAACCTGAAAATAGATAAAACATCTATATCATTTCTACTCATTTTGCAGGTTCAATAATACTAATAAAACTGTGATAAAATTTTGGGAATAATATAATTAGTACTGTATATGAAATTCAATTAACGTTCTTGATTTGACAGCTCCTGCTACATGCTGCCAGTATGCATGCTACAATTCATGCTATCTCAGTATGAATACACTAGCCTACCATATTGATCTTGGAGAAAATTTAAAAACGACTTCTACAATACCTAGAAGTTTTCTCAGAATCTTATGAAACACTGAATAATTAATTGAGTCCATAATATCGTTTAGGCTACCTAGTTTGTTATCAATTAATATTTATCTTAGAAGCAAAGAATTCAAGGACTTTTCAACAGGGTTCACCGTTTTTCTGATGAGTTTAACAACACCTAAAGGTATTCTTAGATACTTGTGAAATTTATTTGAGTCTGTAATACCGTTTACCTAGTTTCTCATCAGTCAATTGAGGTTTTTAATGGATTGTAGTCCAGAGATTAGTATTATTATTGATACTTTTAGTTTATAATAAGTCAACTTATTTTTCAAATGGATTTGTACTTGGGGGGGAGGGGGTTGTTTAAAATAATAATAATTGTCTATTTCTACTAAATTTTTGTGCTCTTCCCAATTGTTTTTTAAAAGGGTTCAAATTTAGAGTCGTATTCCTTTAAATAATATCGACATTTCTATCATCATTCTTTTACTTCTCCACTATTTCTACTTTTTAGTTGAAATAGACAATTTATATTTCATTGTCTGTATATTGTATTATTTTGCATTATTTTCTCAGAATGGAACAAATCACAACATTTTTGAATGCCTTTCTTCCGTTTTTCAAAGTGTACGTTGAGCAGTTGTTCCCGTCTGACTTGAAAGCATTACCATCACTTCCAATTGACATTGATATTGACGAAACCGTCGGTTACATATAATTGGTGGCCAACGGTGGTATAGACTACAACAACGTCTATTTAATCAGAAAATGTTTCAGGGGAGGGCAGACCGCCTAAAAAATATTATTAGAAAGAGTACTTCTCATTAGAAATAGGAATACTTTCTTATGTTCATATCCTATCGAAAACAAATCGTATTGGATTTTGTGATGCATTGCAGCCTCATCGGATCAGTGTCAGATCGGTCACTGCTAACCGCAGAACGTCGAGAGATGCCGCGTGCACAATGGTCATAGGAAAAGATGTGCAGCTGGGGCCTTCGCAAGTAAAGGCATCGCGAGTAACTGCCACCTCAGCAGTCATATCATGGCTTCCAAGCAATAGTAATTACCAGCACACTGTATGTGTCAATAACGTTGAGCTGCGAACAGTCAAGCCTGGAGTCTACCGACACACAATCACAGGTATGTGAAAAACAACGTTAATTTTTTAGTTTTGTTGTCGTGGAATGATATGTTTTATGGAGACATGAATGCCGGCTCATGAGAACTCGATTGTCATTTTTGTGCTTACTCAATGTTAAAGTTCAGGAGATATGGACAAATGTTCAGTGGGCTTTTTTTGGTGTCTTGAGTTTTTCTTCATAACTGTCTGATATGCCACGTTTCAATTAACTATCGATTTTCACACAGTTTTTGTAAATTAAGCCAGCTGCACGAACGTTGATCAAGGTCAGTAGAAGCTGGTTGGTGGAGAAAAGTTATTTGATCAGGGCATTTCCCCCTTCCCCTTACCACGATCCATTGCCTGGCAGTAATTACAAAAAATAATTCATCTCACTACATCTTCAAAACTGCTCAGCACTACTCAACTATTATAAGAACTATCTACTATTAGAAGTCTGTAATAGAATTGTAAGAACTACTATTAGAAGTATACTGTTACAAGAAAGGCATCCTCCTCATGACATCATCAAATGTATCCAACCCTATTCAAGTCGTACAGAGATTCATTAAATTCAATTTCCAAGCAAATTGCGTTACCCACTTTTGATAGTAATCAAGTCGGATCTTGGTGGTTCTAAATGCTTGTAACTCATTTCCCGTTCAGCATGTTCAGCACTGATATTTCTCACTCAATCATTCATACTAACTAAAACTGAATATTAAAATGACCAATAAACGTTTAAAAAGCTTACAATCTTAACAGTCAAACAACTGATGTTGACCTCCGCTATAAATAAAGCCTGTTTGATCTGTTGTTATTTCCTATTCTCAATAGAGACTTCACTTGATTAAAAAACATAATAAGCACCCCTTTCTCTAGGCTTCAGAAAGTTTTGACGTCTATATATCTTTATATTGCGTCTTATCTTTCTCGCTCCTCACACCCAGGCATTTGCCCATGTGAGAGCCTTCTTCAAATGATTATTTATGTATTTTTCCTGTACTCTGTATACGATCAAGAATAAATATGATTTCAATTTCTATATAGTCTTTATGTGCGCCGGTGTATTTTAAGTCAAGATTTTTGAACTTAAATGGGATTGAGTCTCAGACTCTTGTATACTGGTAGATTACAAATGCCTGTTTTCGTTCTGTAATTGGCTGATAATTCACATGAATACTGTAAGGCAGCGGTCACATTGAATGCGAGTTGAAACTCATACGAGTAGAATTTTGCCTGAGTCTGCTAGTATGAGTAAAAACTATACATACGAGTACACGTAAGCGTTGTCACCAGCCTTCGGTTTCATAGAAATATTGTTTTCTCGGCGCGAACTCGTTTCCCATGAGGCCAACGTATTTTGGACTCCTAGTAGCCCATTCTTACTTGTGGGTCAAGTGGGAGTGGGGGCTTCTAAGCCTCAACTTCGCTCACATTTTGTACAAAGTGAAAAATGAAGCCATTTGTCTATCTATATCCCGCTACTGCGGTATTTAGTCTACCAACTGATAAACATAAATAAAACTTAACTGCTGCTAGTTGCTGTTGAAAAGTGATTAATTTTAATAACGGCAACACGGATTGTTTATGAAAAACATTTATTTATTACTTCCCATTACTCGTTTTGAAAATTGGAGGATTCCGTGTCTCAGCAGTCACCTCCTATTAACAATTTATATAACAATAACAATATATCGATCAAGTAATCAGGGATAAACTTTGATTGACGTTCGTGCAATTGAGTGATGGATTCTTCCAATCAGTTACCATGAAATTATTATTTTTATTTAGTATTCACTGCCCGGCTCCTTGATTATGTACTGTAAATTCCAAAAAATATAATAAAATTGACAAAAAATTGATGAATATAAATTATTTTGTAGGGCTGAATGACTTGCTCATAATGGAGAGAGAAGTCTTATTAAAATTACTGTATTGCTAACGATAGGCTACACAATACTTCATGTCGAAGTAATCTGTTTACTTGAGCTGTAGTTCATCAATAATGTTGACTTTTGAAGTTAAACGTTGTGCGTGAAAATTTCTAATAAATATTATTTTTATAAACAGCCAAGAATCGATGTGAATGTTGAAAAAGTTTTAAGTAGTTGTATAAATAGGTAATTTATTAAGATTAAAGAATCCTTTAATAGGATTGGGTTGATACAATTATCAATATTAATCAATATTATTATCTTCAATGACTGTTTATTATTTCGGTCTAGAACTTCTCGCTATTCATGACTGAATAATTCAAATTTTTTATTTAAAAATAAAAGTTTTTAACAACTTCATTTATTTAAATATTAGATTTCTGATGTTAGGGCATAGATGATTCCACTTAGTTTGAATTATAATAACAATGAAGAAGCTACTACTAATTCAACTAAAAACAGTGTTATTTTTTAGAAATATTGTGATCATGATTATTATAATAATTGTTTAAAATGGTATGCAGAATTATAGTTTGATCTGGGGTTAATACCGTAATCGGATTGTATGTTTATTTTCTAATTTTTGAGGGAAAATCCTATTTATGTACCCGCAATCTTAATTGGAAAGGTTTTAACAATCTTGAAATCTAAAATATTAAAGATCGAAAAGATCATTCTAAAAATTCGAAGTCTCCCAGAAGTCTCAGAATATCAGCTCATAGTTTCATGTCTCATAATTTTTTCGCTTTGGTATTTAACAATTCTACCAATATTGCTCATATTCACAATCAATTTTCAGCTGTGATGTCAAACATTAGAACATAACACACCTTTCTAGATTTCGGTCACTGTTGTTCTGGGAACATGTAGCTTAGAATCTTATGTGCTACAAAATTTATCAGAATGTCATGATAGTCCTGAATCGGCGCGTCATTTTTATATTTTTGTTGTTGTGTTTGCTTAATACACAGCATATGTTCGCAGATCACATTAATTCAGCATTCGTTCAATCCCATCTTATCTCCAACTAGAAGAGTATGTTTTCTAGTCACTGTGTCACATTGTACTGTACATTCAATCGTACGATACTGCAAATTGTGTTCAATGACTATCATCACAATATTTCACATTTTCTCACCAAGGAAACTTCAAGTGTTTTGTTTACATCACTGTTTGCTTCAGTATTTTTTATTGTGTTTTGGTATTCATAGAAATGTATTCATTTTGAAACAACATGTTGCTCATAGCACACTGTGATGTGTTTCTTAGGGCTTGCACCAAACACAGTGTATAGGGTCACGGTCAGGGCTAAAAACATCAGAGCCCCCAACTTCAATGAAAAAACAACAATTCCTGTTGAACGATATTCCTGCCACATAGACTTCCGAACCCTACCAAAAGGTATGTTTATTGAAACATTTTCTCTTGTATTTTCAGCATCCAAATGAGAATCAAATGTTGACATTGGATTTTGTTTGTAGATTTGAAATAATTTTGAATGTGTAAACTCCAAGTGCGAGATGTGAAGAATGCATGCGTTCATGCTGTGAACTTACCAGAGGAGAAATCGCATAATTGTGTAGGATCATCCCATGTAAATTACAGCACTCACTTACCTAAAATGTGTTCAAGTACTCAGCATTCGAAATATCATTGATATCCACTTACCGCTTTCCATGATTCATTTTTTAGTTGAAACTTTTGTTTAGAAACGACAGATCACCTAGGTTTGGATAAGAAATTGTTGGAAACTTCGCATGAACTCACTTTTACCTCCTCATCTCCCCTCCATTACTTCAATGCAAACCTTTTTGCTCCGATGTTGAGTTTTTTCCCTACGAATTGAACAGTGCTATTAATTTTGACATAAATACTGTTCCAGTAATCATTTTATTCTCTCCAACTTATGAGATATTGATAGATATTATAGTAAAATGTTCTCAAATTAGGTTCATGAGGTATTCTCCATATTTTTATGTTGATTATATTGTGCCGGACAAATGAAATAATATTTGGCTGACCATAGTGGCAGAATAAGAAGTAATACAATCACATACTCAAACTCTCTTATATTTTTACAGTAATTATTTCAATGTTATAACCAAAGCTTTCTATCTATCACACTTGATATAATCCAATTCAATAATATCGAATAATCAGATAGGTAAGAAATTATAAATGGTGATGAGTTAGGTTCTTATTAATCAACTCATTTCAATAATATTAGTTTCTAACCAAATACCACATCATCAGTTTTTTATGGATAGATATTCTTCTACCAAATTTGTTCGGTACTTAACATAAAACAAAAAATCTAGTGGCTGATTGCACTTAAGTCAATAAACTCAATCGCCTTAAAATTATGTCATATAACAGAGCTCAATAGGAAATTGATTGGTTTGGTTTTGTCAGATGTCGTCATTCTACGCCGGTTGAATTCAATTCTTTTTCGTGAAATAGGTTTTTGAAGGTTTTTTCCAATTTATAATTTAAAAAAAAAATTGAATTTTTAATCACGGTTTTGTATATCAATGTTTGTACTCTTCAAATTCATATTTTTTAAGTAAATAGAATATTTTTTTCTATCTTGCAATCTACTGGAAGGAAGAATTGTGATCTACATTTGTCTAACGTTGAAGTATTTCTGTGTTTATCTTCATATGATATTAATTGATCAATTGGAATCGGCAATTTAATAACATAATAAAATTATTATTAATAATTCCATGTGAGCATATCACCTGTCTATCATTCAAATTTGTATTAAATTCATATGTTTTAAATATATATCACATAAGTTTGTGTAATCTCCCATTTTTTATAATAATTTTATTGTTGTACAGACCAACAGGTCACAGAATCAGGGTCACCAAACATCATGAGTGAACTCTATTCTTTGTGGTCTTCTACATTTAAGACTTTTGATAAACCAACAGGTGATTTCATTTACACTCATTGAATTTATCTAAGTGCTGTAACTATACGAACATTCTCTCAGTATGTCAGTTATATGCAAGTTTTTCATTACTCTACAATTATTTTCTTTCATGTTAATCTCCAGCTCTCAAATATGTTATGCTCTGCCAAACAATTTTTTTCAATTGCCAGTATACAGTGCAATGTATTATTATGGTAACTGGGCTCATAATTATTTATTAAAGCAATGTGTATAATTATGTTGATGCGCTGTTGTATTTCAACATGGTTGTAGTTACGGTAGTCATTAACAAGTATATGCTCTTATATTTCCTATTAACTACAAAACAGTCGAACATTGGTATCAAGTTGATCACAATATAATATATTTATGTTTGTATGGCTTTTTATCTGTGAGGGGACCCTAGGTTCCACCTCGCCTTATTTTTGTCTCGGTAAAAGCAATAAGGTTACGTAAAGGTATTTCAAAAAACATAGAGATTAGAAAATTTTAAACAAATTTGTACCACTAACAGACAAATCAATTTTATTCCCCTTGTTACTTCCAAGCAAACACATATTAAAATGATTCATGTGTACATAATACATCATAGTGAATACATAATGTAAGCAGTCAAGATTCCGCTGGACCTACAATTATTCAATCAAGTAAATTTTAAACATCATGCTTACTTGAATGTCAGATGATTGCGTTAAATTAGTTGATGATTTTTTGTAACGTATTTTTTTAATAGATTTTTTATTGACCTTTTCTCACCATACTCTTTAAACCTTAACTTGAAGTAGTTGAAAAAACTTACGCAATTCTCTGTTTTTCAACTGAAATTATCTCTCACATTAGTTGAAAAATGCCATTAATAAATGTTGAACCTTTCTTATACCATGAATACGATCAATTTTTATTGTAGTTTTCCTATGCACTTCATACCTGACATCATTCTTTTTTGTGCATAATCGGTCTAAACAGTGAGGGTACAATCCTCAGGAATATCGCCAGCAAGTAAAATTATAAAGGCATTTTCAATATCGTAGAGCTACATATTGCTTTTCGCATTTTCACTTGTAGTTCATAGATACTGCATTACTGCTTTCGGGAATTTCAAATCCTATCACATCTATTTTCATGCGAAGGCTAGAGAACCATCAATTATTTTTTCGCAGCGATTAAACAATAATCCTGAATTTATTAAAAATCAATAATAGTAACAAAGTTTCCATTCGAGTAGAATTCCAGGTTGAAGAAAAAAGCCTCATAATGTTTTGTAGAAGTGGTCAATTTATTAGGAAAAAAGATTCGAATGAGTTTTCAAGACATTATCAAGAGTAAAACTGGAATTAATTACATACTTACAATTTTTCGATTATCCCATAACAATTTCATTTTTTTTCTATAAATTCGTGCGGAGATAGATGTTATTGCTTTGTTCACCTGTTAATTAAAATCAGGATCCCCTAACTGATGATTCTAAAAATGTCCAAAATCAGTTCCTAGAGTTATAATTTTTTTGTTATTTTTTAATTTGATCGGGAACCTTCACACATTTACATAATAACTTTGAATTTCTTCGTTCAGGAACCTTCATACATACACATGTTGAATTTTTGAAAAGTTTAAATGCAAGATCATTAATCATATGGAACAAGCTCTAAAACAGGTGGAGTATAATTATTAATTTATTGAAGAATAGAACTCTTGGTTTTCCTATTCATTTTATTTAAGATTTGAATTATTGGCTTTGTATAACTCACTTCATGTATCATAAAGTTGTAAATTTCTACATTTTTTTTCTTTCAACAAATCATACGGCGGTAGTTTGCTTACAGCCCTGTACAAAATGAAACGATAATTGGAGTGCATTCTTTTAGCTATTCATCCAGAGGGTTTATCAAAGTTGAATGAAATAAAAGTCAAATAGGAAAAAATATTGGTGCATTGGTGAACTGCAATTCTCTATTGTTCCTTGAAATGATGAGGATTCATATCAGCGACTTTATTCCCAAAATTCACCGGTCATCTCAGGAAAAATAATCAATCATTTCAGAAAAATAGGGAATTCAGGGCTATCATTTCTATTCATTTGTTATAAGAGTTTTTTTTTGTTCAATTCTATCATACCTTTTCCTTTCCTCACCGCCTTTTCCTTTGTGCATTTCAAGTCACAAGACATCTTGGCTTGATTAGAAAGAGGTTGGTCAAGTGAAGAATGTACGCGTGAATTGAAAAGAGAGAAATGAATTGCAAACCAATATTGTATACCGGTATAAATTATTTTTAGACAATTCTCGTGACAACGATTTCAAAATTAATTAATGCAATACATTTCCGACTCATCCAACTCAGTAGTTTTAATCGACAGATGAATAAATTTGATTGTAATCTATGAAGAATACAATTATAACTAGGTTAACAACTATAAACACTTGCTCACAAATATCTCTCTTATCGGGAAAAGTTTCAGAATGAAAAATATATTTTTTAATTTGCAATGCAAATAAACATTGACTGCGTAAATGCATTTATGTCATTTTTTTGACCAAGAAAAACAGTAGCATACATTTCAATTTATTTTCCTTCTAGCATTTTTATTCATGCTTTTTATAATTTTTTAATCCATCAGTTTTACTTCCCCCATCCAGTCTTCTCACTTGGAAATATATCCATAAGATATATGAGGACTACTGGCAAAATATTCCTCTAATATCGCAAACGTTTGTCCCATGAAAGGATATTCTTTGTTCAATATATTGCATTCTTCTAACAGCGCTTTCAATAGTGGAATTGGAAGACCCAGGTGAGAGTACATCCTTGCCTATGAGCTCTATGAATAATGATAAATGCATTTGAAATTTTTTGTTTGCTCGTTAACTTAGCTTTTTCATTGAGACATGCATGCTGCAAATGCCCTTTCCCAGCTTTTTCTCGACAGTCAAATTTCGGAAAATCTCTAACAAACTTATTTCTGTTCTTCTTAATTGGATTACGCTGAACTGATTAATCGATCTGCCTCTTTTCAAATCTTGCAAGTGTTAAGTGTTAATGCACATTTTGATCTTCACATTCTCCTCTCCTATACTCTAACATTTTCAACAATGTTTCTTATTTTATATAACACTTTTTTCTTTATACATTTACTGGGGATCTGTTCATAAATATACAGAGCATTTTCTATGGTAGAGATGAATCGAATTACAGTATTCATGTATCAATAATAGTATTAACAAATCAATAACAGTATTCATGAATAATCAATCAATGAAAACTGTTGTGCTAGATGTGAAATAATTTTTTTTTGCTCTGAAATTTGAGTGAATTACACTTAATCATACTTACAACAATGGAAACAATATTATTAATATCTTTCACTCATTCGAATCTCTTCCAATTATTAAACTTGAATCAAGATTGAAAAAAAACTGTGTAATTAATGATTTCTGTTAATAATTTCACAAACTCTAAGGATTCGATTAAGTATTATTTTCATTTTTTACACTTAAAATCCAAACAGACATGATGAATCAATGTTGGTTTTAGATAAAATAATATATTAATTTTTGTAATACCTACAATATAATTGTTGAAACATTGAAATATTTAAGTTTTTAGGTTAGAGTCGTATTTTGTAGGGAGGATTAGATGAATAGAATATTTTAGGAAACTTGAACTATAGAGGCGCACGGCGCCTCTATTTTATATAGAACAAAACGTTGGGTAGGGTCAAACCATTACAGTTCCTTACACCAATCACATGTTTAATGACTGGGAAGTAATTTTAACGGACATGAAATTACATATCAAGCTTTTCATGTCCTTCATACTCACATACGTGTTGGGTACGGTAGCTTACTAAAAAATAATCTCAAGTATGGTGGCCACTCTTAACATCTTAGCTTCCAAATGTGGTTTCTTGGACAAAGACAAAGTCACTTTGTGACAAAGTTGAAGTACAAAGGCAAGCTGAACTGACAAAAGAAAACAGCCGGTTGAAATAATGAGGGAACGAGAGACAAATTTGTATCATTTGAAAAAGTACCTAGTGGGTATAATTTTGATCTATGATGTGAAGCCAAGGAAATGGGACATACTGCCAGTATGGGAGATAAAAACACTGTTTGAAAGTAGAGAAAGGCTATATCCAGAGCATTTGTTTTGTGATTTAGCGAGATATGCTGCTCCAAGTTACATCTCGCACTCTTAATAGAAACTCAATATTAGCCATTCACAAAGTCGTAATGGTATTAACCGTCTGAAAATCCAGTATATAGATTTTTTAAATTTATAATTCCTATTTCTATTGATTTTATCTCACAAACACAAGTCAGATATTAAAATTATGATGTTGCGGTGATTATAATGATGAATGAAAATTCAATATTGAAAATTAAAAACTTTTGGAAGCATAGAAGTGGTCTGAATATTTAGTATACAATTACCCAACTGAGTAAAAATTATACAACAAGAAGTTCTTAAAAATACTTACTTAATTGTTATTGCTTACTAGAACAACACTTCAACTTATTTTATCAACTTTCATGTTAGCTAGATTTTAGTATAAAATCAATTGAACCACTCCCTTCTAATTTTTTCAATTTACGAGGGTGTTAATCATCCACGTTTCCGATAGTTACCAGTCAACTGACCGGCAATAAAAAGGTCTCGAGCTCGATTCCTTTTGTACTGAGCGATTTTTTTGTGAAATAAAATTTCTCGTCCATTTCGCTATTTCGTTCTGTTGCTTTAAGTTCACTTACATATTTTCACGTAGTAATTCACCTAGGATTATTATAATATTCACTGGTCACAATTTTTATTTGGTATAGAGCCTTGATTTTTTGTAATGGTAGACTATAATATGTGAATCTTCTAATTTTTTATATTATTATTTTTTATTCTTATCGTGAACTAAAAATAAGCATCTGTGCCTACCATATTTCTAGAATAATCCTAATGAGTGCTACTCCTCTACAGAGTTAAATATTATTGAAAAAATTTTTAAATAGAATTTATCAAGTTCATGAAAAAGTGCTAAATTCCAACTCATAGTCTCTCCTCATTGAGGAGCAGACAAATCTCACATTACATGCAATTTTCGTAAAATAGCTTAGTAGGTTTTTGTTTTTCATATAATTTAGAATCATTCTATTCTAGCCTACGAATTCTACGTTTTTCTGCACTTTATACACTATAATAATTTAAGGTAACAAAAACAGCGCATAATTCTGATGGTTTCAGATTTTTTAAAAATATTTCCTTAAATAAAATTTCCAGTAACTGTACGGTGACCTGAAGCAAAAAAGATAAAATGTGGAAGAGAATAAAAAATACAAGAAAGAATAATTTTTCTGTATGGGAATTCGAACTGATAAAATTTGTAGTAACTTCAGTAGTAGCCTATCTTAGGAAAGGAAAAACTGCATAATGGAATTATTTGTATGCATAGTATAGAAATTTGAATAGACAAATCCCAAAAATCCAAAGCAAAATTTCTCCATGCCAATCGAATGAGTCCATCATAAATGAGAATATCCCTAAAATGTTCTATCAAATTAATTTATTTGTGCTATTAATTGTTAAAACATTCACTTAACCAAGCTGAACTGAAATGACAAATGATAAATTTCAGTTATGAGAACATGATGATAAAAATAAGGAATGAATAACGGCATTTATTGAATGTTTTAAATCACAATAGTAATTGATATAAATAATTGTCGATTGATTTTCTTCATGCACAGTTCCGTCTGGAGTATTATGTAAGCATATTATTGTTCATTGTAAACAAAGTCAATTTTTTAGAGAAACCTGTTATTTAGACTTATTGAACGCGATCAGAATATCACGCTCTCAAAAACAATTTGGAATATACGCTACGTTTGTGCTTGAACTACGAGTATCATCGATGTAACGTTTATAACCATGACTTTTTCAAACATATTTATATACCTACATCTAAAGCTGACACCATAAAACAGTCTTGCCAATGTTATCGTGTGTTGTATGCATCACTGCTCTACGTGAATTGTGATCTATAACGAGGGATGAGTGAGTAACTAAGAAAGTGATATGAATGTTCCAAACTCCAAAGTCTCTATATTTTTTCTTTTATTCTTCGGATTCAACTTTTTATATCATCTTCAATTACCGCTTTTGATCTCGCACTCTCATTCATTATCATAATTTAATCGTACATATTTCCCTTCCCCTGTTCACTGTTATGATATTCCTTGGGTAGACTTTGACAAATTGATGTGCATAATTTTTTATTATGATCAAGGCATGCAATGTATTCTACTTTGCTTGTATGTAAATGAAAGATATACAGTCATATAAATCTGCATCTGCTTAAAGAACTTTTTCGACGTAGAATATGTTTTATCAACAGCATTCCATAATACATGGTACTTTCAAAAATGTTTACTTCATGAAATTAATGTCTTGTATCATTTATCTCTTTATGGAAAGAAACCTGGGACCTGGTTCACAAAAATTTAAAAGTCTTGTAATACATGAAGAAGTTGGGCATACATTGGACAAGAATAGCATGGAAAACCATGTAACAAATTTCAGTTTGTCCGCCTTTTCCCTGTAGTGCAGAACTTTTGAATTTTCATGAAACAGGCTCCTCTTGTAAGAATTTCATACTTTTGGTATAAAACATATTCTATGATCAATCACTCATCACAAATTCTATTAAAAATACAGAAAAAACTTCTGGCACTATACATCTCTTGAAAAAAACAACTATTCTCATTTTAGTATAAATTCGTATTGAAATAAACTTATAGTATTGTGCTATTTTTCTGAATTCACATCAAATGCAGGGTGGAACGCACATTTGGATTAATAAAAAAGGTTTTACAGATTTGGGAATCGCTTCTCTAGATTAGAGATCTCTGACATCGATGCTGACTACAAAATTTCTCGATGAACTGAAAACTGAAACCTATTTGCAGCAATTTCAAACACCACAGTCACCTGTTAAGAACTGTTTGTTCGATTATAATCATTTCAATTCGGAAGTTTTCTCAAGTTAGAAGGTATCTTAGAAATCTCTCTCATCTTCGTTCTGGTATTGTAATTGACAAATGGAAACACTAGCCTACACTATTCAAAACTATACTTGTATCAAAAATTGAATCCAAATAAATATAGGATTCAGTAAAGTATATAACTTGAAAAATATTAATTGAACAATAAAATCAAGGAGAATGTACGTATCAAATTGAAATTTTTAAAACTTTCCAGCTTTTGTAACCATTCAAACTTATCTAAGTGATTGCCGATCATACAATTAACATACAATTATCCCCACACATTACTATTATTTATTCAATTTGTTTACTTCTAATGACGACTGGAAATTATTTTTAAACCATATTTTTATACGAAATCAGGATTGATTTGTTAACAAAATTATATTGTACAGAGAAAATTTGGTGTCCCGTGGGTTTTTTTAGAAAAGCGCGTGACATCGAAAGTAAATCTTCCCTTTCCAATCATATTGGAGATTAATTCATTGTACTTTATTATTCCATTCACCGATCATATTTAATGTCTGCAAAACAAAATATTTTTGTAAGTTTTGTTGCTTTTCATTCCATTATTATAAATTGATTCTCATCCGCTATGATAAAATCATTTGAAATTTTTGTTTAGCAACACTAACTGCTTTTTAAAATTGATCAGGGCACAATCTGTTCCCATTTAGCTGTGTTGTAAAAATATTATATCATTTTTCAGTATTATCGCAATCCAGCTGCCAACATTAATTGTTGAATAACTGTACTAGCACAGATTAAAACAATTATCATTGTAAAAAGGTTAATAATACTCAGTACATTAAAATATAGTTCTCTTCTGAAAAACTATTTGAAATTAAATAAAACCCCTGTAAAATGTAATATTTGAGCGTGGATACGCCGATAGACTGCAAGATAAATTAAACATGAAACTTGATTGTATAACTGCTTCATTTTAAATGTTCTCTTATCACTTGATCTGTTTTTTTCTGCTTGCGTGGAATTTGATTGAAGGCTGCAAAGGTGATAATAAACTTATTAATTATTACGGTATCTATTAAGAGTCAGTAAAAGTTAAAATTTGTTACAAAAATCAAAATAAATATTGACGATTAATGATGATGATATAGTGCTATTCATATACCAGTGATAACTAGAATATTATTGCTTGGAGAATTAAATTATTTTGGAGACTGTGTTTAAGATAGAGTCTGTTCAATAATTATAATTGATTTTGAAGAATGATTCCGCATCTGCCTTTCAATTACTCATGAAAAAATTTTATTCAGGATTAAGTGAGAAATTTCTCGAGACATTACTTTTGAAAACATATTTGATGATCTAAAACTACGAAGAGAGGCGAACTCATCAAATATAGCTATTGATAAATACCATAATTATCTCAAGTTATTATAATATTTATAATTACAGGTGTTGAGAAAAGAAAATTAAATCTTTTCAATGCCTTTTCTTCACCAGAACCAATTTCATTTATAGCATACTGTCAATTAGCTACAATTCATGATCATGCACTTGCGTTTATTTTCAGTTTGATTTTTCACGAATTCACACTTGGAATCCTTTGCTTTCTTGCTTTTCTACCCGTAATGAATATATTTTGCAGTGCTTAAGTTCAAAACTTTCCGCCAACTTAATAAATATATTCAACTTTCTAACAAACTCGTATCAAAATAGTATCTGCAACATGGCTTACAATCGATATCAACTAACTCAGAAATTTATTAGAATTTTTTATGTACCGTAGATCAGCTATTGTAATCTTTAAAATTTCTCTCGTGTAGAGTAACGTCTGATAAATCTGTATACCGTAAGATACGTGTTTTCAATATTGGTTACAATCATGAAGACTTTGGGTGTCAATCGATGAGGTTCTTGAGGAAATGTTAAGGATAACGTCGTTCTCATTATCAATAATTTTTTATTTGTTCAATAATTATACATATTATTGATTATTTATAAAATTTATATTTTTAATTTTCATAGAACTGATGAAATATGGCTTTGTTGTATACAGATGAACCTTTCCATTCCTCTCCATCCAGATACCTAATAAATTCTATCTAGGAAATATGAACACAAATCAAATATTGATCAAAACTGTTAGGATGATGAGATGTACTTAATTCATAAAAAGATCAAATAATAGGATAATTTATTTTTATTTTTATTATAATAGTTTCTCAAAACTGAAAAATAATTGAAACTTCATGAAACCAGTATTAATAAGATTAATTGTATTGAAAACTAATGATTCATAAGAATTAATTTTATGTACTTACCTATTTATTATCGAATAATATATTTACTATATTCAAACTGTTGACTATTGACGAAGAAAGAAGGATTCTAAGCAGTGTATTAACTGCCATTGATCATAAACACAGAAAATCCTTCGATTAAAAATAAAATAATTTTCATACTTTTATTTCCTAGAAGTATTTCAAATTATTTTATTCATTATAACTCAATCATAAAAGATGTTTACCACAAAGCACATTAGTGTGAGCTTAAAAATTCCTGATATTCGTATGCTACTGGACTGCCTGAGATCTGTTTGAACTGTTTCAGAGAAATAAACAATATAATGTCTCGATTTGAACACTGGTACTGGGTTGCACCAAGCGAGATAAATTTTAATTAATCCAGACGATTGAAAATAGTTGATCCCGGTTGGTGCAACCCAAGGGAAATGCTGCTCAACTTAAAACAGATGTTGGTGTATTACTTTCTAGCTCTTATCCCATTACATTATTTCCACATCAATTTTCCATTTTCCATGACCTATTACTTTCCCATTATTACATTTTAACTGCATTAAAGGAATTTCGAAATTCCCATTAGTAAGTTACCATTATTTATCCTGTTCCCGTAGTTTGTTGATATTTTTGTAATACAGTAATACAGTTCATCCGTTTCCTTCACATCAAGTCCTCATTGGTTTATTTGTAGTTAATATTCTACAGTCAAGATTAGTGACCGCTTCTTATGATGAATTTGTACAGAGAATTGTTTAGATAGATTACCGATCTCAAATATTGATTGGAAAAAACCGTTATCCATGCTTGCTTGAGAGTGAATGACAACATCCAAATGCTAGTCAGTGTTTCACTAGTGAATATACCTTATACACGCTGAATATATCGTGTGTATAGTTGAATGTATGAAGGGTATAATGAGTATTTATCCCTTTTGGTAATTTAGCTAATTTATTCACACATTTCACTAATTGATGGGTCTTTCCTGTTCTATAGCCCCATTGGATACGCATACCATTCATGATACATAATGAGTGCTTAAACGTATCATTCTTTTAGGTGCGTGGCATCATTACTTCATATTGATGGCATATTCCATTAATTATTCATCAACAATATTAGAAACATTTAAAGGCATTTTTAAACTCGTATTCATCACCAATCAAACAATTCATCAACAATATCTAACAACAAGGCCATACTTATAATAAATAAATCAGTAACGATTCAATTACTGGGTATTAATTGTAAATCAATATTTTAGATTCGTTTTCTGGTAATTTTTGTGCGCAAACAGAAAATTTTTTTGCTCCCAGTGAATTTGCCATATATTTATATTGTAGTTCTCTAATGTTTTATTTTATCACTTTGTAATTATCATTTCCAATAATTGGAAATATATTGGCATTATATTAGGCCTAATACATGTACAATTATTGTACATTTGTTCTTTTATGACAAATAAAGTTCCTATCCATCTGGTTGCCAGAAAAGCAAACAGTTTTATTACTGTGGTAAACAGCTGGATTGAAAAGACAGAATTTTGTTTACTATCCAAATAAAAACTGAAATCAGCCATTACATTGAGTTCGAGACGTATAAAAGTGTGATTATAGCCTTATCGGTTTTTGTACATCATATATAGGATGTATGTTTATGACTCTTTATGTAAGTTATGAAAGGAACACGTATCCAATGCTATGATTAAACGAGAAATACCTCATTTGTGGAATAGAATAAAAAAAAATCAGTAGAAAAATCCTAGTCTAATTTGTACTACACGATCATTTTTGCCGAATTAGATTTACAATTTTTAAACACATTGAACCGCAAGCAGTGAATTAATTTGATGATAACCTCAATGAATGCAATTAGACATGTATCATTGAGACATGAACAAGGACATCCATATTATTTAGCCTGCCTCCAATAGGTAGATGAATATTGTATATTGTGTACTCATGTATAACGTAGTTTGGTATTTTTTAGATTCAATATTCACATTTAATTTACTGGTTGAATTTTCGAATATTTCTTAGCATTGTTAACTGCTCATAATAACACTTGCAAGTGATAATGAGCTTTGAGTAATAGTGATTTCTTGAAAAATATTCAACTCTAAATTGAAATGCATTTTATTTGTAAAAAATAAACAATACAAACAAAATCTTGTAACTAATCTTTCATATTACTTTTCTTGAGTTCATTTCATTGTTTCTCGAACTTTCCTTAGAATAATATTCAAGTGTTGAATACCATGAATCTGTAAAATCTAACAGGTTGGACTGTTCAACAACTTCCATGATATCGTGAGAAAAATAGGAAAAATAATACAAATTACATCTCAGTGATACAAATCAATGAAATTGATCAGTACATCATTAATTGAATTTATTCAAGTTGGAATAACAATTGATAATAAATAAATTGAACATTTCCTCCAACTGATACCGTACGATTGTATAATCAAATGTAATCCATCTACAGATACACTGATGAATAAGTTTGATATCATAATATAGTACTGTAAAAAAAATGAAATTGTCTTAATTTGAAAAAATGTTTTAAATCTAAAGAAATTCATATTAATTTATTAATAAAGGGTTTTATAAAAAAAAACACATGAAATTCGTTTCTAAA
The DNA here is from genome assembly GCA_017141395.1 of Laodelphax striatellus. Classification (NCBI taxonomy): domain Eukaryota; kingdom Metazoa; phylum Arthropoda; class Insecta; order Hemiptera; family Delphacidae; genus Laodelphax; species Laodelphax striatellus. The sequence continues at coordinate 28,789,765 of CM029544.1, forward strand.
TCGACATGAAATGAACTTTGGATGTTACTATGGATTTCCTGTACAATGTAAATATTTACAAAAATTATATTCTCTGGGGGTCTTTCAAATTTTGTTGAGCCTTCCTGTGAATTTCACCCAAACTTTGTATATTTGAGCTAGAAACGTTGTGGAAGAATGAGGGAATTGGTAATATTTATTAAAAATTATCTATTATTTATATACTATACTTTTGTACATATTCATGGAATATATCAATCTTTGCAATACCTACATTTATTTTATAATCTTGAATAGAAGATCCCAAATATTTATTTTTAAATACAATCCGTACCGTATTTAAACATAAAAATGTAAAATTAGAAAATTACAATTTAAAATTAAACAACAATTACAATTTAAAATTATTACAACTATGAAAACTTTTCCTCATAATTTATATGTAGACTAACATTAATTTAAAATTAGAATAACTATGATAATGTCATAGAATAGGAAGTCTCAAATAACCAAGCCTAATTTAATGGATGCTTCAATACGAATAAACCAAAATTAAAATTAACTAGAAAACAAATTATAAATTAAGAAGTTTGAATCAAGTATGTATCTAATGAATGATTTCTGGGGTATTCGAACAATACTGAATTTTGAAAATTCCACTACCTCATTGATTAGGAGCACTTATGAATGCTTTGCTTCTTTGTTCAATGTTTCTATGCCATATGTACACTAAATTGACTTAGAACGTACGATTGTACTCACAAATTATGTGTTGATGTACATTTCGCGGTGCTGTGCCGCATCGTTGGAACAGTCTAGTTCACCTGAACACGTGTTCCGACGATGCGGCACAGAAATGTACATCAAAACGTAATTTGTGAGTACAATCTTACGTTCTAAGTCAATTTAGTGTCTATATTTGATCAAGTGAGAAAAGGATGGGCCCACAACAACCGAATTTCTATACCATGTTTCAAGCACGAAAATTTATGTAATTTAATCACTTCTTGACTTCAGTTGCTAATGATTTTTATATTAAGCCCGGTCTAGACGCAACGATAAGTTTGTCAAACTTTTTGTTCAAACTTATCAGGATTATTTTAAATTGTCATAAAACAGCTGATTTAACGTCAGTAAACAAGCTTACATCAATCAGCTGTTTTCTGACAATTTAAAATAATCCTGCTATTTAGCAGGATCCATTTAACTTGTCAGAAAACAGCTGATTGATGTACGCTCGTTTACTAACGTTAAATCAGCTGTTTTATGACAATTTAAAATAATCCTGATAAGTTTGAACAAAAGTTTGACAAACTTATCGTTGCGTCTAGACCGGGCTTTATGTGAAATATTTATGGCACTCAATCGTTTCTCAAAATCCAGTCAAAACCAAAATTTTTTGGTTATTTGGTGTTTTTTGGGTCAATGACCTTGGGCCAATTGTGGCTTTAGAGATATGGGACGTTGTCAGATTCACTCAAAAAATATTCTTGCTTATTTTAATACCTTATAGTAATAAGTATACTAAATACTTACAGTTTGTTTATCTGATTTCGTTGGAGACTCTTGATTCATTACAGATTAAAAATCAAAGACACATTTATGAATTCGTATTCATAAATACTCAAGTAAACCCTCAATCAAGTCTTTAATTAAATTAATTTTTGTTGTAAGGGTATCAATACAACAGCTATACTATGAGATGGTTGCTCTGTTACTCTAGACCACTAAGGATTACATAAATATAAATTATTGATTCTGCAACGGATCAAGAGTAATTGATTATGAATAATTGATCATGGTACTTTTCTCAATAATTTACACACATCTATTTCAATCAACGATACAGTTAACTGCTTTGTGCAACACCAGTTATGTTATATGGGTCCTGTAGCTCGTTCACTTTGGCTGGACGAAATGAATTATTATTGTCATTACAACTCATTACAACCTTTTACCATGATCAAATTGTACAATATTTCATTCATTATTCATTATCAATATGGCTGCAATATTGGATTAATACTTTTACATTTGTATCATTGTAAAAAGTAATTTGATATTTAATTAGTAAAGTAATAAAGTAATTTTAAATAAAATTTGATTGAGGTGATACATTGTCAATTTAGGGGTCAGAGGAGGATCTAGGTTTTTATACTACTAACTCTCTGAAAATCTTATTTCTACCAACACCACTATCAATTTCACCACTTAATGTCTATCACGTTTTAGGCAATCCAGTTGTTTTTATATGAAAAAGTATCTGAAAAACAGTTTGAAAGATTTTTGGAGGGAGCAGTGTGTGTTGCAGAAGTCAAGTATGTATTTTCAATCTAAACTCATTGCCTTCAGGATTACCAGAACCCCCTGTTGATATTCAAGTTGAACCTGGTCCACAAGATGGGACCCTATTAGTGACGTGGCAGCCCGCCAATAGTCCCGCCAACCCGGCGTTGGTGACAGGTTATGCCGTTTATGCTGATGGCAAAAAAGTCACCGATGTTGACAGCCCGACAGGTAAATAACATTTTTTTCTAATTATTGTATTGATTCGATTCATTATTCAAGTGATTCTAACAATTTATTTGATCCATATTATAATGTGTGGGTTGTATACGTTGAATATCTTTTTGTTATTGTGTTTGAAATTTGAGTAAAATAGGAATTTCTTCAAATTTGCCCTCCTCATTACAGTAGTATCTACTTATTATAATTTTAATTTTGAAGAACCATTATTATTCTATGTGATCCGTAGTTAGGCTACTATTTGAAGTAATCCATAACAAAAAAATATAATGAAATCAGAAAATCTATTCCTCATAAAAAATTTATAGGCTACCACATGTGATCAGACAAATCACATTATATATTATTATGAAGTGATGAATTTAGATGAATGATTACAGATGAGACAGGTTATATCAATTAGTAATGAACTTTCCTTACATGTGAAATTGAATGTGCGTTTTGTTATACATACCACAGAAAAGGAGAGGAGAAAACTCTGAATTATCTCTGTTTATCCATACAACAGTACTCAAAATTGACGGTACAGTACCATAAATATTTTTATCATCAGTGAATCAAGGAGGCAGACATATTAGAATTAATTTTATTCAAAATACTCCTTATACAATTTCAATAGTTAAAAATGGATAATATTAATCCATTATATCAGATAGATATTGAAGAAAAATAAGTTCTCATCACAGCGACAGTTTATGATCATATCCAATAAAACATTTTGATTTTGTTTTGCAATTTACCTTCTTTTATCCTAGGTGACCATGCTCTCATTGATATAAATAAACTTCTCAGTTTGAATCCGAAGCATGTTACTGTTCGTACGAAATCCAGAGATAATCAATCATCGGATAGCCTCCCGACTCCAATTCCATCAAATGTTCTCAAAGGGAAACACACAAGCAGTAATAAGGTGAGTGGAGCAATGCTATTTATAAGTGGTTCCAAACTTCGCCAAGTCAGAAAAAAAGAAGTCATTCTTTTCTTTCAAATGTAACTATTACTTTGGAGTTGAAAATCTCTAAATAGAACAGAATTATCACTGATTTTGCTTGAAAAACCTTTGATTTAGCAACTGTTGAAAATTTTCAAAGTGCATATAGAGTCTTCTAAAAGCTTAGCCTATTTTTTTCAATTTTCATACTTTCCAATCAACTTTTCAATTTCGTTGAGTCAAGATGTGTATAATCACCCTCCCTACACCTTATTTTCTTATGCTTATTGTTGAATAAATCTTTAGCTCTTCTACAGATCATTTAAAGGATCGTTAAATTGGGATTGTACACAGCTTCTACTTTCATGCCAGAATATACAATATTGCTGTAATAACATCTTGGATCTTATTTATATGATCTTTAAATTTTCTTAGATGTATAGGTTCATCTTTGTTTCAAATAAAATACAGGCCTTTTCAAGTATAGTGTGTAATCCATTATAATTTACTGTCATTACATTATCATTTCATTCTTTCTTCAAAGTATACAGTTGCATTTTTCCTAGGTCTTCATCCTACTTGAACTGTTTATCAAATACAGCTAGATATTTGAGTTAATTTAGCTGTTTCTGTATTAATATAGCTAGGATTTATGCTAATTTTGATTCTTATGAGTCATCAAAGATCAACTTCTAACTACTTTTGAGCAACTTGTCCAATTCTTAGTTGGCAATGCCGTTGACTTTTTAATTTTTATGGTATTTCAATGGAATTATGTCTTGTGTATGTATATTTGATGCCAATGGAAATCAAACAAGTTGAACATCTGATTTGTAGACGATATTTAAAAAAAAAAAACAAGTGGACATTCACAGTTCTCAACTGTGTCTAGAATGTGATTGTGTTTTTCAGGAAGAAGATAGGCGTATGAGATACGGATCATTGGTTCCATCACACATGAGACACCACCAGCGCACCGGACAAGTAATCATTGAGACTGAAGAGAACCTCAGCGATAAGGAGATCTACCCATCAAACCACATGAGTATACCTGCTATTGGTACTTTTACTATATTCTTACATGAAACATTGCTTATGAAAATCTTTATCACTGAAAAACTCACAATGTTTGGGTATGTCCAAAACACTTCCTGCAAAAGTATCACAATTATTGTCTTTTAATGTTCGAGCTTCTTATGATTTATTGAAAGTGTGCAGTGTGATGCATTGAGTGCCATGCCAAGTATTTTATTAATTTGAAAATCGATATTTCATTCAAAATTGAATTCTAATTATTTCATTAGATTAAATTATCCAACTTATTCTCAGTCTATATTTCACTATTTAATGTTCAAATTTTAATTTGGTAACACATTGATTTGAGCTGCTCACACACTGGAACAAGGAGACTGGAGACCAGGAACTGGAGACATGCCTAGGACAAGTTTCTGAATAAAAAATAAGTTGTTAGCACATCTAACTCCTAGATGAAAATAAGAAAGAAGTTACCATAAGTATAGGTTTCTAACTGCTTCGTTACTAAGATAAAGATTCCATCCCATAATAATATAAATATTTATATTATTAATTCATTCAGAACTTGGGGTACCGGTACTGCATATCCAGTACTGCACATAACACTGCATATCCCCTTACAATAGTTATGCCAAGAAACAGGTTTATATTTGGAAATACAGATACATCAAAACACTCAACAGAATTTCGAACTATGATCCATTTCACATCATATGTCTACACTTGAGTGAAGATAATTAGATGAATTTAATCGAATTTCGTACAAACTGTAGTTAAATTTGCTCCATATTGATCTTGTTCATTAATTAAAAAAAAAAAAAATAGCATCATTAGAACCAATAGGTATGGTATGGTGTTCATGTGTCACACTGTATTAGTGCGTAATATGTAGCTTTCTATTGATTTATTATAGCTTTTCTGCAAGCTTTTGAGAATTCAAAATTTATATTTTTCTGTACAAATTTAATTCCAAAGCTTAAAATCAATTTACTGGCTTATGTTTCATGTTTGAAATTATCATTCATCTTCCATCTAAGTGTTTGTGTGTCTGCAGCTATTGAACTGCATTCATTCATCACCACCATTCATATTTATTGCCGTGTCTTGCTTATGTTTTTATAATGCAGAGTGAACTAAAACTTTGGAAATATTGATAAATCGTCAACTACTCAAATACTAGAAGAAATTCAAATATTTTTGGTTAAATATTAAATTTTTCGACCCTCAAGTGTAATCCGAACCTTTTTCAGAGGGCACAATTGGAAAATCGGATAGAAGCATTAATTGTTTTGTAGATGATTCACAATTTATATTAGAAAAAATACGTCATCAATGAGTGGAGATTGACATTATTTAATTGTCGAAAAATAAAATAGCAATATTTTGGAGTTCCATCGCCAATTGTTCCCGACTTATCAAGAGGTTTCAATATATTTGGTTCATTCTGTACAAAATATAGTCTAAATTTGTACAGGTATTTTTATAGATCACATAGATATACGTATCTTAGTGTCCACTCCTCACGTATGATTTGATTAGAAATACAATATTGTACCCAAAGCTCAAAATTTATCATAGTTTTTCCTGTAAGTACTGGAAGATAAGTATGGAAGACACAATATATTTTAAACTTCTGTCCTGTAATAAGATTGTACTGTCGAAGTATTCTCAAAGATGATAATGATTATATCTTAGCTTGTGAACTGTATAGTATCTGAGAGGTACTACAGAGTATACAGAGTGAGTAAATCATTCATTTATATTTATGGTAATACAGTAGGCCTACTTGTAGTTTCAGGATTTCCTCACAAATGGTATCAGCTGTTTTCACGATTCACTGCTTGTAATTACGATTAACCAGAATAAAGAAACTAACTTTCTAGTTTATTATCCGTGGCGAAGCGTGGTATACTTAAATGGTCATCGCCGGGTATATGTCCTATAGGAAATATACGCTTCGCCACGGTTTACTATGTTGATAAACTGAAGCAACTTCAAATATGTGGATGTAGAATCTGATGAAACTTAGCATGTGCTGAACTTTATTCACATAAAAGACAGTAAAGTCTTGGGAGTTTCAAGTGTAACAGCTACCAGGATTATTTGCTATCTAGGATTTGCTTCGAATCTTGAGATCTCCATATTCTGAATCGAGATTTAATTCATTGGCTGGTAAACAAACGCTTGAAACCTCCAAGTATAAACATAATATCCTCGGTTCTAAATTTTGTAAAACTTGAGCGGGAAAGATTGTTTTTCTCTGCAACTGTATAACCATAAAGAAACCATAATTATGATTAACTTATAAAGGTGCCTCTCGACATTCGATTACACACTTAGATTTTTGTTACCTCATTGTTACCTATTATCGAAACCAAGATTCCATGTTCTACACAATGTTACATGTTCCATGTTACCTTGAAACAATTCCATGGTCTAAAATAATTGTTGACCCAATGCATGAATAGGTCTGAATCAATTATATTGGATAGAAATTTTTATCACCTGTGTTATTTTCTAACATGGGAACTTTGTGGTTTCCAGAAATCACCAAGGATACAGGAAGCGAAGGAAACTTTAGCGAGGAAGATTACATGGAGAGCAGTAGAGGAGGGCCTCGCAGCTATGATCATGGGCCCTCCTACGACTCGCAGCATCGTTCTTCCAGACATCATGGGCCGAGGCATCCTTCCCATCAATCCCACCCTCAACATGGCCATTCACGATCTTTAAATCGCAGAGATGAACGGTAGGCACCTACTTGATTGCCAATTGAGCCATATGCTGCAAGGTTACTTATCCAAATTCAAATAGAATAATATTGTTTCTTATTCAAATGCAAGAGAAGTAGCCTTACATAATATAATATAAAATGAAATATGAATGGACTCTTAGATTGGATAACTTGTGTGGGGAGGCGACACATTAGCAAAAGTGAGAGGGGTGTCAAAATGGTCAACAAATATAATTTAATCAACACATGCTAGAAAGGCCTAAGTCATATCAAAAAGTTTTTGAGATGAATGAAGAAATACTGTTGCTAGGTATATGGGCTGATAATTTAATTTAAAATAATTACCACATCAATGTATCGAAATATAACTTTTTTCATTACTCAGAGTGTGATCTACAAACTCTAAGTACACACAGATCTACAAGTCTTGCTGGGTCTGTATCACACGGACTCATTTTTGACGTAGAACTTTCTCATAACGAAGACGTGATGTTCGAGATTCCACATCTTATTGAGTGTAAATGAAAACTCCAACTATTCTCCACACTATATGACTTTCCCGGTAATCACTCTATATTACCCCTTGGTAGCAAACTGTCTCACTTTTGTTACAGCTAGTATTTCAATTATGAAAAAGTACTACATCATAGTATTCCTTTTATCTGTTACACAAGCTTGTTGCTTTTTCTGTTCAGGGATCCATATGGAATGACAGATAGAGGTGAAATAAGGAACAGGCATTTGGACAAAGTTGGGTACAGAGGAGGTCGAGGAGGGCAACCGGCCACATCGCAGAATGCCAGCGCCATGAGAGAGAAGAGACCGAGGTGGTTCATGGCACTCTTCGATTACGACCCCACCACAATGTCACCAAACCCTGATGCCTGCGACGAAGAACTTCCTTTCTCTGAAGGCGACTCGATAAAGGTGAGCAAGCCATTCCGCGAATGCACCACAATATTCAGAATATATGCACAACCGCAATACAAAAAACGTTTTAGACATAACCTGAATTTGGACATTTTTCTGTGTAAAATTCTGATTATAAGAAGTTTTGTGCTAACGCCTGTTTTTCTTCCCATTAATATTGTATTTTGATCAAATAAATGAATATGAATGTGAATACACAATTAATTCAATTCAGAATGAACCGAATGAATACAATATGTGGTATCCGATGAAAGAAAATTTTAAGTTTGGGTCACATCTCATTCACATGATGTAATAATTTTATGCTCATATGTTTATTATAAACTAGCTGTCCCGGCGAACTTCGTATCGCCCTCTTAACCCCCCCCCCCTCCGAATGTCCCCCCTCGTCTCCCCGCAAATGTCCCCCCCCCTTCATGCCCATTCTCGAACCGTTATTAGCCTTTATAGTATTGGAAAAAGTATCACGAACAAACGTTGAAAATAATTTTTTATTGTCCAGTTGAATAATTAATTCTTTACAATATGTCTGGTCCATCTACATGGTTTGTAGTTCATCTGCATTGAATCACAATAGCTATCCTAGTACCTGTTATTTTGATAATACATATTAGCTCACATGATCGATCATATTGTATTAGAATGGGTAATTCTAATGGCACCCTAAAGGCACAACTGATAAATTTTACGCTATTATTTAGTTTTTTGAATGCCAGAAGCAATACAATTACCAATAATATTTTTGTGAGTCTTTCAATCATTTCAAACTGAAATCTCATGAATATTTTCAGGTCTTTGGAGACAAGGATGCGGATGGTTTCTACTGGGGAGAATGTAGAGGAAGAAGAGGCTATGTCCCTCACAATATGGTTGTGGAAGTGCAGGTATTCTAATCTTTCTTATTAGACTTAATCATTAATTAAATTAATAGATTTAATCAATTATGACTGAAAGTTGACGGTTCTAGATGAAAATCTTTGGCATCTACATTCCAGTTCGTTATGAATCAGAAATACTTATCCTTCAGGCTTAATTAGTACTTGATGCTTGAGGAATCTTAGAATAATAAATAACCAGTACAATTCCTGAACATCAAACAAGCAATACTAAATTTCCTGATGTTCAATATATTGAAGGTCCAATGGGTGTTTCTTTCAACCATAAATAATAAAAACTTCAAATCCTTCCCTTCTCTTCATTACAATGATTTCTCAAGTAGTCTATTGTTTCGATTATTATATTTTCTGACTTCAATTGTCGTATTTTTATGCTTGCTTTTCAAGTACATAGATGTTTCTAGTTTTAGTTCATGGTTGTTTCTCTCAACCGTAGGTGAAAAACTTTCAATTTTTTCCCTTATCATTATCGCAGCGATTTTCCGAACAGCCTCTTGTTTTGATTATTAATTTATATTTTCTTACTTGTATTTGTATGCTCGCTTTTCTTATTGTGCGTGTAAAAGAATTGAAGAATAGTTGATAGATGATTTATTGAATCATTACAATCAAGTAATTGAAAAACAGGCATTCGGACTAAACATTTAAATGGCAAATATAGTAGCCTATTCATTCAAAAAATAGTGATGTTGATAATTATCTAATTAATTCTATGTAAAATGTTGGAAATGGACATTCGTTGAATTCTTCTTGAATCGCGTTACTCTTGATTCATTTTATTCGAAGCTTACGTAAGTCGGCTCTCAGAAAATCTCAAGTATTTCTCTCTCAAGTGAAACCGTAAGTATTTCTCAGAAAATCTCATAAAAATCAGGTCTCAGGCCCTTGTCTATAAAACATAAAATATAATATGTGTAAACAAAACACTACTCTTGATTATTACTTCACACCAAAATGTATGAATAATCTGAATCATGTTTTTTCATGCTGGAATACAACCTCAATTTTTTGTAAATTTATTTTGTTTTCACTGTGTAGCAAGCGGAAAGCACAGCAACTCATGGAGGTTCTAGTTCAAGAAATCGAGATAGATGGGGTGACATCTACGCGAATATGCCAGTAAAGAAGATGATTGCTCTCTACGATTATGATCCTCAGGAATTATCGCCAAATGTTGATGCTGAGGTGAGTGGAGCTCTGTTGAAAATGTAATTTTTTCAAATCCTTTTCCGTGAATGTTTCTACAAGTTTTGTGGACAACACTTGATACTGCTGAACAATGATACTTGGGTAATGTCTTTGCTCCTGGTCCCTTGTAGAGAATCAACCTTCATACATGGAAATATTGGATTCTAATGCAATCTGTTAGTAACTTTCCAAGTTTATCAATATTTTGAATCTTTGAACAACTCTGATATATATTAGAGAATAAACCTTATGAATTAGCAAATGGAAAACTTTATCAAATTGGATGATAATTTCAATTGATTGTCAAAATGTATTGGATATGGCCAAATTTATATTGGACTATTGTGATTAAAGTGGTTATTGGGGGTTTTCAATCCTAATACAATTTGATGGGAACCTCCAAAGTCTCTCAGTATTTTTAATATTTGAACACCTTTGACGTATTTTAGAAAAACAACCGTCAAAAAAAGCAAGATGTAATCTCCATCAAATGAAATAGTAACTTTAATTGATGGTCAAAATTAATAACAGTAATTGTTGGAGGTATTGAATTCTGATCGAATTCAATAGGAACTTCAAAGTTTATCAGAAGTTTGAATATTTGAGCTCTTTTGAAAGGTTCTTGAGAATAATCCTCCAATAATAGAAATATAAATTCGTAATCGAATTAAATCATTACTTGAATATTGAAAGGTTGAAATTAATAACAACATACATAATAGTTTTTTCTTTATTTTTTTATTCCTCATAAAATTACAAATAAAACTTTTCAAACAAACAGAAAAAAGAATCAATAACAATACAGTATTATACAAATAAGAACATAAGAAACTACTTTCCTTAAAGAGCAAGCTCGAGCTTGGGGAAGGAGCAGCTAAAGTACAATAACAACTAAAAACTATATCCCTTCTACAAAACATATAAAATCAATAATAATGTAGTAATCCAATCATTCAATTCCTAAAATTATAATCATATTATAAAACAGAATTTAAAATGCAGAATTTAAATATAATAGAAGATAAATTTATGCGAGAAGAGTGTTTATAAATATCAAGATAAATGAATAGAACTGATATATAGTTGAATGAAAAGTATAACAAAACACTATCCTAGTGTATTCCAGAATCGCTCAGCCCTATCCCAGCCATGAGCGTCAACAAGATACTTTTTAAATGCAAACTAAAATTCTTTTGGGCAAGTACACCTCTGACATTGCTAGGTAGGCTATTAAAAATAATGGTGATAGGTATAGGAAGCTCGCTGACCGGCTGTAGTCAAAAACCGAGGAACAGTAACCAGACCTGACTCCTCCCGTCTTGTTATTGAACAGTCCGTTCTATTTATGAATTGAAAGAGTGAAAACTTTTTGTAATATAATATGATGTGTTTCAAGTAAATCTGTCGAATGGGTAAAACTGAAAATTCTGAGAAAACCGCTTTAGTTATTGCGTACACTTTTAATAATAGTAGTAAATATACATCTAGAGTACTTTATTCTTATTGAATTTCAATATGATCATTTTCATTCCATGTGCACGTCGTGACAATATAATTTTTATTTAAATCCACTATGATTTCAACGTTCCAAATTTTTTCTAATCTTTTCACGCTTTCATGAAGCAACACAAAAAGTGGTTTAGTTGGTAGATGAGTCCTAATTCTGTGTTTAGAAGCAATTTTCAACTTATTACTATAACTATTATAACAACTTATTACGATCAACTTTCAACTATAACATCATATCTAACTTATCTTATAGACTGATATAGGTATTTATGATATCTGTAGATGATAAAGCTCATCTACATATCAAATAAAATAAATTTAAGATTATAAATTTTTTTTTAACAATACAAATGAAAAATTAAAACAAAAATGCAAATAAAAAGAAATTTTACGCCCCAAATCCTTTCATACTCGTATTATAATTCTTGTAATGGTGAATTTATATCTTCTCATTCTCTTTCTCTTTGTTTTGAACTAAAAACTTCGTTTTTATGTGTAGTCATGTTGTTTGCCTGTATAGATCAACGAAGAAACTGAGATTAGATTTTCAGGAAATTCATGGACCTGTTGAATTGCAATTATTTATAGGAGAGAACCTATTAGAGTTTCTTCTTAATTTGTTGAAAAATTTCTAAATTAATTTTGCCTGGTTCATTTCCCATGAGCACGCCCCTTCATGGAGATGTGGTACTCTAAATAGAGCAAAATTTATAAATATGCTAGTAATTATTGTGAATATAAATAGACAAAATTGTAAATTTGTATGTATTTTTCAGTTTAAAACTAATAAATTATTCAATTTTCACTTTGGAAAAGCATTCTGATTAGTAGAGGTACATGAAAATTTTATTGAAAAAAGGTGAACATTGTAAGATCAAATGTTAATACTGAACAAAGTGAGGGTCTAGTGTGTTATGAATACACTGCAGGTGGAGTTGTCATTCAACACGGGCAACATAATCTACGTGTATGGTGAGATGGACGATGATGGATTCTACATGGGTGAACTGGATGGAGTGAGAGGTCTGGTGCCATCCAACTTCCTCACTGAAGCACCTCCCGATTATGCCAATCAAGGCCAGGGTCAAGGCCAAGGCCAAGGTCAAAGTGGTCAAGGTCGTCGAGGCCAAGGCCCTGGCGCACGGGGACCTCCCCCACCCCCCCGTGACGTCATGCCCCCCCAACGCGACCGCCGGAAAGGTAAGATCCTTTTATTACGTCTATGTTCTATAAGGCAAGAGCATTTCAAGTTGATGGTATTTTTATTTTACTCTCAATTATTATTCTTATGCAGGTTGTCAATGTGTATCTGTGTCAATGTCTATATTGTTTCATGATAAATGTTTTGTTTTGTGTTTTTCTGGAGTTTAAAATGCTTTGTAGGCGTGTCCTGAAAATACTTTTTTCAAGTCTATTTTGTTTTACCCATTCAGTTCTCCTATGCTTTTTGTTTTGGTTGATCGATAGCGAAGTTGTCTGATAATTTTTCTCTAAATTCAAACCAAACATGTTTCATAAAACAAAATTTCACTAATTTAATACAGGAAAAAATAGGATATACACTAGACTTTCAAATTTATTGCTTAGTTCGCGGTGCATTTGATGTACAGTGTGTGTCCTCCTTTCTCCTGTTATACAGGACATATAAAATGTTATGAAACAGACCCTAAATTCTAACTTCAATCTCATACTACAGGCTCAGTTCCATACAACAGTTTCAACTCGAATTTTATATTAGAGATTCATTAAACAATAATTTCGATTTTCTAATGAGTTGAAATTTCTATTCATTTATTGCATTTCACATTACACTCGCATGAAAAGGGAACAAAAATTTTTGCAGTTGAAAGAATTTCCTTCACAAAATGAAATCGAAAGTCCGAAATTCATCATTTTTCATTCGGATAAAATATTTATTATTAATAAAAGCTAAAAGAGAATCAAATAGAACACTGTAGAAATAATTTAAATAATAATAATAATAAATTTTACATCCTAGTAGTAGAAATAAAATAAATGAAATTCTTCATTTTTTCCAATTCTTCTTTCCCCAAATAAACATGATGAATGATTTAAATATTACACATTTTATTTTCAATTTATAATAAAACCAGCTCTCATCAAATATCATTTATAATAATTAAAAAATATTGATCCTTATCAAGTAGCCTAGTTTTTGAGAACATAACATCTTAAATTATTTATTGCCTTACTGGAGATTTAGGTATGGAGACATTTTTGACCTACTATTTGCAAAACGCTGAGGCTCAGTTTGATTGAAAATTGAACATTTCTCTTATGCAATCACTCACTACTAACGTTCTGTTGGAAAGTCTCATTTAAATTACTATTTTTTTGATATTCCACAAACGATTGATAATAAAAGATTGAATTGAAAACAGTATCTTACACGAAAACTTTATTTAGTAGTGTTTATTAAAAATATTTGTAAATCCGTTAAACTCCTTTCTAAAAGAAGCCTAGTAACCTTCAATCTCAATGAAATAACACAATGTCCTTGAACCTTGGGAAAATATAACGAAGTTTTAATTCAACAGTTGACCTGATTATTGTTGGTTTAGAAATTATACGACACTGTTCATTGCATCAAACTTGAACTCACCCTAGGATTTCTCAAAAGAAATATGTTGAATAAAAAAGAATAAAATAACTATTTTCGTGATATCAAAGCGATTCATTGCTCAATTCAAGCAGCTCGACAAATACTTCAAAATTAACAAATACATAACTACCTTCTTCTTCTTCTACACTGCATGAATTACTCACAGAGGCTTCTCAATTTGCTTCATCTTTTACCAGTGCTTGTAACTTACTCCTATGATCGTGGATTCACGACACTTCCTATAAACTTCTTACTCTCTTATAGTCTTGCACATCATTTTCTTCTCCTTCATTTTTCTTACTTTGAGTTGCCCTGCCAATTCATTCATTAATAGTTTACAGTTAAATTTTTCTATTCATTATTATTGTGTTTCATTAATCTTCATAATCAATTCTCTGCGTAAAGGGAACCTACCCCAAGCTCTCGAACTATTTAAAAGGGTCATGACGAACCATACAAAATATTGTTCAACTAAGAAAGAGCGAAATTCACTCGAGAGCTAGTCATTAGGCCTACTGAATTCATTTCTGCATTAGTTGATATTTCAAAAATGCATGTTTCTTCTTTGTGAGTAGAATCATTTTTCTTAAGTATAAAAAAGCAACAGAGCTACTACCCACAATCAATCTTACAACCATTCATTCAACCTTGTACAGTACGCTACAAGGGAGATAGCCAGAGAACACTACTTGTATCATTCATAAACATACAGAAATGTGTGAAATAATACTTTAAACTAATTCGGATCTTGTTCGATTTTGTTTTAATCAGTCTGAACACTTCATTTTCTTGGATTTTAAGTTTAGATTAAAAAAATTACACTATGATGGTCAGAAAAAATCATACGATTATGTAATTATACTGTATAAGAATTATACTGATATATATACCAATTACCACAAACAGCTCTTCAATTATGATAATTATAATGGAATACATAAATAAATTATTCAATTTTTTCTGTATGCACGCTCAGTCGCTCATACAACGAGATGCGATAGTTGAAAAACTTTCATGTATTATTCTGTAAAAATGATATAAAAATAAAGATAGTAAAAGAGTAATAAAATAGTAATAAATATAACGAAGAAGATTATTATACTGTAGCTGTGCATTTGAAACCAAACTTTCATCTTTAATTCAAAATGAATTCCTATCAAATGCATATCAATGAACAAGATTCTTTTATTCTTCCTGTATAATTTTTTCAAATATACTTGAACATCAGTTGTCCAATCTCCTGTAGATAAACTGCCGTCTGAATAGCTATTTACTCCATTCTATTCACTCAATATGCATCCAATGAACAATAATGATTAGCTATAGAGCCGACCGCTTTTCTCAAGTTCATAAGAAGTTGAAAACGCTCATTCTCATACACTAGATTCTGGGTATCAGAGAGCCTGAATAGTTTTTATGCACACTCGCATGTAGAATATTTTATTATACTCTTCATATTGACACATTGGCATGCAAAACAAATCTAAAGTCATTTGTTCACGTTATTTATTCAATTTTGAACATGACTGAAGCAATGTTTAAGTCTCTATGCGAGAGTTATGATGCATATCTAATAGGCATAGTGAGTAAATTAGTGGCGATTAGGGAAATGTAAAATTTTTACAAAATTAAAATAATGTTATTAAGCAACTGGATTCATTGTAGCTACATATTCGACATTAAATCAATTTATTTCATAGTTGATAGTTATACAAGTATCTTTCACCACCTTATATTATTTCATACTTATGAATATGTACATGGAATCAAACAAAATCTCAAATGCAATTAAAAAATTTAAAACTCATTTTAGTTGATAAATATAAAACTGTTTATGCACTTTTCAACTATTTCATTCAATTCATTGTTGAATTCAACTTTAAGAATTCTTCTTCTAAGGTGAAGCATTAGATACTATTATTACAAATTATATTTATTTTGCTCTCTTCTATACTTCCTAATGAGTTATACGCTGAAAAAACATGCTCATGATTAATGTCAAATCTCTTTCAAAAAGCACAATTTTTGGTATATAGTATTGCATCATTCATTCGTGAATCATTATTACGGAAAGTTTATAAAATGAGATTTTTTGTCAAAATATTGATTTTTATAACATCTTACTTGACTCTCTCTGTCTAGATCTTTTTATCTTCATATTTTATTAATAGACTGCATCTTTAAATAGCAAAATCTTACGTGACTCACTCTGTCTAGATATTATAATTTTCATCTTTTATAAATAGAATGCATCTTTATACAACAGTTTTTATAATCATAATGTTATCGCTTATGTTTGAATCTTACTAGAAAATTATCAATTTGAACTCTTGAAGTTTATAATCATATACATTATTCTGGTAAGTTCAGCTAAACTCCAAATTTGTAATGGGTCATTCAAATATTATGAATAGTTCACTACAATAGTCAACACTGTTCAGTAAATTCAAAATCTATTGATAATAATGTTGGAAAATTGTAATACTCTTAGTTGGTTCTCCGTTTCGAAACACAATAAAATAAATAATAAAATAGGACTTCATGCTAACCTATTTGGCCAATTATCCTCTTAAAATACTCTTTACTTCTTATAAAATGAAAGCAGCTTTTCATGTATCAGTGTTACCGACTATCTATATAACCAAACTGATTTATGTACGTGTAGGGTCATCTCATTCTATATAATTATATGTCTCATAGATATCTATTATCTTACAATATGATATCTTGATTTTAAGATAACTGTTTTTCCACAAATAAAATAGGCTACGTGATATGGAATTTTATTTTTTACCAGATTGACCAAAACAAATCATTATCCCTCCATGAAAATTGTATTTCCTTATTATTTCAAACAATCAGGTGCTTCTGAAAGTATTTATATAGTGCGATTGATCCTGAATATTCAATAGCTTTCGCATAAAGTTTTTTCAACTGCCTGGCATGTATTGCTTATAGCTTACGTTTATGGAATGTTGATAATTGTATGCTTGTTACTCTTGAAATGCTGAATTTAGTTTCTCATTTGCATGATAGTAGCATTTATTAGGTGTAGATGAATGGCTTCAATGCATGTCAGTTGTCTGAATAGTTTTATGTGTGTTATAGGTTTATGGTCGTAGAATCAAAACTGACATTATTTACAAACCATGGATTTTCCATGCTCTTATTAAATTATATTATTCGAAAGTTTTTCTTGGCAAGTTTATGGGTATTTAATGTATTACAATAATACTCTCATGAATGAAGGGGAAATCTACTGATTTGTATTTCACAACATGGTTAAAATGGTTTTTCAATTACGTTTTATGAGATTATTATTGTTTTTGACTTTTACCACACTGCATCAACCATGATTCAGCTAAATTCAAACGAATGTTTTTATATATTACATATAGCTCCATTATAATCAGATAGATTTGAAGGCTCTGAAAGAACTTGGATTTGAATAATTCAAATTGTAATAAGTAATTTTACTAGAATAATTTTGTATTATTATAATTGTCATTGAAAGATAATGTTATACGTTTAATTTGTTAAGAGAATTTAATGCAAAACTCTGGTAGTCTAAAATAATATATTTAAAACGAAGGTATACATAAAAATGGTGTATATAAACAAGATTTTATTTTTTGAGAATCCGATAGCTTAATTTGATCAGAGTATGTATTAGGTGCTTTACTACTGGATAGGATTGTGTTTTAAATCTTCCGTCGTTGAACTCAGATGACTTCAATTGAATTTTCAAGTCTGCTACCGTAAACATCTTAGTAGGCTTTGATTTTCAGAATGGCTGCAGCTTTAAGGAAGTTAGTACTGTAGTATATTATCCTTTTCAACTACTCGAAGTAACAACTCACCAAACTCCTTTATAATTTCACCCAGATGCTCTCACCTTGTATGCTTCACCTAATGCATAGTGCTCAGCTCTCTAAATTTGTGGTAGTATGAGCATGTTTCAATAAATTAACTTTACATTAACATTGAACTGTTTAGTCAACCCATAAAATTCTTGAATGACTATTTGGTGGATTATTAAAAATGCTCTTGCCTTGAAAATAAATTTTTAAAAACAATCGTTATATTTAGAAGAATTGGCGTAATTGAATAAATTTAAATGTTGAGCTACTTCTTATGAATTTTAATCAATTGAACGTTATTAATTTATCATAAATCTTCACATCTTGAGTCTAATATAGGATAAAATTTGAAATATTTCGAGTTTTTGTACAACCCAATTCATGATGCTCTCGGATAAATTTGAAAATGCGCTCAATTTCAATCAACTTCTAAATGACATCAGTTAAAATAACGGGTGCTTCAGAAAATTGTAGCCTATACACACTTTGAACTGACATAGAAAATCCATTTTCCATCCTAAGAAATTAATTTCAGAAAAATTGAAAGCTCAAAGTCAATCTTCATATCTTAAAATCAAGAAATTGGTTTTCTATAGATGTTCAGAGGGTCTTTTCAGTTTTCTGTAGCGCGTAGTGCATAAATTATTTATAAATAAAGATTATTATTTATGTAGATATTTTCACACTTAATCAGAAGTATTATCATACTGATGTTAACTGCAAACAAAGAATATCCTTATTTTAAAAATGAGTTCATCTACTAAACATTATTGCGTAAAACTCAGTAAAACAATCCTATTTATTTGCAGTCAGAAGAGGTAACTTGCATATTTCATGAAATACATCAATTTTATTAAAGTTTCAAAATTTGTTTAAAAGATACGTATTCTATTCAATTGAAAATTAAAATTGAAACCCGTTTCATTCAATTTTATTTACATCTTTTTCAAAAGAAAAGTATTCTATTCAATTGAAAAATAAGATTGAAACCCGTTTTGAAGAGAATTATGATGAGCAATTCATGTTCAGAGAACTGGTTTTGTCATTTAAATAGCCTAAAAATAGTTAAATCAAGCAATACATTTCATGTGCTTGTTGTTCACTCGATTGGCCAAATAATTTTTTAATATACAATTTTATATGATTATATTGTATGTACACTACTACACTACCACAACTGTTCTAGAATTCAAAATATTGGTTGAAATAAATTTTAATAAGAACTGCTTTAGAGGGTTAAATAGCCTGGAGATTCCCGTTATCATTAAAATATTGTTGTTAATGAGTAATTGTTTTTCTAGAAATCACCTCTATTAAGGTTGTAAAACAATTGGACACAATTAATCTATAATCAGAAAGGTCTTATGCAAATTGAACCAAGGTTCAATAACAAGTCATACAATCGTAATAATTATTAGTAGCCTATAGCTAGTAATCATAGAGATATGGCTTTCGAATTAGAGATGACCTGGGATAATAAATAATCCAATAATAATATTTAGTATAAATAACTAATTTTCATTCATTTACTGTAAAAGGTATCAGTAATAGCATCAAGAAAAACTTTTTTGAGCTTCAATTCTGATATCAGTAAAAAACATATTTCAATAATTCAATAGTGATTCATAATTGCACTTATCGTTAACCATAAACTGCCTGAAAATTTAGTGATTTAAAAAACCTCAAGTTGGCTTGTATTTTGGGATAAAAGATTACGTAACATCGATCTTCCGATTCTCAAAATTTTCAGAAATCTTCTGAGTTTTCAAAAGTTATACCACTCAACGTTGTTATGAAGTTGTCAAAGATGTATCCCTAACACGTCATTAACTCACTCCTTTCTCTCTCTCTCTCTCTCTCTTTCTATCCTTTTCTTTTTTCTCTCTTAAATTCTGTGCACGTAACTTGTATCTTGCATGTCACTTCTATCAGTTCTGGAAAATCTTTGTAATTTCTCTTGAATGACTTGGAAACCCAAGCGCTAAGACTTAATTGATCCAACTTGATCAATAACAAACTTTCACATCACGATCATTCTCACATGAGCATAACTTTATTTTCATTGTAATTATAAATTCAAACAGTCGTGTCAAAGTAAACTCATTCTCACTTTAACATAATTATTTTCAATGCAATTATAGTCTTGCCAAACTAAATAGTATTTTCTTAATATCTAGTATTAATTCTGATAGTATAGTTTCTTCATTACGGTACGAACTACCCACGAAGAACACCTTCAAAAGCCAAGTGCTCGTTCTGTCTTTTAATTTGAGACCGCTAAAATACATTATTCGGCTTCTTGTTATTATTTTAGTTCATTTTATTCGAATTTACATCATTCTAATTCATTCGTGTTAGTATTTTTGTACTAAATCTAGACAATCAATGCAAATTTATATTCGTTAACCTCTGACACAGTGTGTGGTGAGATGTTGTGATATTTAATAAGAAACTTCGGCATCATTGTGCCATCTTCAGTGTACTAAGAAACTTAGTACACTGAAGAAGGCACAATGATGCCGAAACATGTTTGTGAAATTCCACCAAATACAGTGATATTTTTGACTACATCCTAGTGTTTTCATTATGTTATATTCGTTATTACTCTTGAACGCTCCTCTTGTGCTCTTACATCTTCTGTTACTTCAATTTTCCCTACAACCCATTTCCATTCTTGAAACTTTCAATCACGTATTCATAAAGAAAGTAACTTATTTAGGACTAGAAATATACATTTAAAAAATATATGTAAAACAATCAATCTGCAAACTGCAAGACTAATTATGTTTCAATTTCAAGTCAAGTCGCATACACCAACTTCATAAATTATAAGTTAATTGAGCATTCATAAATTAAAAATGATTTGTTCATGCAGTAAATACATTAATTAGGGGAAAACAGGATTTACTCACTCTGTATCTCTCTCTTAAACAGTTTATAATAATACAGTTTCAGCAATACTCCAAAATCTCTATTTACAAATTTTCCACCATCTCCATTCTTCCAATCTTCTTGTTAACCTAATTCCCTATTTGGGACTAATCATTTTTTATACAAATATAATTTTCTAGTCTTCTTCCGTAACAGTCTTATCTTCAGCTTTTAATTTAATTAACTGCTCATTATTATCACAGTTTAAGTCAGTGTTCCGAATTTAAAGGAAACATAAATATAGTTTAAGTTCCTTGATATTAATTCTATGGTTTGCTTGGTCTTTCTCTAGCTATATTTGTTTGTCAGTGTCTGAATGCTGTCTCCAAGTCGACAGAGTTTAATATTACGTTAATGGTTAATATAGTTAGATTGTAATTGATTTATCTATAGGTTTAGTCAGTTTCATTTTTATGATGTTTTTTAAAAAATGTGTGTAATTTGACCTGATCATATTGAAAATGTTGTGGTATACTATATGTTTCAGTGCGAGATATAATGTTTTAATTTATTTGATTGGTGTATATTGAAGCCGTTCCAACTTGTAATTATGGGTAAGTGCTTTTGTCCTGTTTCAATGTGTTACAATGGTGTATGCAGATCATGAACAGTGCTTTTAAATGTTTCTTTTTTTGTGAGTAAATGTTAGTTATCTTCCTCTTTATCGAACTTAATTTTGTTGGAAATATCCAGCTTAAATTAGTTCACAGTCAATCCCGTCCATATTATTTCATTTATACTTATTTATTATTCACGGAGGTGAAGACGTTACTGTTTTGTTCTGTTGAGTTATGAGAGCATGTCTTCGAAGTAACCTGCTTTCTGTATATACTTGAATTGTCGATATTATGTTTCTTTATTAATGGTAGATTATAAGTGTATTTCGTTTGATCCAGAATCAAAATAATAATTAACAATTTTTTTTGAAACAGGACAAAACACATAATCTCAACACAAGTGGTGTATACTTCACACCTACAACAATCACGAATGATTTTTGACACTAGCTAATTGTCAAAAAATAATGATGACTTCGCTTAAAATGTAAAACACGTTATGAAAATACTGTACACATTTCATAACACATACCTCGAAGAAGTACGATTGCCTTCAAAAACAACATATGATATTTATTATAATTCAGACACTGACAAACATTCATAGCTGGAAGCATGTTGGTATCAATTTTAAGCTAAGCTCATCCATCTATCTTGGAAACATTCATTTCATGCTGTATCATGACATTATAAACTTTTAATTTCAATTTGTTTACTCGAGAATTTATCAAAACAATTTTCTCTCCAATCTCAAAATCGTTTTTTTTTCTTGTACAATCTCACTGAAATCGAAACTAAATTTGACAAAGTATAATTATTGATTGAAAATACGGATTTGATAACTGTACATTGAAGTTATATTGTTTTTATGAATGAACTTAACTGCTCACTGAAATAGTTCATAGTTTATAGTTATAGATTACATTTGCGTTTTTGATAAATTAATATTGATTCCATCAAATAATGCAACCCGTGGCGAATTAAATAATGACCAAATAAGTATACCACGCTTCGCCACTAAATGCAACCAGAAAAGAGCCTATTACAATAAATTATTTTAATAGAACAATTCGAGTGAATAAAAAATCTTTTTTTAATCATTAGAAAAGATATTTTGAGTAAGAGATTTATCATCGAGACTAATTCAGATGTTATAAGTGCATTATCAACCAAACTCATTTTGATCAGCTGAGAACGGCCAATATCTAATATTATTCTCGTATAAACCTCATTAAGCATCAAGCATGAATCGTCATAACCTGTTACTTGTTATTGCTATTGATTTGATACTTGAATATGGAAAGAGAGTTACCCAGGTTGTGTTATGAAGTGAAATCTATATTGTTTGAGATTCCGGTTTCAACTGAATTACCTGAAATATATTGTCATTATTGACAATTTTCAATTTAAAATTCATTATAGTTACGACATTAGTGGTAACTATTCCACATTCCTTTAATCTTTTATCCTCAAGTATCTAAATATTGGATGAGATTGTCATCCTTTGAATGAAAAACGGCTCCAGTCTACATATTATAATTATACTTTTTCGTACCGATATCCTTATTTGTCAATATACCTTTCATTTGTGTGATGAATAGATTTCTTTGTAATCGCAATTTGGGCTTCTTTCTTTCTCTATTCTTTTTTATTCCTGACTGAAATCAATGTTATGAATTACTTTATTTTTTCATCCTGCCCCTGCCTTAAAATTGCTTATTGATTTTTAATTCCTATTCCTCAACTTCAGTTATCAGAACGCACGTTCAAGTGTGTATTATTTGTTCAAAAGACTCATACAATCAGTGTCACTCAAACTTTCTATGCGAAAACCCTGAATTACGAATATATTGAATTGAATTCTGTTATCCACTCTTCCATGCATCACGCCATCTGCGAGAAATTCAAATCCGTTCCTTGAACAAAAGACTCATCCAATAAGTTCGGATCACAATTAAATTTGGGATCACACATCACAGTTTGGAAAAAGAACAATTAGGTAGTCATTTTTTCTTCAAAGTTTGATTCCGTGAACACTTTTTAATAGAATTATCGAATCTATAATGTGCCAAAAATGTAATGATCTAACCGATGTGGGCTTTTAAAGTTGAACCAATTACTTGAAGTATTTCACCAATTAAAGTATTAACAAGTAATTTTTTATAGAGAATGAGATTAATACTTGTCGTATGGAGATCATAACAAAGACATTAATAATCACTTTAATTTCTTGCTATTTACACTTTCATGCCTCATAATTTGCTGAGTGTACTAAGGATTAATTTGCAAATAATTTTTTAAGTTAACAGTAATTTGACGATTTTTTTTCGCCCAACTCAACATTTTTTATATCTTTATTCAAGGATAACGTATTCAGAAGATCACTAAATTGTTGCAATAAATGGTATATAATGTGTTGATAGAGCAATGTTAAGTTGTTATATGAAGATCATAAACATATGAAATCAATAAACATTTTAATTTCATGCTCTTTCCACCTTCATGTCTTATAGAATCAGAGTCATTTAATTTGGCGCTTGGCATTAGATATTATTTCTTTGCCATCGTACTTCACGGTCATCAGCAACGTCAAGAAATAATATCTCTCTATCTATCTATCTAATGCCAAGCGTCAAATTAAATGAATCTGATTACATCGCTGACGATACTGGGTGTTGATCCACAAATCAATTTTCAAGGTTTATTTGAAGTTTTTATTACCCCAACTCAATATTTTATATAAAAAAAATTATAACATAATTCAAGATTGAATCATTCATAAGAAACAATTCACTTTATCGATTCGAATATCATGTGCTGATAATAAATCTATGTTGAGTTATTATTTGATGAAACACAATAAAATTTCTCAGCAATCGACCTTATTCTCATTCTGGTCTTACTAAGCCGTGTGATAATGTAAAATTATAACTCTTTCTAAATTTTCATGTTCAATGACGCATTCAAATTTTGGGTGGCACTTGTATATCATGAGAAATATATTTTTTGTCATCTCAGTTGTTTTGTATGAAAGCGATCAATATAATTATTATATTCTATTTCAACTATTTTTCGTGACAAATCATGCTAATTCAAAGGCAAATTAATGAAACGATTCATTCTATATGTACCGTAGCTACAACACTGTAACAGAAATAACAATATCAACATCCATTGATGTGATAAGTCTGTATCACGTTCTAGTGACACATTGTAATACAGGATGCGGCAATATAACCTCCCTATTTTCAAATGATAATAAAAAAATACATTTTTTTCAATAACCACATTTATTCATTTTAAATAATTCTATAAAATGGGAAGTTTTTTCTACTTTATTTTTAAAAGAATATCAGATAAGTGGTGGCCGTGGTTATCGATAAAATTTTGCAAGCGAATTCTAAAACTGGCATGGACTCTCTCGAGCATGGCTTGAGGAATGCGCTGAACTTCCTCGCATATTGCTCGCTTCAGATCTTGCAGATTTCGGGGGCGATGTTCAAACACCTCGGCCTCTAGGTAACCCCACAGAAAAAAGTCACATGGGGTTGAATCGGGTAACCGTGCTGGCCACGCAATGTCCCTTCCCCGAGAAATCAATCGGTTAGGAAACATTTGCCTCAAAATGACCATTGCTATTCGGGCAGTATGGGCTGTGGCAGCGTCCTGCTGCAACCGAAAGCTCTCGGATGTAGGGCAGGACCAAAACATTCTAAAATCATGTTAGCATATCTGTTTGAGTTCACAGTAACAGCATTGCCATCCTCTTCAAAACAATGAGGGCCAATGATTCCATATTGTGATAACGCACACCAAACAGTCACTCGTTCACTATGAAGGGGCTTCTCATAGACTACCTGGGGGTTATTTTCACTCCAATAGCGAAAATTCTGTTTATTGACACTTTCATGAGAGAGTTGACACTCCCATGCCAGTTTTAGAATTCGCTTGCAAAATTTTATCGATAACCACGGCCACCACTTAACTGATTTTCTTTTAAAAATAAAGTAGAAAAAACTTCCCATTTTATAGAATTATTTAAAATGAATAAATGTGGTTTTTGAAAAAAAATGTGTTTTTATTATCATTTGAAAATAGGGACGTTATATTGCCGCACTCTGTATTTGAAGTATAAAATTTGAAGCTCTGATACGATACATATTACTTTTGTAATTAGATCACTTCTAGTATTAACACATTGTCTGTGGTCATTTCTCTTGCCTTCAATGTCCAGATAAGTTACATTCTATGGTGTAGAAAATTATTCAATTGAATGTGATCGAATGAGAGGGCCAATAATGACAACAAAGTTCGCTTGCACATGTTTTGCTCACTCAGCTCAATATCAATTCAGTATTATTGAACTCATTGGTTAAATGCTAGTGCTCAATACAGTTGACTGATTGTTTTTTATTAAATTCTAATCATTTCATTGATTTCCTTACTCGATCGTTTTGAGTCTATTTGAAATGGTATGTCTGTAAGCCCATGTCTTTTTTCTTAGCAAGTAGCATGATTGTCGATGTGCCTTCTGAATTTTCTCTCACTGGATCTTTTTCTTTCTAAATCTTTTCCCCCTCTGTCTATCTGTCTTTCTCTCTCTCTCTCTAGATGCCTGCCCTGTTCCCACACAAGTAGACCTGCGAGAGGTAAGCACACACTCACACTATATACATATCTATAAAAATATAGGTATATATATTTTTTCATTACACTGTTGATACACTGTTCAATAATCATTAGTTGTATTAAAAAGCGTGTCCCAGAAACCTCTGAAGATATACTCAAAGGTGGCGCTGTACTCATTAAAATAGAGAGAAAATTCTTTACAAAACTACGGGATAAAAAAGGCGAAAGATAGCAGATTTTTACAATTTTTTTTAGAATTGTGATGGCTTATTTAGGTATGGAAATAAATAAGATTTTATGTAAAATTTGCTCAAAAATCCAATGGAAGAAGCTTGTAATTGCAGATTCATTGGGATTATAGACAAAATATAATAAAAGAGACAAAAAATAGTGCATTTGATAAATCCGTGTGTTTCTATTACTAAAATATCATAATACATTTCTGAGTGACACATTACTATTGAGTGATTGAACCTTTCATCTTCAGACTTGAATTCTCTACAAAGTCTGTCAATTAGGAATACTAGTTTTTGTTTCTTTAAAATTATGACAAGACATCTGCCTTGACAGTCACTCTTTATTCTGGAATTTTTATTTCAATAAAGATATTAATTATAGAGGTATAAGTAAAGATAATAAAGATATTATTAAGAATAATCTAATTGTATCCTTCAAATTTGAAAATTTTTTAGCATATTTTGTCATATTTTTTCATAATATCTTAGTAACCATTATAGTTTCTGATTTCACTGGATTATGAGCTAATTGTAATATGCAATTGTAGCAATTGGAACCTGATCATTTCTGTACACAGATGAGCCTCCAAAAATCTATAAAATTGTAGAACATACTCACAAATTTGCTATATTCCGTCATCTTTATTAGGGTAACAGAGCATTTCCAGAACAGTTTGTAGTAATTCTTCTCTTTATTTTAATAAGTACAACAGCACCAAGAAGTATTCTTAGAGAGTTATGAGACTCTCTGTATAACGTATGTAGTTATTATATCAGCTTACGATTGTATTGAAGATGAATCTTCATTCCACGACCTAATGAAATGGGAAATAATTACATCGATAATAATAAAATTACAGCTCAGTCTCGCTAAACAACATTTCAGATCAAAATATAATATCATATAATCAGCCTACAAGAATCAAACCCTATTTGAACATAGATTATTCTATCAAACCACACAACAGAAACACATCGTGCTTATATCCCACAAGACCGACTCTTATATAGATTCATATTGCAGATACTAAAACTATTGAACGAGAACCTCAATTAATAGAATCATGCATTCTAGACCAACGACACCATTCTATTTCCATTTCAAAACCATTGAATTCGTTTGAAAAATGTTTATGCTTGATTTGATGTATGTTGTGAAAATTAATTTGCAATCCTGTTGTGTTACTTCGAATCAATGTTCAATTTTCCATACATATTTTGCGCTCTGTAAATAATAAAATATGTATTAATCATTGATGAAGCATATTAGTTTTGTCAAATGTATCTTTCTGAAAGGCTTATTGTCTGTAGCATGATTGTTGTTATTTTTTTATTGTCTAAATGATGATAGAATAAATGGTTTAATGTTTGGATACAATGTCAGTGGAAGCATTCAATCTCACGTGGATAGCTATATTCATTGAACTGTATTTATTATTAGTTTTAAATTATTAATTTTGAGCCATGACACTTTAACTAATGGATGATGTACTATCGATTGAATGAGACTATTTAGGAATTCCTCTTTCCTTGGGAATTAATCAGGAGGTTGACAAAGTTCCTTGTTAGCTACTTAGTCTTTTCCAAAAGATCACCAATCTTTTGATAATTTTATCCTTGAACGTTAAAATCATTAACATTCCCATTGTGTATTTATTTTTTTATTTGTGCTTCTCTAATAACAAAACGGTACCGGTATTTGCTACACTGTCAATCAGAGATAAAATGTTGAAAACATCGTGAATTATTTTTTTAATTGATGCTAATAAATATACAACATTAAATTGAAAATTAATTCAAAACTAGATGAATCACTCTGATTAATCAATACCAAATGCGTGAAACATCAATAATTTCCTTCAATAGAACTAACGGTACCTATTTTTCATTTTTTTATTGTCGTATGGATTAGGCTACATATGCTGGAATAGGTGAATATATTGATAGCTATAACATCAGTATTGATTTATTTTATAAAAAATAAAATATCAAAGAGAGAAAAAACAGGCTGAAAACTTGTGATCCAAATTGAACTGAACTTTCTCATGTACAGTAGGCTATTTCATTCCTATGTCCAGATTTGGTCTGCACAGCATGCAACAATAAAGCATACACAGCATGCTGTGCAGCACACAAAAATCGACCAAGTGTGGACATAGGGATTGACGCCTGTTGTAAAAGAGAACAAATGTATGAAGTGAACAATAAATAGTCAAGAATATACGTTCGTCCCATGTCACACTAGTATGTATAGGTATACTTAGAACAGTAGTTTCCTGGCTTCCTCAGGTACGGTATATGTAAAATTCCTAGGTTAAAAGTTTGGTTTTAAAATTGGTGGGAGTATTGAACAGGTTATATCTATATTATAAGGGCGGGAAAGTTGTTAAGCTGATTGTTAAGTATTACGATTGAATATGTAGTAGTATGAGTGTTGACTTTTTTTGTTGAAATGCATAATTTGAATGTGAATCATATGATTTGTTTGGTCCATGTCCATGTGTGTGTGATTTGTTTTTATGTAGATGTTAACGAATAATTTGATATTGTTGATATTCATTAAACCTGGCCTTGAATGTGAACATCCTGTCTTGTACTAGTAAAATGCAATAATATTGTTGCACGTTATTATTTAATTACTTTTTGGGGACAGGTCCTATGTGTTACTGATAAATAATATTCGCGGGATTGATGTTGATTTGAAAGAAAATTTTATAGTATCCATTTTTGCGTCCATCCATTTTTCATGTGAAAACGAATCTGCATTGCAAAAATAATCAAGCTTTGTTTGTTTATTCGCAATCAATGATAACTTTCTGTTTACGATTTATTTCATCAATGTATTATTCTTCATTATGCATATTTTCTGACGATTAATCTGACAATATTCTGTTCATGCAGAACAAAACTGCTCCGCTAAATACAAATAGAATTTTCCGTTCATACCCAGAACAAAACTGATATTTCCAAATATTTATAAGTACCCGTGGCGAAGCGTGGTATACTTGACCGGTCATCGCCGGGTATATGTCCTATAGGAAATATACCCGGCGATGACCTGTTAAGTATACCACGCTTCGCCACGGATTAAGTACAGACATTTCCATTTCATTTTATGACATAATATTTCTATGAAAAATTATTGAATGAGCTATATCTCTTCCTCTAACCTCAACCTTCAACGGTTGTCTTTTGTCTGGGTTGTAGATAATCAAAATAAAATATCGAACGCG
The DNA here is from genome assembly GCA_017141395.1 of Laodelphax striatellus. Taxonomy (NCBI): domain Eukaryota; kingdom Metazoa; phylum Arthropoda; class Insecta; order Hemiptera; family Delphacidae; genus Laodelphax; species Laodelphax striatellus. The sequence goes on from CM029544.1 coordinate 28,819,562, forward strand.
TAACATATAATTATATAACATATTATTTTTTCATATTCAGCAGAACTTGACTAAACGAATTTATTGGATGTATTGAGACTTAATAGCTAAGGAACTTTCTAGAACCTTAGTAGTAACGAATTATTTTTTATGTGGATGGAACATAGCTTTATTGTAATTTTTATACATATTTTTATATTTTGGTGAGACATATTAGTACTGTAAATGATATTTTTGGTAACTTTCTTTTCAGTAAAACAACCTGCGTCTTTAAATGCTTATTTCCAAAACAACTGTTAAGTTCCTATTGTTGATTATGTAATGAGTAATAACAATAAAAAAATTTGTAAATTGAATCGTCCTAGATGGGTGAACTATCATTTCACCATTTCATTCTGTTACCAAAATTATGAAAATTTATAAAAATGTAAGGATATTCTCAGAAAAAATTGAACACCTAGGAAGTTTCTAATTCGGATTGGGATGCCTCTTTTTATGATGGAAGTATATATCCTCGTTTGCGCTGATTGTAGTAAACTTTATCGATAATTATTACTTTATTGTGAAAATGTTGGATTGTTGACTGAATTACCGTTTTATTTTTGAAAAACTGTATAATTTATATGTCTTTACTTTCCACAAAAAGTCAATTGAATTGGAGAACCCTCCCCACAAGAGAACCATATTTCGAGAAACTCAAAATACATCTCATATTATGTCCTCTTGGAGAAGTAAGGTTGTACTATTTTCAGCCCACAACCCACAACAGTCCTTTACACATTAAACAAATTAAATCTGGCTACATGCTCACCCGTTTGCTCACTCATTTTCGATCCCTGCAAAAGAAATAATCTGTTGAAGGGTGCACATTTTGACTATAGATAACATATGCTATGAAATAGACACCACAAACTCTTCAAATCAAGCATGAACAAATTCCAAGGGTTCAAAAGTGAATGGAGAGTATGTTGTCGAGATGCTGAAAGCTTCAATATCCAACTAATACAGGTAGTTCAGTGAAATGAAACTTATCAATTTATTAACAAATCATCATTTAACTTTTCAACTTGAAGTTAATCCAAATATTTTTTATCTCTTTCCATTTGAAATTTTGATAAGCAGTTTAATCAACCTACCTACTTGCTTGTTCATCCTTATTAACACGTTTTTAAAAAATTATGGTTTTTGGTGTTGAAACATATGTTATGGTTTTTATGGGGTTAATCGTATTGCAGTTTTGGTTCTTCATTTTCGCAATTGGTTCTCAGTCAATGGAGTTTGTTCTTGCCAAATGTACAAGAGAAAACTAGTGGCGAAGCGTGGTATACTCATTTGGTCATCGCCGAACATATATTAAACATCCTATAGGAACTTCGGCGATGACCAAACAAGATCGGTCCATGACGTGGATTAGGAAACTCAAAAGCATGAAGTAGATACTGTAGATTTGAAACATCCGATAAGTTAGCAAATTTTCAACTATAGTCCGAGAGACATTTCTTCCAACACAAGAGACAAAAACAGGATGATGCTGTATCCTCTTCTATCCACTCCCACCACAATGCCTGCAGTATTCGCCCCTGCTAGCCGTGTTAAGGAAACTCCAATAGATCTATTCTTGTCAAGATTGCCCCCAACCCTCACCCTATCATGGTCCTTTTGATTTTTGTCCTTCATCTCACCAGTATGTTTCATTATTTGAAATTATGCATGACCAATGCAGTGACAACGCTCATTCAGTTCTGAACAAACCAGATTCTATACCAAATTTCGACTGGCTCTACAGAGAATGATGGAGGTGGATCCTAGCCTCCACAGCTTCGTGTTGGAAGAAATTTCTCTTGGACTTCAGATAAACAGTTTAATTAGATTGAATTTGTAAATAATTGGTTTTTTGGTCACCATGTTTTGATTGCTACCATGACGAATTTGTTGAGATATTTATTGAGAAACTGTGACTGTTTTTTGAAGGTTGGTAGGAGAGACAGAGATCTAGAACAGGAGAGAGAAAAAGAAAGGGAAAGGGAAATGGAGCGAGAGTCGCGAGTGCCGTCTTTGATGAGGAAGTACGTGGTGCCGCCGGCGCCGCAGCCGATGCCGACTGGCAGTGACAAGATGGCCGCCGGACAGCAGCAGCAGCACCAACAGCAGCAACCAGCTCATGAGTCATCACAGCCGGGCGCCAATCTGATGCAGAAGCTGAGTGAGATGACAAGCGGAGTAGCAGGTGGTGACAACTCAGTCGATCACATTCTATCAAAGGGAAAAGAACTGATATTCATGAAATTCGGACTCGGCAAATGAGATTGCCTTTTGCCACATTGTCCTCAACTTAATCCCGCTCTAATACCGGTCTTTTAGACAGTTACTGTACTTGAGTTGACTATGAGGCAAATTTTGTAATCACATAAATGCACTTCAGATATTGGTTCTGATACCGTATTTTTAGAGAAATATGATATTGTTGAAGTTCATGTACATATTAATACTGTTGAATGTAAAGTCACAATGAGTTTTATAATTCGAAATTCCAATTAAATAGCCCATTTGATTCCATAAAAGAAGGATGCGGTACTGTAATAATTTCAAATCTGTATTCATTAAATTAATTTCCTATTCAAAAACAACTGAAGTTTCTTGCAAACATCTACATTGGTCACTCAACTTCAGTGGTGGATCCTGAATTGAGTCAAGAGCAAGAGGGTATCTAATGAGGTATATATACTTATGTTAACGTATTATAAATTACCATTCTATCTAGTATAACTGGACATAAAATGGGGACTACAGCCCCCCTTAGCTCCTCTATGGATCCACCACTACTAAACTTCATAAATGTATGTCTGTTCATCATAGTTAACTCTATCGAATTTAAACAAATTTATTCGACCCCACTTGACAATGCATGCGTTGATACAACTTTGTGAAGTGGGTGATCATCAACGTTCGATGTTTCCAAAAACTGCTTTATTCAAAGTGTGCTCTGTTTTAAATTAGGAAGCAATAGCTCACCATAGTTGAACGATTGTTTACTGTAAAAGGACATTTTGGTTACTGTAGAAGGATTTGAACAGCTATCCATCACTTATTTTCTATGGTTCCAAAGTCGTAGACTATTTTATTGGACAACTCCATCTATTCTAAAATTTTGTTTTCAGTTTTCTACTTTAAACCTCAACTATTATCCACTGAAGAAACACTGCAAGCTCCGTAGTGTTCTTGCTCACTGTTACTTTCTTCAATAAAAAAAACATCAATTCATAATTTCATTCCGACCCCAACCGTTCCTTTCTTGTCAACCTCAGTATTTTCAATCTCTGCCACAAGTAGTAAAATTCTGTAACCCTATCGACTACTTTACAATTATGTCGAGTTATCGATTTTTATATCGACCAACTTTAAAATTATTTGAAATTATCATGTATTATTTAATAATCTATTACACCTGAATTTGGTTTCCTGGATCAGGAATCACTTACTAAAAACTAAAAATATTTAATTCAGTGCATTTTATTCAAAATCCATTAATATAATATAACATTACATGTAATATAATAAACTCAAATTCTGAACTAAACAAAATATAATTCATGGATATAATCGTTACAGTAAGAAATGAAGAAATCATATCAAACATCTGCCTTTGTCTAAACAGAATTCATAGCTTATCGAAATTAATACAACCTGCTTTTATAAGATTATCATCATATATTAACTCATTTAGATCTATCACAAAAATGAACAGACTATTGATTAGTTTGGAAATAAAACTTTAGCCATTATTTTCAATCTTGATCAATTTGAAAATTTTGTTACACATGAAATATGTTCAATGATAAGTCCTTGGGCGATATTGAGCCATTGTTGGAATGATTAGATTTGTGTGAATTGTGATGCGAAACGGTATGTATAGGGAAAAGGGAAATGCAAATGTTTTCTATGTTTTTTTGCGAGCTCGTTCATATTCATCTGGTAGCAAACATTTTCATGCCATTACCAGAGTTGAAGGTTGGGGTGGAAAATTATATCATTGACATCCAAAAATACCACCAAGTTTTTAATTTGAGAGTCGCAGCGATAGCTTATACTTAATATTTCCAGGTAAAATTTATTTTCATTGCAATATTGAAATCGATGACACATTTATTCATCAGTTTTTTGATTTCAATTAAAAAAAATTGTTCCCTCTTACCTTCTCTTATAGCCTAAATTAAATTAAAAACTCTTTCCAAAATTCTGCCGCCAACTTGAAATGTAACACAACTATAAATCGTTCTGCACAAGTTTTACAGTCTGCACACCTTTTTTAAAGCTTTCCTACCTCATTTGTGATTGCAAAATAGGCTAAAATTTGTATATAATTGTATTTTGTCACGCATTACTTGATATCTCAGATTTTTTTAAATAAAAGATAGATTATAAATACATTTTCAGACATCAATAAAAAAACTCATATTCCGAAATTTGATTTCCGCTGATCCATATTATAAGTTCCCCTAAATCGATTCCATCTTATTGAATAAATTTCTCTTGTCAATCACGTATTGAAAGGAAGAAATTACGTCATTGATGTGTTCAAAGTTGCTTATTTATATGTGATCTTAAGTTCATGGACTAAAAAAAACCTTCTAAAATAATCGGTTCAGTATTACTAAAAGTGCATCTCTTTCATTTCTTGGTGCTCTCTACCACTCACAAAAATAATCAATATTTATCGATTCAGCTCTGAAGATATTAGAATAATTGAGGAGGTTGATTGGAGAAGCATTTGAAGAATTCCTTGTAAATTATATTAGGGTGTGATTAAGATTTTTATATTAAGATAGATGTTTTTTGTTATTGAGTAAGCATCGTGTTAAATGTAATTGATCAATGATCATATTTGCTCGATGAATGTGTGTCTCATTACAAACATGTGACTGACCAGAAGACCCTGAAAATGTTCAAAGTTTATATATATATATATATAATTATTGTCGTCTTAAATATTTAGTTGGATGTGTATAGTAAGAATTTCACATGTATTATAATGTTGATAAGTTGTGTAAAGAAGAATGAAATTCTATTAAAATTGAATGAATTTCTCCAAATTAGAGATTATTGTGAAAATGGTTGAATAATTTTTTAGGACCTGCATTTTGTTTGGAGAAAATAATTATTCAAAGGCCCGACAAATATACCGTATCTTATTTTATTTGCTCCCAAAGAGAAATATTCAATTACCCCATAATCAATTATGATTATTTTGAAGTAATTATCCACTAGTTATCTCATCTCATCCACTTGAAACAGAGAAATATATGTGCATTAGAAGAATCCGTACCTTACCAGTGTTTTCCATGAATAGCTCTAACAATTGATCATGGAACTCTTCATTTTTAAAGCTCCAGCCGCTGCACGTCGAACGAAAAAGTTTTTATTCATTCAAAAACGACAGGAATCATGAGCAGAGACGACATTGAATTATCGATCCTTTTGTTTCCTAATAATGTCTTCCTTGCACTAGTTATATTTTTTAATATTACGAAATCACCTTTTAAATTGCTACACATTATCTTGTTACAGCTGATTCACCCTGGCAAAGATCGATATTTATTTACATCCCAGTAGGTCTTTTAAGACCTACTGCATTTCACAATACAACAAAAATAACTGGACTCTTTTGATAATAGAAAATCAAGAGTAGAAGGAACAACTCTATATGATTAATATCATTCGAGAAATAAGAACAAATTCATTTAATTAGATTTGTTTCTTGGCATTGGGCATTTACAGAAATATCACTGATGAACTGCCAATACAATCTAGCAGTAACATCAAATTAGTAAGATTGATGTGTTTTAACTAATTTTTTAATTTTAAATCCAAAGCTTGCATTTTCTACTTTGCGAATCCATTTTTTTGTTTCTGAAGGCCTTCATCTATATAAATATTAATTAAAACAGTTTCTGTATGACTTTGATGGTCACAATCAATAAACAATTTATATTTTTTAATATTTACTGCTCAATATCCGTATTTTTCTCAAGGGAGTTGCAAAATCTAATATTTTTTTCAATGTTTCTAATTTAGTAATTCTATTTTTACTTCCAGTCGTATCAAATTCAAAATTACAATTCCTAGATATTTTTGTTAACAACTGCTGTAAGAGTCTAAATATGGGTACTTTGCCTTATTTTCATGAATTCATTTGAATTCGGAAGCTTTGAAAGTGTCGATTTTTTTTAAAGAAAGTATATTTGTAGCCTACATGATTTGATCAACTAAATCAGGGCAGCCCAACCTACGGCCCGCGGGCCGATTTTATGTGGCCCGCCATGTTGCCATTAAGACAAAAATCATTAACAAAACTGAACGTAAAACATTAACATGGTGTTTCAGCAAAAACCGAAAAAGAAAATTTACATTACAGGAAGCAATAATATGTGTTTTATGAGGGTAAAAATTACAAAATTTCCTGAGGGAGACCCCCCCGAACCCCCGCTTTCCTTCCCCCCTCGCACGCCTTGTCTTTGAATGTTGACAATGTGGCCCTTGATTGATAAAGGTTGGGCACCCCTGAACTAAATTATAGTGTTGGCACGCATACTAATTCACTAGTAAAGTTTTCATGTGACCTACACTTTCAAGAGCTATTCATTTTGATAATTTTTCTCTTTTTATCCAAACTATGCAGTACATGTAAGCTGTAATATCAATGAGAGCTGTTCACATTAATTCAAGTATTTCCTTCTTAAGCACTTGCAAAAATATGTATGATATTAATGGCAAGCTATCTGATTATTACAATTGTCTACCTTTTATGAGCGGAATTATTACTAAAGAACTTACTGTAATAGTTTTTGGATGATTTCCTTAAAAAATTTATTATAGTTTGGCAATAGGAGATGCCAGCCATCAGTTCAACCCAAAAATGAATGAACATAACTTTGAAAATTGTCCCTAACAACTCAGTACGGTAGTGGATTTTAAAAGAAAATAAATAACGCAGCTATTTAACTTTCCATTCCAATCACATCAAGCCTTAAGATATGAGTTTACAATTCAATGCATTGCCATTACATTCCAAGTAGATTTATCACCCTAGCACTTTCTAGTTTCATATTTTCTCATTTAAAAAATTCAAGTTGGAATAAATACGAATGAAAGCCAATTACCTCCAATGGTCTTCAAGAATATTATATGTACTAGGCTACAATCCATCTCATTTTCCACCCAGAACCTAGGTGAAAAAAGTAGTGACAAAAATAGTTTGTTCATATGGTGAATGTGTTAAAACGTTACCTTTGATAACTGTAATTTTGTAATACCTTGTATCTTAATCTTTAAAATTATACTGTTTTATTTTTAATTTATTATTCGAGATTTCCTATTGTTCACCAATATCATCATCACTTTGTAACTTTTATGATTTTCGAGAATTCGGAGCTAATCTTTTTAAAAGTTTGATTTGCATATTGCACAAGAATAAGTTAGAACTCAATAAGTACCGTAGATATGTTTTGTCAGTGACTTTGATGGCCTTATCTGACATTGAAGAGATCTTCATAGAAAGGCGAATTTTCCTGCACAAAGCCCCTAAGCACCGTGAGTGAGCATGTTTCGGGTGTTGTTTGTGTGACTGTGAATAAGTGAGTTGTGTGTCTTATCAATAAATGATGATTAATACTCTTCTATAAATTGTTGGGAAATTGATACGCATATCGTATTAAATTTATAAAGTTTGGCTGTTATATTTATGTTCTCTTCGTTTTTTATTCTATATTAATATTATGATATCGATAGTAATGATAATAATATTTATAAGTACATTGTTGAATGCTTCCATTTTTATACAATGTGTTGTTTCTTGGACAATGTGGCAAATGCAAGTTGTACATCTCTTGAAGCTATATTCATATCAACCTGTCTTTGTACTTTATACATTTGTGACCGGTGTGTTCTGTTCTATATTCATATTCTACAGTATTAGGCCTACTTCAAAAATATTTGTGGAAACTTTCGCCTTTTCAATATTTTCAGGTTTTATCTTTATATACTCTTGATACTAATGTGATCTAGCCGAATAATTATGAGAAACACGATCATTTTGCAGTGTAGATTCCAAGTGGACGATTTGCTTACTATTTGTATTTCTGGAGAATAGTAGAGTTACTACTGTTCTCTGTCCACTTGAACTCTCCATGTTATTTCCTGTCCTGTTATAGTTATACCCACCTATCACCGTGTTTAACTAGTGACTTGACGTTGTTGCTTGATTTATTTTTTACATAAAAATGTGATGCTATTAATATTAATAATAATCATGTGTCATGTGATCATGATGATATATTTGTATATTATAAATAAATAACATGTGCATGTACAAGACATCATATTATATTATATGTAGTGTAATAATTGTTATGAAATTTTTCCTATCGAGTAGAGGTGAAATTTTGACGCATGCATGAAAGGTTGCAGATCTTATTCTTTCGCTTAATGGTCTTCTGGATCCGTTGGTAACAATTTAAGGAGGTCCTTCGCAATGAAACACAAAATAGTCCCAACCATGCTGCATAATTTTCTTTTGAAATGACAATTATAACTCAGAATAAGTACGATATCTTAAAAAGTATAATAGGATTTTTAATCTCAATTATGCTCGCTGTATGAGTTGTATCAATCCTTACACCACCTTTGATTGAAGATGCTCAGTCATTAAATTTGTGCTCGATCTTGAAACCTTGAAAAATTAGTGGGCTTAGTATATTTTGTATTAGAATAAACACTAAAGTATAATTATTTATTAAAAAATCACTAAAGTGATACTTCATCTGTTCATAAAAATCTTGTAGAACAGTAGCCTGTTTAATTAATGTTGATTTTGTGTCCTATTTTTGTATTTGATTCAAAACATGTACAGTATCCTTACTTATAATTTATAACAATATTTAGCAATAAGAAAAAACTATCAACTTTGATAGGTTTCCAAATTGGTGAAAACTAGTTTTTTGAGCGCTCTGTCACTTATATTCACATTACTTTATATTTATTTGAGAACTTTATTGCGTTGATCAGCATAGTAAAGCAATCTTTAATGCGATTTAATCTTCAATTTGATTCATAAATAATTATTGTGGATAATATTTTTATAATCTATATCTTGAGTTTGAATTATTAAATAAAATCAGCAACCTTCTAAAATTTATTTCACAGTCAATCATACTTTTCAAAGATTATCGAAAACATTCTTGATCCTATGGTTAAGCTATAGTAAGATCTGTAGGAGAGGTACATAGGAGTTAATCGGAAATTTTTTTCAAGTAAAAAATGTTCATCGCTGTAATCATCTAAATTGCTTGTGTGATAACATGATTTTCCCATGGTTTCTCAATTCAGTGTGATGTTCATTTAATGAGATTTTTTATCTATCTTTTGAAAATATGTTTCTTCAATCATTAGGAGAAGGTGAATATGGAATTGTAAAGTGAAATTTTCCTAACTATTCGGGTTACCTTAGTATTTTAATAATATAAATTCATGTAAAAATCAGTGTTGTATCTCCATTATTATCTACATTCATTCTAAATAAGGGGAATAGTGCTGAATGAATATTATTAAATCTGGAGGCGAAACCAATCCACAGTCTACATATCTTTGCAAAGTATCTTTTCCCCTTCAGTAGAGAAAAAACTTGACCATGAAAAATTTCGACTACCATGTGAAACTCTCCTAATGGCAGAAATCAAAACAAAACATTTCTATTAGCCCATTATTTATAAATCGTAGAGCAGTATTTTTCTATACATTATAACACTGAATTCGTTAAAAATTAGTCATTAAATTGAAATGGATGTTGAAATTTCCACTTCAACTAGGAAATAATATATATGACTGTTGGTTTCGTTGAAGTTACTATATATTGAAAGTGGGTTTTTCGTATAAGTTTCATATTGTGGATCACACTGAAGTTGAAGTTGTACTGTATTCCTGCTATTAAATTACTGTTTATGATTTAATTAAGTCAAAAGGCTCATAATAAAACGCTACTACATTATTACTATACATAGGTACTCATTTTTTTCTGTGTATTCAAATACTTCTGTGATCACTATCCAACCAACACTGTTCAATAATTATAAAGAATATATATATAATCTGGATAACAATAACCTAGATAAGTAGTTTTTGTCTGATTAATGTGAAATCACAGTTAGGCTATTCCTCTTAATTCGGGAATGCCTTTCAAGGTATAGCCTACCAGTAAGGCATCGATTTAGTAACTGTATTTTGGACAGTTTTGTTTCCTGCTTTTGTGAATAACCATCTGTACGAGTAACTCAGATTTGAATACTGTTGTTTGTGAATATGATAATTATTTGAGATGTATTTTTCACCAATATTATATTTTTATTTGGAAGCTTTTATGAAATCTTTCAATTCATGTGAATTAACTTGTGGAGACATGTGATAAAAAGAAGAAACTTTATTTGGAAATTGTTATTCCTTTATTCGATTCATCCTTCTAATCACTATAAATTTAACAAATATCAATTAACTAATAAACTACAATCACTTTGACAAATGAATAAGTAGAATAGCATTACTGAAATAGAATAATTACTGTTAGTAAATAAGTATTGTGGTCTAATGACGCTTTGATCGAATTTTCCATATTATTCGTTAAAAAAATAGTCGAATTGAACAGCTTACTCCCACCCTCTCGACATTTATAGCATGGCTTGTTAGATATTGATATTTCATGTCTAGTGTGTTGGCAGTTGAAAGTGTCAGTTCTTCAACTTTACGCTACTCCATTTAATTTTATCGAATATCAAATTGAATGAGAGATTTACCATCTCTGTACCAAAATTTTTTAGCAATAACAATTTGCAAAAATTTTGTCAATTATTTTAAACTTCAATTATTCATATAATTATGTTTTAGAAAATGGAAGCAATCATTTTCAATAATTGCTCAAATTAATTTTTAAAATACCATAACTATCGAATGAAAATTTTTGCCAATAGATTTCAACTTGCCACAACGAATGCATTTTTTCATCACTATACACTATTATCGAAGTTTATGAAGTTAGTGTTGCATAATAGTAGTTATACAATTTGCGAAACTATTCTAAGAGCTTGAAAATAGCTAATCTGATATCTTCCTAACACTTTTTCATTGACAATAATATTTTCCTGCTGTGAGTGCAATCAAAACAATTTTATTATTGAAGTTACAATTTTACGGCTACAGAAGTGAATAGCAAATTGAAGCTATTTGTTTTAAAGCAAATTATACTTATTCTGAATTCTCAAATGAGGTGAATAGTATTTTGTTACTATACTGCACATAGTACCAATCTGCTCGCTGGGATAATTAAAATATTATCGGCCAGTTTCAGAGACGAGCTGGTAAGCCCCCCCAAAACGCCTGGAAATTTTTCATGAGAATGTACAATTCATACAAATATTATATAATATAATTAGAATATTTATAAATTATAAATATTATAATATATTATTTATAAATTAGTTTTCAAGCTCTTAATATAAATATTCATTAGCAAGAATGACCGAATTCCACCATTACTTCTACGTCTTCAAATAATGTGATATAAGCCAGTGAAATTGTCATCAAAAGTAGGGTTTACTTCGCATGAAATGGGGTAGCCCGGTTCTTTTCTATGTTGTATAATTAGGAACATTGAATCCAATTATTCGACTATGTACTAAGGGCTCTCTATGCTGCTAACCCACTAACCTATCTATACAAGTCCTAGCAGACAGTATCTATATCAAGTCCTATACCCTGTTCATCGAGAGTTGAGAGAAAGGCTCCTCCTATCGGCACGGTCAGGCCAATTCACAAGCTATTCTATATGTCCCGTTAGTTTTTAGGAGGGGCCTTTCTGTCAACTCTCGATGAACAGGATATAGTATCTTGCAGTCCAAGCAGACTGCGTCCAGCCTCCTTCCGCACAGTGACCGCAGCACGGTAAGGCCCTCCCACACTGGGTACCATAATTGTGTGCTTCTGGGCAGGCCTCTTGCAGGAAGAGAAGGTGGCAGATGAGTCTAGCAGTGTTGATGGCGCCAAAGTGATTGGCGACTGTAGCAAGTTCTCATCACAGCTGTTGTTTCTGTCCAAGGACAAGGGAGGCGGCGTGTTGGGTTTGAGGCCGGCAGCGGTCTCCTCTTTGATGGCTGCCATCTTCAGATTGCCCTGTGGTGGCTTGATGTTGTCCACTGGCATGGCGGGCAGCGGCACTGTGTTTAGTGAGGGCAGGCTGGTCGGCATCGGCACTAAGCTACTATTTACAACATTATTCATGACACTATTGCTAACAGTACTAACGCTACTACTGCTGCAGTCACTATTACTGGCAGAGGTGAATGTTAGGGGGTAACCATTGACAACAACATTGCTGCTACTGGCAATGGCCACAGTAGAAAAAGAGGCACTCGAACTACCGACGATAATGTTATTGTTCTCGCACCTACTGGTATTGCTGCAGGCACTAGTAACTGTAGGCACATCTTCGCTGAAACAGGTGCTCGACCACATGTAGTCCGCCACTGGCACGTAACCACTGTCAAGGCCACCTTCTTCCGCTTCTACCACCTCTTTTATGTCCTCCCACGTGATGACGCCCGTCCAGTCCCAGTCATCCACGAACATGTCATCCACGGTGTCCAGTGAGAACGGCTCGCTGTCCTCTGGCAGCACGTCGGCCGTCGCCATCAGTCCGCCCAGGTTCACATCGCTCTCGCACACTGAGTCCACTACACTCGACAGCAACGGCGTATTTTCTCTAGAATAACAGACCAGGCTCCTCTCCATGTTCACATCGCTCTCGCACACTGAGTCCACTTCACTCGACAGCAACGGCGTATTTTCTCTAGAATAACAGACCACAGAAAATTCATTTAATCTCCTCTGAATCATTACAAGTATCACGTCTTCAATTGAAAATTATAAGCATTCCAAGCATTCAACAAATCTGAATAGAAAGACTGGAAGTTGTAAAAACCACAAATTTTTGAAAACACCGCGGGATACATGTTTTGGTTGTTACACCATTGTCAATCAGTCATCACACCATTGTCATTGTAAACTCAATTCCACTCTGGTTCGATTCAGTTCGATTCGGAGTGGTCCGTAGCCGAGGGCGATAAGAGCCTGTTTGATAATCCAAAGGTTCCAAGATCGAATACAGTTTACCAGAGATTGACAATGGTGAAACAACCGAAACCGGTATCTCGTTGTTTTAATAAATTTGTGGTTTTGACAAATTCAAGTCTTCATTATGGATTGTTACCACAATATCACCTTCACTTATATCATCTACTACAGGAAAAAAAGAAAAACCTTCAAAAATTATTACCGTATTTGAAAAACAAAAATGTAAGAATGAAAAATAATCATGTTTTAATCAATGAATATGGAACTTTAGGAGGATTCAGAACTCCATTCTTTACTCCGAATCGTTACTTATCTTATCAAGATAAAATTCATGTCACTCATTAAAAACTGTATCGAGCTGTATATATTGGGTGGAGTGATTAAAACGTAGTGACTTCCCAGTAGTTACTAATGTGTAGTGAAAGCATTAGTTCAAATCGGAGTTATTAAACAAATGCTACCACTAAGGAGTTGTAACTAAACCGGTCCGGAAAATTCGGAGTTATAGCTGTGGATAGATATCATTCCATTTTTTAATCACACCACCCACTATATGGAGATACAACTCCAAATTCAAGGCTATCACTCTGGCAGCTGGCTCCTCTCTGTCGCTCTGTATGATTTATTCTCTTTCTTTCTTTCTTTTATATTCTTATCATATTCAGGGGTGCCTACCAAGGTGATGACGTTTCGGGGGTCCGAAAAATAGATACATAGTTTTGAAGTTTTTTTTTTTCAAAAATAAGTAGTATACAGGTTTAGAAGATGTGTTTTTGTGTGATATTTTGTATCGAAGGACAAGCTATTAGATCCGCAATAACGATCTATAATATTGTAATCTGACTAGATTAAACTAGAATCTTCTTTCAGTGGAGCAATTGAGGGGGGCTTGATATCTAAGCTGTGTTTGATAAACAGAATTCACCTTGAATGAAAATGTCAAATAGGGTTTTAAACCTCCTCAAATACTGTTTCAGACTTGTTTTCACTTCAAAAATTTTCCGGAATTCTTTGTGAGATAAAGGCAATCAATATTACAAGCTGAAATACAAGAATTTTTTCTAACTTTAAGCTTAACAAACTTTAAGGAGTATGTGATATATTCGATATTATGAACAGGCGTAGATCCACGCCTTTGGGGGAAGGGGAAATCCTCCCCCCCCCCCAAATCAGGATTTATCTTACACTAGATAGAATACACTTTGGAGTAGTTTTCCCATTTTCAACCACAATTAAGGCCTACATCTTCTAAAAATGTAGTAATTCTTGGAAAATTTTCCGGGGGGAAACCCCCGGGCCCTATTTTTAGGGAAGAATATGTGAAACGTTGAAGAATTCTTCAGTCTAGAAAATTAAGGTTGATGGTGTCACATAAGTTAGTATGATACTGTTAGAATTACTTTAGAATTGAGTACCGGTAATTGTTGTGGAATAAATCCACAATGAATGGAACATTATAAGGCTATAATGTGGAATACTCAAGGAGCAAGTAGGTTTTTGTAGGAATAAATTGGAATTATTAAAAGTGGTGGAGAATTATTTTTCTTCTTTGTGATTTAGAATGCCCGAAGAAAGGCTCTCAAACTGTTATAAATACTGTTTATAATGTACCTCTTAGCTTACTTGTACTAGTGACGCAGTTAGAAATGTTGAAAACTTCAACATAACTTTATACATGAGAGCTTAAACAAGCTTAATGCATGAAAGCTATAAACCTAATTAAAACTGAAAAAATATTGACTGTTGAACAAAATACAGAACGCGAGTTCCGGAAGGATAAATAAATTGAAGATGGCATCCTTAAGAATTCGGTAGATGCTTTACTCCACATAACTTTCAAAAACCTAAAACAATAAGTAACTTATGATAGGTCTGCATCTGTGTCTTGTTGACGTTGACTACTAAGGTACTAAGTTAACTGCTATCAATTTTCTCCAAAAAAAAAGGATCAAAGAAATTTTTTGGCTGTCAACATGGTCCCAAGTGAAACAGAATCTACTGAGGAAGAGGACGATAATAATAATTGAGATTTTGTGCTAGCATACAAACAAATGGGCTAGAAAATGAAGGCTACAGGGATATGAGGATGCTAGAATATCATCATAAAATGAACAATAAAAGGTTTGAAATGTCACATTAATAAAAACGGATATCAGAGTCTGAATTACTATAAAGTAGTTTATCAATATCTTGAGAAAATATTCGGAATGGGTTGGATTGGTATGTTCAGACACACATTCACTGATGCCAGAGAAAATGATTATCAGACATCTGGTTTGAAGTGTCGAATTTGGTATAGCACAAGAAACTTACTTGATCCCATTCTATAGGGAATCAAATACCAATTAGTGCGGATAAATAAATATATAGAAAAACAATTGAAGTTAAAGTTGATGAAAGTAAGATAACGATAAAACATCCATACTTTTCTTAACAATTGCAGTGGAACTGTAAAATTAATTATTAAAAGAACGATACAAGATATCAACCAATAAATAGCCTGGATAAGTTTGAAAAATATTAGAAGTAGATTTTCTTACCCTGACATACTGGGAGGATTATCGGCAACCTGAAAGCAAAGAATAGAATTTAAAGAATAATTACCATAACAACGTGAAATGAACAATATGAAAAAAATTTCAAGAGTATTCGTTATCAATAATTATAAGTGATTATTTCATTCAATTTCATTGCTCGTAATTTGGTCGGGCGATCTGCTAGGCCAAGAAATTCGAAATTTCCGATATCAGGCACTTTGGGGGAAATGGTGTAGCCTATACAGTATTATTTATTAATATTCATTAAATGTATGTAGAAATAAACCGATACAACGGAGTATCCAAGGACCCTATATTATCGCCGGTCTGATAATACAAAGGTTCCCGATTCGATTCCTGTTGACTAAAACAGATTTTGACCACAGACGGCCACTCCCATCTTTTGGAGAGATGTTAAGCCGTCGGAACCGGCTGCCTAAAAATTAGTCGTCATCTCTCATCATCACTCCTCCCATTACCACGCACAAGCCTAGAGCTGATGTGGGCATCACCCTCACAAAAAAATAATAGAACTATAAGTCGATATATCACTTGAATGAAACATTGTAATAATTCATTTCTTACAAACTTGAAAATATTTGCAAACAATAAGATGTCTCGAAGCTATAGAAGGAGCGTTGCGGTCAACAGAGAAATAACTAGTATTACTAAGGCTCTACTCACACTTAAATCGCGGCTACTCAGCGACTTGGATAACAAACAATTGTTTTCAAATGATGACGCTTAGACGATCCTGCAACCGTATTGTTTGAACGTCATTTAAAAACACATGTTTTTTATTCCAGTCGCTGAGTCGACGCGATTCGAGTATCCAAGTGTGAGTAGAGCCTAAGGTTGAAATAATCTTTTATCAGTTGATGACTTTGAAGTTTGAGTTATGTTTAGTTTTAGAAATGTCCTCAGATTACGACAAAAATCGTAGATTTTCCATTAGGTTTTTCATGTTTCTTTCTCCCAGCTTTTTCAAGAACAAATCGGTTGAAAATGTTCGACTTCAATACACAGTGGATGGGATAGAAATTCAATGTTTCAAGTTCTCCTAAGACTACGCCTTGAATCGATGTGATTAAATTGGGGGTTGACGTTCTTATGCTCTAACGGTTCGTCAAACTAAACAATAGTTAACGGGAGCTAGCCTATAGTCAGCAAGGGTTGGTAAACTATAGGCCTACTACTATAGGTTAGGCCTATTCACCCCCATTGTGTAAATACTTGTCAAGGGTTATTTTTGACCAATAATAGAACAGCTACGTCGCTCCAACCACCCCTAGCGGCTAGCCCCACCATATTCTTTGTTACTGCCATACCTAGCTGCGATAGGCTACTATAATTATTCTGTTCTACCAGCCGTGTTACAGAAGGAGCCGTGCTCCGTGACCAGATATAACATCCAAGGGTCCAGAAAGTATAGGCCTATTAATCACATAAGACAGTGGGAATCGCGTTATTTTGAAGCTGACTACCGGCTTCGTAACGATTGGTTCAATAGATAACAATTCAGTACAGATAATATTTTGGCTCGAACTATGTAAGTTAGTTGTAGTAAGTGAATATGATAATGTATGATCAAACTGATGAGACATTCTATGATCAAAATTTACTAGCAAAAGTTTTTATCATCGATTCCAAGATTAGTCCGACCTAACCTAATTTTACTTAATTGCTAGTAATCAAAACAATGGGCTACTGGGCATAACATGCATTTTAATAAGAAATTTTGGCTAAAGTGCAGTATATCAGCACATTTTTTTCTCGGCTATTTTTGAAGATATCAACACAAATTTTTTTTAAATGAAACTAGAGACAAAAATGAGGCGCGCTAGCACAATTTCAACTTCATTACACCTATTCTGATATTTTTAAAACGGTTCGAAATATTGCTTTGATTCTAACCTATCTTTTGAAACAACATCAACATTCTATCACTTGAATTGAATATTCCGTGTGGACACAGTATGAAAATTGAATAATTGATATCAATTACTTACGATATTGACACTTTAGCTGAAATTTTCAATACCAGACAACCCAAATAACTCGACTACTAAAAATATTAGCAACTTATTCTGCAATTGAGAATCTGATTCCTACTAGGCCTAACTGATTACATGCATTACCTCACTTCTTGATTACAAAATAATAGTAATAGTTTAGATATCTTTTCCCCAAGTAAAAGGTCTCATCTCTTTTTCGCGTAAAAAGCTTCAACGAAATTAATGTAACCCTGAACTAACAACATTCAGCATTCAAAACAAAATACAGTCGAAAGGAACACACAATACGGTAGCATATTAGTCATGCTAATGCATCATCAAACAACAACAATGACCATCAACAAACGCCTAAGTAATTGTACCAATTTACAGGGGTTTTTCATAGTTATGTGTCCTTGTACCAAAATTTAATAAAAGTAATACAAACATTATTATTTAATTCTTTAACAATTCTAATAATTTTCAAAAGCTACTAATTCAGTAAAATTTCAAAACAATGTACATATTTTTAAGTTGGTAAAACTCTTAAAGGAATTACGATTTGGTGAATTGGCTAACCTGTCTGAAGAGCAGAGCAGTACATAGTACATCAGAGGCAAAAGTCTTTCTTTCTAGAAGGAACAATTGTTGAATTCGGAGAAGCAATATTTGGCTCTCCAGGCTCAATTAATTATTTTGTGAAAATGTAGATCGAAATCTGTAGAATTCTTATTAAGAAATGTAAAAGAGCCTAAATTTCTCCCAAGTCGGGTGAGTGTTCAAAATGTATTTGAACAACATTGTTTGTTCATTCCTGTTCACAAACAGTTCAATAGTGTGAAAGACGTTTCACTGTATTCCAGGTTTTTCTTCATTGACTTCCAGCCAATGAGTGGATCTGGCGAATGAAAATTCATTCATATGCACAAAAAAATTATTTCTATGTTTTGTATTTTCAGATCCAGAATCGGAAGAGCAGAAGAGCAATAATCTAGAATACGAGATAGATGACATTTTCGATTTAGGAATGAATGAACACTACCAATAAGAATTTGTTCCATAACTTTCAAGACTCTCGAGACTTCGGGAGAAGGCTAATATGCTTTTCTTTGTGATATTTATATCTTATTATTGTTTGTAATATTTTTAATGAAGAGTTGTATAATACCAAGTGAATCATAGCTGTTGTTCGGTCAGAGACTTCACCCGTTTTCGATGCTATTATGAGTCAAAAGTGATTAAATAGTATAGTATTATAAAGTCAAGAGTGATTCATTTTTAAACCAAAATATTTATATTTTGACTTAACGAACATTGAATATGGAAGTTAGATATTTCAAAGCTGACTCATTTTTCACTCACTGATATTTAATATATTCAATGGTTGAAGTTTTTGGAAGTGATTCTATTGGAGAAATACCTGACTTTCTCAACTGATTTCAAACCGTCATTCAGGGCTTAACTTTGATGAACAACGAAAATTATTAATGAACAAGAAATATATTATTGAGAAAAAACTAAAATTATTTTATTGTAAATAAAGTCGAATAAGTAAGTCAAGCAAGTGTACTAGGGACATATCCCTCTTGGATGTTGTAGAGCAAATCTTTTGAACATTTTCGTGTAATTTTATATTTCTTGGAGGATAACATTTCACATAGACACTTCACTAGACATAAAATGATTAGCCTACTCTACAGTATCCTACTCATAGACTCTCACTGCCAGAGGGGGGACCTCATTACACTATACTCGGGGTTTTCAATAGTTTGACAGATGAACTGAAAAATATTAACAGTCTCAAAACATTTATTGCAGCCCTCAAAGATATAATAACTGCAAGCTGTCTGTATTCATTAAGAGAGATCTTTTAGATTTTCTCCAATCACATCAAATTATCTATTAAATATGGGATTTTAGTGCAAATTCAAAATTCTCACTAAAGTATTCATGATCATTGAAATTTATGATCATTTTTTCCCCCTAAAGGTGGGTTTTCGTTACTGTGACCGATTGCCGCAGCGGAGCCCGACTAGTGGGGATTTTTCATCAATTGCATCTGGCAATGCTGGGTCGGGCTCCGCTGCGGCACTCGGTCGTAGTAACGAAAACCCACCTTAAGGAGGAACCCATTTGACATAGGTATCGTACACCGTTGGAGCTGTGCTCATTGAATGCGACGAAATTATAATAATAATAATACTCTTTGAAAATGAGATCGTTCAAGGCGTTCCAATCTTTGAAAATAAGATCTTTCCAAGACGTTCTTAAACCATGTCTAATACTAATAATTATTTAAATCTTGAAAGGGCCACCAGCGAGAAATTGTAAGGTAACAATAATTATTGTAGCCAGTTGCGCGAAACTTCAATATGAATTCAACCTTTGTAAAATTACGTCATCTAATGGCCATGGAATTTAATTGGTTTTTGTATTGTCAGTCCTTATAGTTTTCTAAAGCGATGAAAAGAAAAACATCACCTCGCCTCGTTGCGTGTACTGTATCTCTTCATGTATTGATAGCTCTCGCGAGAAATACGTGCGAACAGCGTCATCTGTGAGGGAAACCGCGAACTATTAGTGACCGATCAGAACTGTCTCATAGTTAGTTGAAAATTTGTTAAATTTTCCAAAGTTATTGACATTAGTGTTATTTTTTTTAGGTAAATCTTTGTTCAAATTCATTTTTGAACGAACAATGTCAAATTGAATCACAGATTCATGATAATCATTGATTAAGATTCACTTTACCTTCATACTCCTCGCAACAAGTTTTAAAGCTTTCAGAGTGACTATCTGAGCATTCTTTCAAAAAAAAGGACCAGCTCCAAGATGAGACGCTGACTGCATCGGACCAGCTCCTGCATCGGACGTCGCAGAACTTCGATGCCGATGGATGCCGAATAAGAATTATGTTATCACATTTTTTGGAGATCAGGATAATATCCTGATCCATAAATTCACAAAAGTCTCACTACAGATGAAACACTAATCATCCAACAGTAGTGTTTCATCTGTATTATTCATCCGTAGCGTTTTGGTGAATTGATGATCAATTTCATTCATTAGGATTATCACTCATTTCTAGCATAATCGAGATTTTTTCAAATAGCATCTTTGTAAGAAATTATAAGAAAATTGTGCTTTTCCACAATTTCGGAATTTGATGTTTTATTGTAGTCCAGCTGAGATGGAACTATAGCTATTCTTTTAAAGGTCTACGTGCTAAAATGTTCGTAATCAGTCCGTATGTTTTTGAATCCCAGGCTTATTTCCAAGAGGGGAGAGTGAATCCGTAATCTAATAGAGAATATTTTAATAAAATATTGATAATGAAATTTTCCATGAAAAAATAGATAATTTTGTAAAATATCTTGTTCATTTCATGATTTGCATTTATTTGAAAAGTTATTTTCTAAGAACAGTGATCTGTACAGCTTGGGCAGCCGTAGGCTACCTAAAAAACTAACAATTTCTTTACACAGTTGTTAAAGAGTATTGAAACGGCTTCGTATAACAAATACATAGTATTTCTTATACGAGGGAAATTTGATGGTAGGTGACTTTGGGATTGTACTAAAATTTAAAATAATACATTTGTCCGCCATCTTGGATCCGCCATCTTGAATCTAACTTTATTTTTTTAAATGGGAAGGTAGTCATGTTATACATAATTTCGATACAGAGTTTCAAGAGAAAATAAATGGCGAAAACCACACATCGATATGTCAAACCGTTCTTAAGATATTTCAACTATTAATCAGACATATTTACTCTAAATCAGTTAATATCTCAAAAATGATTTGACATATCGATGTACGGGTTTCGTCATTCACTTTGCCTTGAAATTTCGTATTGAAATCAAGTATGGCATCACCACATCATCATTTGAAAAATAATGGCAAATCCAATATGACGGACTAAATTTGAAAAAGTCACTGTGAAGTAGGCCTAGCATTTTTGATTTGAGTAGGATCCCCAATCACTCCTACCAAATCACCTTTGTATTATGAGATATCAAGCCGTTCTCATACTTTTTACCCACTCTGGCAATGTAAATTTCTGTCTGATTAATATAATTATCTTAAAAACGGTTTGACATATCGACGTGCGGTTTTCGCCATTCATTTTCTCTTGAAATTCTGTTTCGAAAACTTGTATAACTAGACCACCTCCTCATTAAAAAAAATGAAGCTAGATTCAATATGGCGAATCGAAGATGGCGGACCAAATTTTTGAAGTAACAGTTAAGTAGTATTTCCAATTTGTATACGATCCCTAATGTCACCTAGCGTCTAATTACCTTTCTTATAAGAAATATTAAGCCGTTTCCATACTTTTCATCAACCCTGTAGATTCAATCAATAACTTTTATTTACTATGAACTTTGAAGATGTTTAATCAGCAATACAGGGAAATCAATGGGGCTTCTACTACACTAGTAAGTGGAGGGTTCGATAAAATTATATTTGATCGAAAAAACAATTTTTTATACCTAAATGATTCTTTTTAATTACATTTTTTTTAAAGATATTAAATTGTCAAGATAAAAAAATTGTTTTGAAAATTATAAAGATTGTTTTCAATTCGTCTGCCCAGCGACCAAGAGAGCCCCCCTCCCCCCACAGGTCTGTCGTTTGCCAGGTGAATAGATTAGCTTTCGAAGGACCTGGACCAGTCACATCAGTGCAGCTGCAGATTCTATGCGGATAAGCTATCATCTATCCTACTCGCTAAACGTACTGATTCAATCGTAAGTAGGCCTATAATTTCAATTTTTATTAATGAAAAATCAATTTTATGTTTTCAACTACATAATTAATAATAGCGAATTAGAACCATTTTGATAAAATAATCATAATTAAGTTACTATCAGTTCCCACGGATTGTGAGGCAATCGAAACATCTTTTTCAATTCTTCAATAGAAAAGTAGGTAATATTTCGTAAAATATCTACTGATAATCATTCTCAATTGAGATTCATGTTTCCAATACTTAATTTTATTTATAATTAAAATGATAGATATTGTCAAAGATTAATTGCGCAGATTTGTTATCCGGCGAGATCAGGCTTTTTTAAGACGTTATGATATTATTCTTACAGTATTGTTAATATTTTGTAGTTATCAATAAGAACTTTTCAATAAAAAAACTTTTATATTCATTAGGGCGGTAAATTTGTCAATTTGAATGTCATTTCAATACCAACAGTTTTTTCAATTTGAATGATCGATTTTCTCCCGGTTTGCTTGGTTAGACAAAAGTTAGGTTAGGTTCAGCTTTGAGAAGTCCTCCGTTTTTTTAATAAAGATAATTGCGCTAATCTTTCAATGTTACTTATTATCTTTGAGTGCAATAAATATTTCTAATACTTTATTTCATCGATAATTATAATGATCAAATCCACAATTCATCTGAGATTTGATAACTTTTAGCTTAAATTGCTGTAGGCCCTATGTCTGTCATTTGACAAGGAAAGTTGCATCGTTGCATGCGCTCATCTTAGTTGCAAGCGAATCGGTATTTCGACAAATTATTGTTTCAATGTTAGTGAGATACTGGTTGCTGAACTATTTTTAATTTCGGATAATTAAGTTAATTTGATAATTAAGATTTAATTAATCAATTTCTACCCCGAATCGTTGAATATTTGTTACAAAACGTTGAGATTAGACATAATTTTGTTAGCCTGTTGTCTCCCTCCAATTATTATTCACAAAAACTGTTGCATTGACAATAATTAGAGGTGAATTAATTAAATTTAAGATTAAAATGATAGAATTGCCTTCCTATCATTATTTATTTCAATTCAAATGGTAGCGCTTTCATTTAGTAAACCAATTGTGTGCATGCATAACTAGTTTTTTACTAGAATAAATAAATTTTATTATGATTTTATGGATACCTTAATTATCAGGCTTTATATAACGATAATAAGCCCATGCTCAATCCTTCAATCTATAATATTGGAATAAATTCAGTATTTCAATAAAATTGATCTTCATGACTGAAAATTTTCAGTATAAATTCCTATAACATGATTATTGTAGAACTCCATACAATTTTGTTGGTAACATAGGCCTAATTGTATCAGTTAACATTGACTGGAGTACCTATGCTTTATATACAGGTATTTTATGTCTCTCACTACAATTTATTACTTATAATTCACTACTTTCTATGTTAGTCTCTCATGTTGGATAAAATTTCTATCGAACTCTAGAAAGAGACATGAAATATATACTCCAGGCAATCTTAACTGTTACATATTATGTTATCAACAAAACACATAAGATCAATAAGGTGTTGTGTTGTTTATACCATAATCATAACAGGTTTTTAGGCTGCTACTACTCTACTACTAGGCTACTAACCATTTTTTAGGCTACCGATGAGACGTGTTTCATCAAAATTTGAGCTTTTCCATCGAAATTCAACAATTTCAACTAATGAAGTCCAACCAAACCTATAATGAAATAAAACGAGTAGACGATGAAACTTCTTCTCCTCTTTTACTGTTTTTTCTTCTCCTGTGTGTTTTCTTATTCTTCTCCTGTTCTACTTTGTTTCTAATTTAAGTGATTGAATCTGTTAAATTGACTGCAATAATTTTTCCACATTTGCAATCATTATGCTTGAAAGTATACATTAATAAGAATAACTACTTTTGATTCGAATTTCCTCAAGGAATTGATTTAATTAAATCAATTAAATTAACTGGAACAATATCTTTCTATATTTCAAATCATTATGTTTAAAAGTGCATTGACGATAAAATAACTACTTTTGATTTGGATCTTTTCAAAGAATTGATTTGATTCAATCAGTTAAATTGACTGGAACATTTTTTAATTAATAAAAATAGTTTAATTAGTAAATATAGTTTTTGATTTGGATCTCCCCAAGCCCAAGTAATTAATTAGATTAAATTAGTTTGACTGAAACATTATTTCATATTCCTTCAATCATTATGTTTGAAAGCTGAGTAAGAAGGAAAATTACTTTTCTATGAATATAAAGTCCTAGAGAAATACTTCCAAAATGACAGGGAAAACTGAGTGAGAGATCCGATGATCTATCATCTATCATCTACTAATCACTCCCACCAAAACGCCTGCAGTATTCGGCACTTCAAACAATACTTCAATAGAGTCATTCATCTAAAGAAAGTCCCCAACCCACCACCACCACCTTATCCACTCTCAACCTATCAGGGTTCTTTCAAAATGTTTGTTCTTCATCACATTTCGTTTCATTATTCGAAAAAATTATCCATGACGAATGCAGTGACAACGCTCAGAGCAGGTCAGATCTTACTATCTACTATCTAACGGGCGTTAGAGACGGGAGATTAAGGACGCAACCCAAAGTGTAAGAAGATAGTAGTAATACATAGGTAAATTTTGGGTCCCTAAACTTGTATGATGGCAACAATTGAAGGCCAGATACGAGTGTTAGTTAAAGAGAGCTAGTCTTTCATTGGTGGATTGCTGTTTTATCTGTTGTTTTGTTACGTTGTGTCAGAAATGAATTTTTCCAAGGATGAACGCATGCTTATTTTAGAGACTTATATTGTGCGTAAATCTTACAAATCTGTGCAAGTGCAAGACAAGTTTCGAATAGAGTTTCCCCATACTGCAGATCTTGATAAGTCGACAATTAATCATTGCACGCACGTGAAATTGGTGTATGCTGTGTAATTTCCCAGCTCCACATTATTGGGCCATTATTTTTTGACAGTATAGGCTACTGTCGATGGTGTAGTTTATCGTGACTTGATCGAACAGTTCATTACAATGTTAAAATGTCGACGACCGAGATTGTTGGTTTCAATTTATTCCATAAATAAAGGTTTAAATTTATTGAAGGAGCTTTGGGTTGTGTTTTTAATGAATCACCCGTTATTTCTATTGACTACAGAGACTGGTGGTGGTGGAACCTAGCCTCTACAGCTTCGTGTTGGAAGAAATATATCTTGGACTTTACTCAGATAGGATAATTGGAAAGAATAATCCGAAAAATTGTTGGAATACTTTTCTCCATATTTTCAATCCCATTTCATAATAATATTAATATTTTAATACTATTTGAAGAATAGTCATTTGCAATCCAGCAAATTAAAAAAATTGTACTATACTGTTGCAGATGCCTGTACCTGTACCCATACACCAAGATCCAGCCAATGGTCTTGTAAACAATCAGCCAAATGCTCCTGCCAATGAACTTGTGAACAATCAACCTAATGATCCAGCAAATGGACTTGTGAACAATCAGCCGAATGGTCCAGCTGATGGTGTTGTGAACAATCAGCCAAATGCTCCTGCCAATGATCTTGTGAACAATCAACCTAATGATCCAGCAAATGGACTTGTGAACAATCAGCCGAATGGTCCAGCTGATGGTGTTGTGAACAATCAGCCAAATGCTCCTGCCAATGATCTTGTGAACAATCAACCTAATGGTCCAGCTAATGGACTTGTGAACAATCAGCCGAATGGTCCAGCTGATGGACTTGTGAACAATCAGCCCAATGGCGAAGCCAATGATCTTGTTAATAATCAACCTAATGGTCCAGCTAATGGACTTGTGAACAATCAGCCGAATGGTGAAGCCAATGAACTTGTGAACAATCAGCCAAATGGTCAAGCCAATGGACTTGTGAACAATCAGCCGAATGGTCCAGCTGATGGACTTGTGAACAATCAGCCCAATGGCGAAGCCAATGATCTTGTGAATAATCAACCTAATGGTCCAGCTAATGGACTTGTGAACAATCAGCCGAATGGTGAAGCCAATGATCTTGTGAACAATCAGCCAAATGGTCAAGCCAATGGACTTGTGAACAATCAGCCGAATGGTGAAGCCAATGATCTTGTGAACAATCAACCCAATGGTCCAGCCAATGGACTTGTGAACAATCAGCCAAATGGTGAAGCCAATGATCTTGTGAACAATCAACCTAATGGTCCAGCTAATGGACTTGTGAACAATCAGCCGAATGGTCCAGCTGATGGTGTTGTGAACAATCAGCCAAATGCTCCTGCCAATGATCTTGTGAACAATCAACCTAATGATCCAGCAAATGGTGTTGTGAACAATCAGCCAGTTGGTCCACCCATTATGGCTGGTCCTTTGATGAATGGACTAATCGCTGGCCAGGATGATCCACCAATCAACCAATAAACTACGTGAACATAGCTGAGCATATGGATCAGACAATCCAATAGCTTGGTGCCTTGCAGATAAGAGTCAGCACCTTTGTCTATGCTGCCAATCAAATATTAATTTCTGCAGCAAGGCAGTAATCACTTGTTAATGGTCTCTACCAAAGTACACTTTATTGTTTTTATTATTGTTGTTAAGAAGGTTAGATTTCTAGATTCTTGGTAGAGACCAAGAGAATTCATTATCGTCAATTATTATCTTACCTTATATGATGATTATATATTACTTAAAAGAGATAAAGACTGTTTGTATAAAAGAAACATAACAAACATTCTACTGTTTTCCATTTTATAGTTTATTATTCATCTGTTACCATAATTCATAGCCTTTAATTATTTATTGTTTACTTACGTTCAATGTTTGTTATAATTTGTTCATGAAAAAGGTACAATAAATACAAATATAATCATTTATATTAGTCTCTTCTCATTGTTTGATTGATGCTATTGGTTTTCCGAATATCATGAAATTTTATAATAGCCTACTTTCAGGCCTATAGTTGATTCTTCAAGGTGAAAACGGATTTGTCAGATTGTTGTATGACTGTGATACTTCTGGGATGTGAATTTTAAATTTTCGTCCTCAGTGACATCTTCCGGATCACCGCCGAAAATTGTAAAAATTGGTGGAATTTTGCACTTTTTCTACGTTTGGTCAATTTTAAACTTAAAGTTTTCATTTTCCACGAAAAACAATCATAATTAGTTTAAAAGAATGTTAAATTAAATTATTTACAATTTGAAATGAGAAATGCTATTATAGGCCAAGATTTGACAAATTCCTTCATTCATTAAGTGATTTGTTTTGCTATTTCTCGTGGGAATAGCTTGAAATCACTTGAAATGTACTATCATTGATGTAAGATTTGATGAAATTTGAAGAAGGGTGGATCCATGAGTGATATTGGTTTTGATCCAAGAGTTATGAAAGTTTTACCGGAAGGGATGTAGAGGGGGTCCGGGGTTCTCCCCGAAGAAAATGTTTTTTAAATATGTCAAGAACAGTATGTTATGGTCTTTCAAATTCGAAAATCTTGATAAATTTGTCATGAAAATTCATTCTTTTATAATCGGGAAATAGTGTTAATTCATCAATCATCCTCTGTTTAAAAAAAAGGGGCTCGGGGGTCATCCCCCACCACCGAGTTTTTGTAAAAATTGGCTATTAAAAACAGCATTTAGAGCAGTTGGAGAATTCCTTAATCCTTGGGCGTTAAAAATAAAATAAGATACAAATTCTACCTCACCTCTTCTATTAATTCCAATTTATTCCTTCAAAACTCCACTTACACCATTGGCTTCAAATGACTTGAGTATTTCTTATTATAGTCTATGTGTGTTATAGCCAAACATACATAAATATATGTATGTGTGTACAGCCAAAGTTGTTTAACAATATACAATTTCTATAACTATTCAAACAATACAGTTATCACGATGTAACGAATAGTCGTACAAGAACACCAGGCTGTTAGAGTCATAACGGCTGTGTACCTTTATAAATAATTCTATTTTAAAATGAAAATACCATAAATTTTCACAGACGCATGTTTATTAAAATATCTAAATATGATATGTGTGTGTGTGGCAATTTATAGATTTTTCATTTGATATGGATAACTACTACACTACACTATCACTTCACTTATTAGCCTACACAAAAGGTTATAGTTCCATTTCTTATAAATCATCTGCAACTTTCATCACTATAATTATACATTATTCATTATTGCATTAAGGTTTGTCAATTGCATTTTCTCAGAAACTATCCAGGAATTATCGCATGTTGTTTGTACAAGGAAGTTATCTCGCTGTCTCATTATCTCAGCTGCGTACAGAGAACTGCGCATTTTCCTTTTATGATGGTGTTTTTTGTGTCGGTCTCTCTTACGGGTTTTATGTGATTGATGACGATGATGATGCTTTGGTTTTGGTGGCAAAATTATCAGTTACGGCCCTTGAATGGTCTGTGGCTCCTGCAAACATCAAACATGGTAATTGGTAACGTATTAGAAAAAAGAGCATACCAGGATTTTTGGTTTCATACAATGTGAATACAATAACAAAATAAAAAACTCATAATCGACATTTTTATGATGAAGATGACAAGAATAGGCATAATGCATCAAGTACCGTATCTCAAATAAGTAGCATAGAAATTTTTTAAATATTTACTTGACACGACTCAATGTCGTGAATTTTGTGAATATTATGACTGAAAATTTATGTTGAAATGAATAAATGAGTCTCCTAGGATATAATTCTCCTTATAGAATACCAAGGTACGAGAATTGGGCAAATATTTTGCTGTGATATAAATATAATTGGGTTATAATGTACAACAATAAGCGACTAGTTACAGTACTCTAAAACTATTTTAAATCATGTACATCTGTTCAATAATAAAGTGATAAAAATTGATTTGATACAAATCAAAGATTTCATGCCTAGAAAATTCGAACTCCTCAAATAAAATCATAATAATTGGTGCATCGGGTGGGTGGGTGATATAATGAAACTTAAATTGTCACCAAAAATTCTAATGGAACGTCCTTCTGAATCGCTATTTGTGGATGACAAATTAAACGTCATTATAGCCTCGACCAATCACAAGCGAGTATGCTATTTCGTTGTTGAGCACTCCCACTCAATCCCATTGTCTGGTTGAAACTGCCATTGTGCCATATAGACTCCATTTTGTCGCCATTTAACGAGTGGTTCCACCAATGGAGTGCCAGTGTGGCGTACTCCGTTGAGACCGTACTCGATTGAGGCGATATGACGTCAATATCCATGACATAGCAATGACGTCCTAGCGGTTGATACGGACACATACTTGCTCTTGATACAGAACGATAGCGTTTGATACAGAACAGCTTTAAAACTTAGAAACCTTTTTTCTATTATTTTCTAATTGCTATTTCTCACTTTCCCTAAACGACATTTTATGCATTCATTTGTCAATATAAGCTAAAATAATTGATTAATTCACTAGTATAGTTCGAAAATCATAATAATTGCTCTTGACACAGAACGATAGCACTTGATACAGAACAGGTATACACCATTATCAATCTCTGGTAAACTAAAACTACCTACAGGGTGTTTCAGAACTCCCTACCAATACTCTAGGGCATTGTTCCTGGTCAAAAACCATATCTAAATATCATATTTAAATTGTCCAAAAGTCCTTAGTCACTCACACAGCTGCCATTTTGTTTTTTTCACTTATTATTTGTATCTCAATAATGGTGAAACATATGGAAATGAAACTTTGCACCAACATTTATGACAACCAGACAAAGCTACAAAAAAATTATGACAATTTTTCAAATCCATAAAACAAAATGGCGGCCATTTAAAATTTTGTTTCTTGAATAACTCGAAAACCGTTGATATTACGAAAATTTTAGAAGAATAACTTTTTTTAGTAAATTTGATTACAAATCGATTAAAACCTTATTTGTTAAGATTGGACCAATATTGACTGAGATATGGCAGCTTTAGTGACAAAATGGCGGCCATTTAAACTGTTGTTTCTTGAATAACTCGAAAACCGTTGATAATACGAAAATTTTACAGGAATAACTTTTTTTAGTAAATTTAATTACAAATCGATTAAAACCTTATTTGTTACGATTGGATCAATATTGACTGAGATATGGCAGCTTTAGTGACAAAATGGCGGCCATTTAAAATTTTGTTTCTTGAATAACTCGAAAACCGTTGATAATACGAAAATTTTACAAGAATAACTTTTTTTAGTAAATTTAATTACAAATCGATTAAAACCTTATTTGTCAAGATTGGACCAATATTGACTGAGATATGGCAGCTTTAGTGATATGTGAGCGCTGGAGGCTGGTTGCAGTGCATCCTGGGCTTGCGGCTAAAGTCTGTTACAAAAATGCAACAGTCTCCGTCTGCTTTGCATGTTATTTTAAAGCGATTTTAGATCATTTTGTGTGAATTTTAAAGACAGTAAAAATGGGTGCAAGTAACCTCCAGCGCTCACCTATCACTAAAGCTGCCATATCTCAGTCAATATTGGTCCAATCTTGACAAATAAGGTTTTAATCGATTTGTAATTAAATTTACTAAAAAACGTTATTCTTGTAAAATTTTCGTATTATCAACGGTTTTCGAGTTATTCAAGAAACAAAATTTTAAATGGCCGCCATTTTGTCACTAAAGCTGCCATATCTCAGTCAATATTGGTCCAATCTTAACAAATAAGGTTTTAATCGATTTGTAATCAAATTTACTAAAAAAAGTTATTCTTCTAAAATTTTCGTAATATCAACGGTTTTCGAGTTATTCAAGAAACAAAATTTTAAATGGCCGCCATTTTGTTTTATGGATTTGAAAAATTGTCATAATTTTTTTGTAGCTTTGTCTAGTTGTCATAAATGTTGGTGCAAAGTTTCAATTCCATATGTTCCACCATTATTGAGATAAAAAATAATAAGTGAATAACACTCTGTATAGTAGAGTGCAGCAGAATTTATACTCGTGACTGAGCGCTGTGATTGGCAGTTGAATGGCCTATCAAGGTAAACGACTGCCATTGGCCTAGATAAGGTCCTCCCACAATGGGCGGTTTCTACAAAGTTTTGTATATCAAACTGCCAATTACAGCGCTCGGTCACGAGTATAATTTCTTTTGCACTGTACTTAAGTTTTAGTAACAGTGATTCATAATGGTGTAACAACCGAAACTGCAGTATCTCGTTGTTTTATTAAATAATGTGGTTTTGACAACATCGAGTCTTCTTATTCAGAATTCACTTATTCTTTCAAACAGGATATCAATTGCAAACCTCTAGTCCAATCATGATTATCATCAATTCAATTTAAAACTTATTCGGAGGAATAATTATTCTATTAATGTTTTATGTTTTTAATGTAATTATTCTATCATGCAATTATTCTATTAATGTTGATTAACTTTTATAACTTTTAACTTTTCTTGATTAACTTGATTAATATTGTAGTTGATTGAACAGGAATGCCAAAAGTGCTTTTAAAGACTATTGCAACAGAATAAATAGATGAAGGATAAATCAATTGACATTACAACAATAAAAAAATTCCACAGTACACTTCAATAATTGCAATATCCTTCATCCCTGACACAGGCCCGGCTCCTGGGGCAGGCGAGCAGTGCCGCCGCTTGGAGCGGCAAATTTTGGGGGCGGCTACTTTCCATTTTCATTTTTTAATGTTAAAATGTTTTTCTATATTAAATCATAATAAGCATAAGCCCAACAACTACAAAGTGCAAAACTTAACAGTATAGGTCAATCTAGATCTAGATCTTGATAAATAGAAGCATTGAAATAAAATAATGTGTCTCATTCTAAACAATGACAAAATTTTTCAACTCTGGCTTGCCAGCGCGTTGACTCATGCAGGATGCAGTCTGCGCCTATGTCAACACTGTCGCGTCTCCACTACCACTACTCCTCGCCATTCCCCTCCGACATATTACTCCCCCCAACATTCCTTCAGCATTATTGCTCGATATGTCCAATATTATCCCCAGTGTCTCAGTGCTCGTGTACTGGTCTTCATGTGGGCTAATCGAGGCGTGATTTAATTTGAATCGTGGTTTGTTCAAAGCTTGCGTAATGCTTTCTCTATGTTTATATTTTCCAATACCCGTATTAAGTGGTTGAGAAGTTTGCGTGAGTGATCCTGTTTATGTGAAAAGTTCTATAAGCGTAGGTTTCTGCCGCCACCACTCAAGTTTTAATAATATAAATGCAAATTTTCAATGTTTTAATGTTAATTAATACTGCTTTCAGAGACTAGCTTTATCTTTTTTTTATTCATTACTGTACTATTTTAAATAGTCGAAAGCGACCATGGACGGTCGAAAGCGGTTATCGGGTAGTCAATACAAGAAAACAAGGACAGAAAAAGAAATTGAAGCAAAAAAACTGAAATTTTCGTTGGATAAATTTTTAAAACCTCTAGACCATCAAGCTTCAACTACACTGCTGAACCGCCGCCCCAGCTGTACACCACACCGGACCACCCGCCACCCAAGGCCACGACACTTGTGCTCTAGCAACATCCTCAGCCAGTCTCTCCAATACAGACAGGGCCGTTGCGTCCAATAGTGGAGGTAAGTGTGAGGAAAACATTCCCATGGGGCGGCACTCGCGAATTTCGCTTGGGGCGGCAAAAGTACTAGGGCCGGGCCTGCCCTGACAGTTGAAGTTTTAAATAATTCTATTATTATTTTCCATCTGTGCACAGAAATAGAAATTAAGAGGAACTTGAAGCTGAAAACAAGCAGTTGTAGGAACAAGAGACAATACTTTGAAGGAAATTTATATTAATTCCAATTCATTTATTGATACATATCCTAATCATCACATTATGATTAGGGATACAAACAGTTTTGGGCTGAGGCTGTTGATTTGGTAGAGAATAGCTGGCTCAGCCAGAAACTGATTCTCTTCCAAATCCTGATACCTTTTTAATAGTCTAATACCAAAATTTATTTCATTCATTTTTTTACAGACATCACAATTTCTTCTACCTAAAATTATAGATACATAGTGACATAAATACCAGAGATTAATGAAGTACCATTAAACAGGCCACCTTATAATACAGACAAACGATATGTTATCAAAAACTATAATTTACAAGAGCAAAATAAATTCTTTTCTTGTAATACATACCGGTACAATGATCATTCAACATAATCATAATCATTCAACATTCATCATTCAAAATAATCCAGAATAACACTAATGATACTTATCTTTGTGTCAAACTATTCTGAATGGCCTTTTTTTATAATATCCTTAATATGAAATAACTGCAATCCTCTGCATCTTGAATGATCTTCAATCTGTACAATGATGTAGCAATGGATAAAGTGACCAAGTGAATTTATTAATCACCCAATGAGAAGTTCATAAGCCAATAACATCATCACAGTTGTCCTCCAAGCCTCCATTTTAGCTGTTGTCATTTGAATTCATCACATTGAGGTCCCATGCTGGCTGGTAGCCTGGAATATAAAATAATTCATTAGTCACTAAATTCAATATTCAATGCAACATACAAGAGTTATATACAGAAAGAAATTACTTGATATACAAAGTAATTTACAAAAGTAGATACAGAAAGTAATTTGTGAATTGCAGAGAATGTTCATCATAGTTGGTCAATTGTAGTGATATCTACATAGAAATTATTTTCTTTATATTAGAATGATATTGTAGTTTTGTAGTATGATTGTGGATCATTCAAATTTCTTACTCCACCAACGTTAAATGAAACATGTGCAGCTAAGTCTGCTGAAGCAAGCTCACCCAGTGGCCAGTACAGTACTTATACTCAAAAATGACTATTCTTTACAGTCATACCATTTAGATTCACATTATCTCTTATTCTCAGAGGAGAGAAACGTAAGTCTAGCATTCTTCAACAAGGATGGACCAATCATCAGAGCGTGGGCTGGTGACGCATGCGCAGATCGAAAATGTCGTTGTAGTCAATGTGTGAATTGACCTTTAGACGTGCAACCTGTACTTGATAGGATTCCTTATTAGTTTTTGTTGCTATAAAATAATTTTTAATACCTTTCTTTGAACAATTCAAAATTTCTTGCAGCCTCTTCATTGTAGATCAAAAGGTTCGGGTTTGTTGAACTCCATCATGAATATTTGAAAATTAGTCAAACTCTGAATTATTCAATAATAATCTACTTACTCGATTCACTTTCGTTTGTTCATTTCTCTTTTCCGTAGTTCATTATTCCGACTGCACCGCATGTTTAATACTTTGTCTTTTAAGTATTAATAATTCAGTATCAAGTTCTTTATTCAGATCACCATAATAAACTAACTAAATCAACAGTCAACAATCAACAATCAGTAACATAATAAGTGCTATTTTCATTAATATATGTTCATTTTTCATAAGAATGAACATTCGTATGATCTCCAAACACAGGCAACTGAAATCATTTCCGATACAACTTGGAATTAACATCAGCTGTAATGAAGAATAAATTGTTCCGCAAAGTATTATAATATGTAAGTAACATGGGACACGAAAATATCATAGGACGATAGGACATAAGATAACTTCGAAGAAACCAAACAATGCGAAATGTTGAAAATATGGTTTTATACTTTTTTACAGTATCTACGTGAAATACTTTTCTCCAAGATGATGCTCACAATGTGTGCATTTCATGAGCTCAACCATCATCATATTTGATACAGCTCTGAGGCTTGCGCATGGGTGGGTAATCGAAAGGGTGATAATTATTATTGAAGTCTTTTACAACTGTTTTTTGGGCAGCCTCGCTATACAGGGCATTTTGCTTATCATCTCGGTCCCAGTACAGTAGATCCAACCCTAGGTAAAGGAGTTGAGGAGGAGCCTAAGACAAGAATGGAGAGGCCTATTGTATTTCGAGTTCAAGGGGAACTTGGGCTTGGTATATTGTCGGTTTTGGAATGAGCCAATGGGCGTCACTCAGTTTCTAACAATAGGGTCTGAGTAGCCAGGAACCCAACGTAGCCAAGTTACGCCCTCGCCACGTGAAGCCAGGGCAACAAACGAAACCAGACACTGAAGAAAGCAAGCAGTCATTCATTAAAAACCAAGGCTTTTGAATGGGCTTGTGATGTACATTGATTTGTTCATGTTATGATAGAAATAAGAACAAGTAACATGTTATAATCGCATTTTTATCAACCTGGATGTTCATCATGATAAATACTCGAGAAATATGAGAGCTTATTTCTCCACTCTCTTTGTAGAAAGACTCTGAGAATCAATATTGATAAAACAAAGACCATTCAAGTTGTAAAGCAGTGAACAAAACAGTAAACAGTCTAGATACAATAATGACACCCAACATAATGTGTGTGCAATGCATGATACTGTGTAGCCTGCAACGCACAAGTATCAATGCACAATAATTGTGTAATTGAATAATTAGAATAATTGCTGTAATTGCAATTACATTGTATTGTAGTGATGCATACACTACTCCGTCTTCATGTAATTATTTATAATGTATTCAACAACACACTCAATTCATCACCTTAATAATATAATATTAACGAATGTGGTTCATACTTCCAATATTTAATTATTTCAATAACTTTTACTTTTTTGCTATTATTTAAAAAAATCTTAGAAAAATTGGAATCACCTTTATTTGTTCAAGTTGCATTTAAAGTTATTTTATTGTTTTCTCCCCAATTCAACTTTTTTTCTAGCTACACTGAAATTGTTAGGTTCGTGGATAGGAAATCAATTTTTCAAGTTGATGAAAGTTGTCATCATTTCATAGGATTTGATGAAAGTGGAGATGGTCGTAGGTCGTAGCCGAGTTGGTTCATTTATGGTCGGATAAGCCAGAGGTCCGAAGATTCGAAGATGTGTTTCTCGGGCCACTCCCGTTTCATAAGGTGGATGGTGATGATAAGAAGGGTTGACTTTTTACTTTCCTTGCCCTGGTGATGATAAGAAGGGTCGACGTTTTACTTTCCTTACCTATACCATTCCCAAAACCCACGCATGTGGGCATCACCTTCAAAATCTATATTTATAAAAGGCTAAATAGACTATAAATTGAGTTGTTCATGAGGGGAGGACTAGTATTCAATTGGGAGTGGCCATAGCCGAGTGCTGGCTTTGTAACCTAGAGGTCCCGGGTTCAAACCCAGGTCAGACCGTGAGATTTTAGCTCGAGCCACTCCTCGTGTTTCGGAGGACACGCTAAGCTGCCTAAAAACAGTCGTTAAGTCACGTCAGAGACCCTGAACTGATCAGGAGTGACCTGAAAACTCTGACACCAGACCTGAGCCAGCCAGGTTACACGGAATTATTATTATTTAGTATTCAATTCAAATTTCGTAGCTTGTACGAGTATTAATCGGCATCAAATCAACTAAATCAAAATAAAATTCGAAGTTTAGTTCAACCTGAATTTGAGAACATCGTTTCCTTGGCTGAATTTTGAGCTGAATCATTGTTAGCTTCCTAATGGCCTAAATTCTAACATCTAACTGATCGTTTGACTTTCTTCTTGTGATTTGCAATGAATTTATTAGCCACAACTATGCTCATTATCTGTGGTAAGTTGAAACGTTTTGTTCCAATTTCATTTGTTTATTGTAAGCAAACTCGATATAGAATGTAAATCAGTGGAGGATCCAGGAGGTGATTACGGGGGGGGGGGCAAACACCGGGGTGTTTGGGGGGTGTGTAATATCCCCACCCCAACCAAAGTGGTGGTCCGGGGGCCCATCCCCGAAAAGTTTTGGATTTTTAACAGAGAATGGTGTATTTTGACGCCCCTTTTGCACTTTGTAGTTTAGTGCCCCTCATAATGTTGTCATGGACAGCACTGTTATATTAATATATATGTTGTTCAAATTTGTAATAATTTGTAATGATAATTTGCATTCCTGTCAGTTTATTTTTTCATACAAATTAAGTTTTTAAGTTGTTACGTATCTTTCGAGACAAGATTTTATATTTATTTATTTATTTAGCAATGAAAATACTTGAACAATGCTTGACTGCGTCTAAAATTCTTCCATGAATCGTAGCCTAATTCTAATTTGTAATCATGTAAAGCCTCCAAACTCCGCCTACTATCCCTTGATAAACCAGAAATGAATGACTCAGCTAGTTCTGAATTCGACCGGTAGATGGCTGCAGTTACTGGGTGATTTACAGCTTCAATTTTTACAGACACACCTCCAAGCTCCGCCTCTCTCCCCTGATTGGTCGCCTACTATCCCTTGATAAACCAGAAATGCACAACGCAGCTAGTTCTAAATTCTGTCGTAAGATGGCAGCAGTTACTGGGTCATTCAAGTTACAACTTCATTATTCAGCCGTCTAGATGTTACAGATGTTCTACACTCATTCTTATCCAATGGGAAAGAACAGATTCTTTTTATTGAACATGGATATTCGATATTCATAATAAATAAAATAGTGTATTTGTATTATATTGTGAAATATTTATTTCAATAGTAGACTCAAATTTTCAATTCAATTTTGATAAAAACGATTTGTTGGAGAATAGATATGAATGAACTTATGGTTTTTACGAAATATTAACAATGAATAACAAATTATTGAAGCTCTTACTGGAGGTTGTGCTTATTAATCTAAAATATGAAAGAGAGAGATAAACACTCATGAACTCATAAAGGAGCTCTTTAGGAGGGAAAGAACTCTCTAAAGTTTGGGGAGTTTACTTTAAATACTGCACTATATTTACAAGTATTCTTATCAGTCAGAATCACATAAAAATAAATTGATTTCTGGTTATTTTTTTTTTTTAATAAAAATAGTGGAGAATAGTTCTAGGAGTTACTCGAATTTTCAGCTCAGTAATTTTGTGCTCTGTGTAATTTGAAATTAAACTAGTTATCCTTCTCTGTTCACTACATGAATTTCCTGCTTATGTTATTGAAAATTTTTCGTTCAGGATTGGAATTTCTGGTTCCGTTGTGAAATATTCCTAGATGGAATCAGGATGCTTGAAAACTCACTTAGTCCATACCAAACCATCTTCTAACTCTATCTTAGTCACATTATGATATACATACTCTGAATTCTGAATATATTTTACCCACTTTTTTTCTCATTCTTACCATAATCAAAATCTGAAAGTCATAAAAGATTCTCCAAAGATTAAATTCATGATGTTTTTATTCAAAACTTGAAGCATGATTTGTGAAACAGGAGCAGTGGCGTAACTTACACCCCCGCAAACCCCGCGGCGGGGGGGGCCCGGGCTAGGGCCTGAAATAATGTAATATGTTTTCTTAAGAAATAAAATTAAAGTAATATGATTGAACAAGAAAAGCAAAAGTTTTATTTTGGGCAATTAACAACCATAAACACAAATTTCAATAATTCATAATATTGTCCATTGTAAAAAAAATTATGCATCAACAATTAGAATGTCAGTTGGTTAAATTGTCATTAAGAGAGTTGTAATGACGGAAGAACGTAAATAGTTGCAATGAATAGGTGATAATGAACTTTGTCTACAAATCATTGAATGGAGATTGGAGACAGACATCCGGTTCCCAGACCCAGACTGTTTACACAAATATATTGTTTCGCCCATCGAATTCCCGATCATAATAGAAATAGACTGCAAGAGTTGTCGAAGAATAGCTTACTCAGTCAATCCCAATTCATTATTTCATTTTCATTCAGTTCGTCTCGAACCGTTGTGCTAACGTTACGCCTCGTAACGTCTCGAACAAGTTGGCAAACGTTACGCCACTGAACAGGAGTTTTCTGTTGTATTTTATATCAATACTTCTTTCTACTGATAACATAACACTACCTTCAAAAAACTTAATGATGTCCAACATGAGGATGAGACGATCGTCACTATGATGAGTCAAGTTGTTTTCTACTTGAAATTTATTTACATTGAGAATATTGGTATAGTAAGCGTCGAAAAAGTCTTTAAAATCAATCTTTTATACAGTTTTTAAAGTTTCTATCGTTTTACTTTTAAAATTTCGTATAAAAATGATACGCTGCATTGCTAGGTTCTCCTATAAAGAAGTTATAGACAAAAATTTTCAAAATTCAAAAATTAAAATTTATCTTGAATTTGATATTTTCTAGCATATCTAGCATATAATCCTCGATGTATTATAGAGTCTTATAGACTTTTAAAGAAGACCTTTCAAAGAATACCTTTTAAAAGAACTTTTTAAAGTCTTTGCAATATTCTGCGAGAACTGCGAGATTCAGCATTTGTAGGTTGTCGATGCTACGTCGTGTCGACGCTAACGTTTATCGATGCTACAGTGGCCTCCCAGAACGACATTACATAATTGTCACAGCAGCTGTGATGACGCTGTGACGTCATGACTAAAATATCGATTTCTATCATTTTGAAAAGATATCTAAAACTGATGAATATTATTGAAAATAATATTATTTACAATAATTATTTCACAATGATTATTTTTAATATTTCTAATATCTCTCTTATTATAAATTGGGAATAATTGAATTAAAATTTTGCAACAATGGGATGATTTCCGCCATCA
The DNA here is from genome assembly GCA_017141395.1 of Laodelphax striatellus. Lineage (NCBI taxonomy): Eukaryota > Metazoa > Arthropoda > Insecta > Hemiptera > Delphacidae > Laodelphax > Laodelphax striatellus. Next base: position 28,859,551 of record CM029544.1, read on the forward strand.
ACCATCATCTTCAACGGCTTCTCTTTAGGCCGCCATTTCCTTTTCTGTTCTCTGGAGGTGAAGGCTAAGGTGTTAACGATGGCTGAAAAAAAGGTAAGATTCTGTTTCAAAATTAGTAAATTAAACTTTATTTAGGTATTTAGTGTTAATTAAATAATCCGGGAATATTTTACCGACGAGTATTTGTAAGTGATCAGCCTCAATCTTGTTCTCATTTGCAAGCCAGAACTAACAATCAACTTAAGCCATGGATTCTTTTCTTACTGTATTCGACTCGTTCTACTAAGTAACTGATTTCATTCAGTATAACTATGTCAATTCGAAGAATTATTATTCGAATTAATTTATCGTTCATACTCAACAATTTATTCAACCGAATTTAGCTCACAAATATGTGATCGCCAAATAAGTGTGATGATTGTTGCTTGTTATGTTCCTAGTAGGCCTACGCTACCGTTCATTGTTGAAGGTCATTTTCATCTCCAATTGTGTGAATTATAATCTCATAGGCATGTCTTGTAATCACATTTTTCATTGTTTTTTTCCATTTTATTAAAACATAATCAATTTTCAACCGAAATGGATAGACCCAGATAAATAATATTTGAGGGAAAGAAGGTTAGAGTAAGGCCGGCCATAGACCATCAGCACAACACTGGCGCTGTTGACAACATCCGTTTGCGACAGTTGGCTATAGGTAGTACCAAAGACGATAGGAAACTATTATAACTAACTATTTAACTATTATAAACTAACATAAGTATTCTTTTCTGGTTAGTCGCTATCACGTCAAACCCCTCGAGCCAATAGCCGTAGGCCTATCATCGCAGTGCCAGGTCTCTGTTAGCACAATTATATTATCAAATTTTATTTCCATTGCCTGTACATTAGTCAAGATATCATCGAAATTTTGTGCATAGCTTCTGATACTTTGCTGTAAAATATTTATGTTATTTGCTTCCTTTTGAAAAAACGTTGACAAGATCAGTATTGTATGAAACTTCATTACAATACAAGTATTCAAATCTGTCTATATCATCAGAGAGCATTAAACGCTCTTAGTGAATAAATCTATATTAATAAAAGAGAGTTGGTGTCTGTACGCTCGCTTATAACTCTGAAGGGGGGGATATGAAGGGGGGACATTTGGGGGGAAGAGGGAGGTGAAATGAAGGGGGGCATTTGGGGGTGACATGAAGAGGGACATTTGGGGGTGACATTTTGTAGGGAAAGAGGGGGTTGACATGAAGGGGGGCATTTGGGGGATGACATTTTTGGGGGGTGGCATGAAGGGAGGACATTTGTGGGGAGAAGAGGGGGGACATTTGGGGGGGGGGGGAAGAGGGCGATACGAAGTTCGCCGGGACAGCTAGCAGTAAATAGAATGAAAAAAAAATCAATTTAAAAAAAATTAATTAATATGAGAACGAGATAAACAAAAAAATTGAGAAAAAAATAATTTGGGCTCCACGCCGCGCCCCTTTCACAACAGAAAAATATATAAAGTAAAACGTTCGTGGCATATTACCAATGACATGAGCCCACAGTAAAATCTTAGATGAAAAATATTTAATACAAGCAATGTTCTCTTTTCCAGGAAGAAATGAATATGGCACAGGAGACTCCCTCCAACACCACAAGTGACATATCATCAATCCAAGACTTCGAGGTAATCCAAACTAGAATAATTATTTTTTGAAGCCTACCATTTGATACATCAGTCTTGTTAGTCATGTTAGTCATGCTTTTTCATAGAAAAATTGAAATATATACAAATATTTTTATTTCTTGAACAGTTGTAATAATTATCTAGAACTTAATTCTGAGATTATTGGTATTGCCATATTATTGAAAGACTATAATTATAATATTATTGTCATATGATTGCATGTATGGGCGAATCTTGGTCAATTTTTGCCCCATAAGTGACAATAATTCACCATTTTTCTCTACCACATACTGTCGAGGCAACTCATATTGAGTATTCTTAGAATTATTGTTCCTCTCAAAAAAAAACACAGCACACATGATTAAAGAATGAAAAATTATAGTTATTATGATGTAAATTGACCTAAATTTTTTATTAGAATCCATCATGTATTGTCAAGACCATATATATTTAGTTTTCATATAATTATTGTTCCTCTCATAAACAAAGCACACATGATGGGTCAGATAGTTTAGAATGAAAAGAGGCTTTAAATTTATATGGATGTGTCTTGTAATGAATTTTGATCACAAAAAGATTAAGAAGTATGTTGGGACACCTACAAATTCCTTGTTGATGAAATAAGATCAATTTCTTAGTCAAGAATTTCAGCACACAGCACACATGAAGAAAGAATGAAAAATTATACTTATTATGATGTAAATTAACCTAAATGTTTTATTAGAATTCTTATTCATTGAATAAATTAATGTTTTCAATTTGATTCCAGTTCGACTGGAGCTGAGAAACTCCAGTTTTATTGAGAAGATTTGGTCATAGCCAAGTTGATTTATTAATTGTTTGATAACATATAGGTCCTGTTCCTCTCATAATAAAGTGCACATGATGGATAGATAGGTGATGGGTCAGATAGATTAGAATGAAAAGAGGCTTCAAATTTATATGGATGTGTCTTATAATGAACTTTTATTGCATATAGGAATAGATTGGCAAGATGAGACACCTACAAATTTCTTATTGATGTAATAAAATGAATTACTAATTTCAAGACTTTCAGTAAACCAAACCAATTCATACTTCTTTTGATCCAATAAATTCTATCAAATCAATCCTTATTCCTGATACAAGCAAATTTTTTTTCCTAGGAAGGACTGAATATGGCTCAGGAGACTCCCTCCAATACATCCATAAGTGACACATCATCAATCAAAGACCTCCAGGTAATCCTATATAAAATAATTTTTACTTTTTCACAGAAAAATTGATAAAGGTACAAATCTTTTTATTTCTTAAGCAGTTGTAATAATTATCTAGAACTTAATATAGGATAGAGGATAGGAACTTGCATACAGGAATAGATTGGCAAGATGAGACACCTACAAATTTCTTATTGATGTAATAAAATGAATTACTAATTTCAAGACTTTCAGTAAACCAAACCAATTCAGTAACAATTCTTACTTCTTTTGATCCAATAAATTCTATCAAATCAATCCTCATTCCTAATACAAGCAAAAAATTTTTTCCAGGAAGGACTGAATATGGCTCAGGAGACTCCCTCCAATACATCAATAAGTGAAACATCATCAATCAAAGACCTCCAGGTAATCCTATATAAAATAATTTACACTTTCTAGTCTACCTTTTGATACATCAGTCTTGTCTGTCATGCTTTTTCATAGAAAAATTGATAAAGGTACATATATTTTCATTTCTTAAGCAGTTGTAATAATTATCTAGAACTTAATATTGATATTATTGTGATTGATATATTATTGAGAGACTACATTATTGTCATATGATTTCATGTATTGGTGCCAGAGTTCTAGAGACAAATCAATCCTAATAGAAGCAATGTTTTTTTTCCAGGCTTGGTCATGGAAGACGCCCTCTGTAACGTCAAGTGATGTCTCAATCAAACAGTTCACGGTAATCGAAACTAAATTAATTTATTCTTTGTAGCCTATCATTCAATGCATCAGTCTTGTTAGTCATGCTTTTTCATAGAAAAATTGAAATAGATACAAATATTTTTATTCCTTCAACAGTTGTAATAATTATCAAGAACTTAATAGAACTGAACTGAATAGAACAAAACTTATTAAGAACTTGGAGTGGTTCGTAGCCGAGGCGGCTCTAAGGCGTCAGACTGATTAAGTTATCAGCAGTCAGATAAAATCCAATGGGCCAGGGTTCGAGCCTGGTTGACGGAAGGATTTTTGACAAATACGGCCACTCCCGTCTTTCGGAGTATGATGAGACACCTACAAACTTCTTATTGGTGTAATAAAATGAATTACTAATTTCAAGACTTTCAGTAAACCAAACCAATTCAGTAACAATTCTTACTTCTTTTGATCCAATAAATCCTATCAAATCAATCCTTATTCCTGATACAAGCAAATTTTGTTTTTCCTAGGAAGGACTGAATATGGCTCAGGAGACTCCCTCCAATACATCCATAAGTGACACATCATCAATCAAAGACCTCCAGGTAATCCTATATAAAATAATTTTTACTTTTTCACAGAAAAATTGATAAAGGTACAAATCTTTTTATTTCTTAAGGAGTTGTAATAATTATCTAGAACTTAATATAGGATAGAGGATAGGAACTTGCATATAGGAATAGATTGGCAAGATGAGACACCTACAAACTTCTTATTGATGTAATAAAATGAATTACTAATTTCAAGACTTTCAGTAAACCAAACCAATTCATACTTCTTTTGATCCAATAAATTCTATCAAATCAATCCTCATTATTCCTAATACAAGCAAAATTTTTTTTCCAGGAAGGACTGAATATGGCTCAGGAGACTCCCTCCAATACATCCATAAGTGACACATCATCAATCAAAGACCTCCAGGTAATCCTATATAAAATAATTTTTACTTTTTCACAGAAAAATTGATAAAGGTACAAATCTTTTTATTTCTTAAGCAGTTGTAATAATTATCTAGAACTTAATATAGGATAGAGGATAGGAACTTGCATATAGGAATAGATTGGCAAGATGAGACACCTACAAATTTCTTATTGATGTAATAAAATGAATTACTAATTTCAAGACTTTCAGTAAACCAAACCAATTCAGTAACAATTCTTACTTCTTTTGATCCAATAAATTCTATCAAATCAATCCTCATTATTCCTAATACAAGCAAAATTTTTTTTCCAGGAAGGACTGAATATGGCTCAGGAGACTCCCTCCAATACATCAATAAGTGAAACATCATCAATCAAAGACCTCCAGGTAATCCTATATAAAATAATTTACACTTTCTAGTCTACCTTTTGATACATCAGTCTTGTTTGTCATGCTTTTTCATAGAAAAATTGATAAAGGTACATATATTTTTATTTCTTAAGCAGTTGTAATAATTATCATTCTTATTGATATACCAACTTTATATTGATATTATTGTGATTGTTATATTATTGAGAGACTATATTATTGTCATATGATATCATGTATTGGTGCCAGTGTGGATGAGTTTTGGTCAATTTTGGCCCCTCAAGGGGCACTAAATTGGTATATTTCATCCATCATGTATTGTCAAGACCATAATTATATATTTAGTTTACTTAGAATTATTGTTGCTCTCATAAACAAAGCACACATGATGTGTCAGATAGTTTAAAATGAAAAGAGGCTTTGCAAGAGGCTTTGAATTTATATGGATGTGTCTTAGAATGAACTTTGATCACAAATAGATTAGCAAGTATGTTGAGACACCTACAAATTCCTTATTGATGAAATAAGATCAATTACTTAGTTCAAGAGTAATTACTTAGTTCAAGTAATCTGAATCAATTTAGTCACAATTCATACTTCTTTTGATTCGATAAGTTATATTAAATCAATCCTAATAGAAGCAATGTTTTTTTTCCAGGCTTGGTCATGGAAGACGCCCTCTGTAACGTCAAGTGATGTCTCAATCAAACAGTTCACGGTAATCGAAACTAAATTAATTTATTCTTTGTAGCCTATCATTCGATGCATCAGTCTTGTTAGTCATGCTTTTTCATACAAAAATTGAAATAGATACAAATATTTTTATTCCTTAAACAGTTGTAATAATTATCTAGAACTAAATACTGAGATTATTGGTATTGTTTTATTATTGAGATACTATATTATTGTCATATGATAGCATGTATTGGTGAATCTTGATCAATTTTTGCCCCATAACCATGAGGGACAATAATTCACAATATTTTCTCTACCACATACTGTCTAGAAAACGCACATTGAGTTTTCTTAGAATTATTGTTCCTCTTGAAAACACAGCACAGATGATGAAAAATAAAAAAATTATAGTTATCATGATGTAAATTGATCTAAATTTTTTATTAGAATTCTTATTCATTGAATAAATGTTTCCAATTTGATTCCAGTTTGACTGGAGCTGAGAAACTCTAGTTTTATTGAACAGATTTGGTCATAGCCAAGCTGATTTATTAATAGTTTGATAACTCATAGGTCCTGGATTTCAATCCCCAATCAGACCAAAATATTTTTTTGGGTCACTCCCATGTTTCAGAAGATAATGTTAAGTCATTGGTCTTGTAGAGCAGTTGTTAAGTTGAGCACTCATTATCAATCCCAATATTCTTGAAAGAGGCTTTGAAATTATTATACAGATGTGTCTTATAATGAACTTTTATTGCATATAGATTAGCAAGTATGATGAGACACCTACAAACTTCTTATTGATGAAATAAAATGAATTAGGTACTAATTTCAAGACTTTCAGTTAACTTAACCAATTCTATTCAGTAACAACTCTTACTTCTTTTGATCCAATAAATTCTATCAAATCAATCCTCATTACCAATTCAAGGAATGTTTTCTTTTCCAGGAAGGATTGAATATGGCACAGGAGACTCCCTCCAATAGCTCAACAAGTGACATATCATCAATCCAAGACTCCAAGGTAATCCAAACTAAAATAATTTATACTTTGTAGCCTATCTTTTGATACATTGGTATTGTTTGTCATGCTTTTGCATAGAATAATAGAAATAGGTACAAATATTCTTATTTCTTGAGCAGTTGTAATAATTATCTAGAACTTAATATGGATATTATTGTTATTTTCATTTTCTTGAGAGACTACTGGTATAGGATTGCATGTATTGGTGATGGTGTGGGTGAATTTTGGTCAATTTTGACCCCTCAAGGGGCTCTAAATTAGTATATTTTCTCCACCATTTATTGTCAAGACCACACATATTTAGTTTTCTTAGAATTATTGTTCCTCTCATAAACAAAGTGCACATGATGGGTCAGATAGTTTAGAATGAAAAGAGGCTTCAAATTTATATTGATGTGCTTTATCATGAACATTGATCACAAATAGATTAGCAAGTATGTTGAGACACCTACAAATTCCTTATTGATGAAATGAGATCAATTCCTTAGTTCAAGAGTTCCAGTAATCTGAATCAATTCAGTTACAATCACACTTCTTTGCTTCAATAGATTCTATTGAATCAATTCTAATAGCAGCAATGTTTTTTTCAGGCTAGGCAATTGAAGACGCCCTCTGTAACATCAAGTGATGTCTCAATCTTAGAGTTCAAGGTAATTGAAACTGAAATAATTTATTCTTTGTAGCCTACCATTCGATACATCAGTCTTGTTAGTCATGCTTTTTTATAGAAAAATTGAAATAGATACAAGTATTTTTATTTCTTGAACAGTTGTAATAATTATCTAGAACCTTATACTGAGATTATTGTTATTGTCATATTATTCAGAGACTATATTATTGTCATATGATTGTATGTATGGGTGATGGTGTGGTTGAATCTTGGTCAATTTTTGCCCCATAAGAGACAATAATTCACAATATTTCCTCTACCTCATACTGTTAAGACAACTCATATGGAGTTTTCTTACAATTATTGTTCTTCTCTCAAACACTGCACACATGAAGAAAGAATGAAAAATTATAGTTATTATGATGTAAATTAACCTAAATGTTTCATTAGTATTCTTATTCATTGAATTTCAATTTGATTCCAGTTTGACTGGAGCTGAGAAACTCTAGTTTTATTGAACAGATTAGGTCATAGCCAAGTTGATTTATTAATTGTTTGTTAACTCATAGGTCCTGGATTTCGATCCCCAATCAGACCAAAATATTTTTCTTGGGTCATTCCCGTGTTTCAGAAGATAATGTTAAGTCGTTGGTCCTGTAGAGCAGTTGTTAAGTTGAGCACTCATCATCAATCCCAATATTCATGCAAGAGGCTTTGAAATTATACAGATGTGTCTTATAATGAACTTTTATTGCATATAGATTAGCAAGTATGATGAGACACCTACAAACTTCTTATTGATGATATAAAATGAATTACTAATTTCAAGACTTTCAGTAAACTGAACCAATTCTATTCAGTAACAACTCTTACTGCCTTTGATCCAATAAATTCTATCAAATCAATCATCATTACCAATACAAGGAATGTTTTCTTTGTTGGCACAGGAGACTCCCTCCACTAGCTCAACAAGTGACATATCATCAATCAGAGACTTCAAGGTAATCTAAACTAAAATAATTTATACTTTGTAGCCTACCTTTTGATACATTGGTATTGTTTGTCATGCTTTTTCATAGATAAATTGAAATAGGTACAAATATTTTTTTTCTTGGGCAGTTGTAATAATTATCAAGAACTTAATATAGGTATTATTGTTATCTTCATTTTATTGAGAGACTTTATGATTGCATGTATTGGTGATGGTGTGGGTGAATTTTGACCCCTCAAGGGGCACTAAATTAGTATATTCTCTCTACCATTTATTGTCAATAGCACACATATTTAGTTTTCATAGAATTATTCTTCCTCTCATAAACAAAGTGCACATGATTGGTCAGATAGTTTAGAATGAAAAGAGGCTTCAAATTTACACCTACAAATTCTTTATTGATGAAATAAGATCAATTTCTTAGTTCAAGAGTTCCAGTTATCTGAATCAATTCAGTTACAATTCTCACTTCTTTTTTTCAATAGATTCTATTGAATCAATCCTAATAGAAGCAATGTTTTTTTCCAGGCTAGGCCATGGAAGACGCCCTCTGTAACATCAAGTGATGCCTCAATCAAAGAGTTCACGGTAATTGAAACTAAAATAATTCATTCTTTGTAGCCTACCATTTGATACATCAGTCTTGTTAGTCATACTTTTTCATAGAAAAATTGAAATAGATACAAATATTTTTATTTCTTGAACAGTTGTAATTTTTGTGATTATCATCTATCTAGAACTTAATACTGGGATTATTGTTATTGTCATATTATCTAGAGACTATATTATTGTCATATAATTGCATGTATGGGTGATGGTGTGGTTGAATCTTGGTCAATTTTTGCCCCATAAGGGACAATAATTCACCATATTTTCTCCACCACATACTGTCAAGACAACTCATATTGAGTTTTCTTAGAATTATTGTTCCTCTCAAAAGCACAGCACACATGATGGAAGAATGAAAGATTAAAGTTATTATGATGAAAATAGACCTGAATGTTTCATTAGAATTCTTATTCATTGAATAAAATTTAATGTTTTCAATTTGATTCCAGTTTGACTGGAGCTGAGAAACTCGAGTTTTATTGAACAGTTATGGTCATAGCCAAGTTGATTTATTAATTGTTTGATAACATATAGGTCCTGTTCCTCTCATAATAAAGTGCACATGATGGGTCAGATAGATTAGAATGAAAAGAGGCTTCAAATTTATATGGATGTGTCTTATAATGAACTTTTATTGCATATAGGAATAGATTGGCAAGATGAGACACCTACAAATTTCTTATTGATGTAATAAAATGAATTACTAATTTCAAGACTTTCAGTAAACCAAACCAATTCATACTTCTTTTGATCCAATAAATTCTATCAAATCAATCCTTATTCCTGATACAAGCAAATTTTTTTTTCCTAGGAAGGACTGAATATGGCTCAGGAGACTCCCTCCAATACATCCATAAGTGACACATCATCAATCAAAGACCTCCAGGTAATCCTATATAAAATAATTTTTACTTTTTCACAGAAAAATTGATAAAGGTACAAATCTTTTTATTTCTTAAGCAGTTGTAATAATTATCTAGAACTTAATATAGGATAGAGGATAGGAACTTGCATACAGGAATAGATTGGCAAGATGAGACACCTACAAATTTCTTATTGATGTAATAAAATGAATTACTAATTTCAAGACTTTCAGTAAACCAAACCAATTCAGTAACAATTCTTACTTCTTTTGATCCAATAAATTCTATCAAATCAATCCTCATTCCTAATACAAGCAAAATTTTTTTTCCAGGAAGGACTGAATATGGCTCAGGAGACTCCCTCCAATACATCAATAAGTGAAACATCATCAATCAAAGACCTCCAGGTAATCCTATATAAAATAATTTACACTTTCTAGTCTACCTTTTGATACATCAGTCTTGTTTGTCATGCTTTTTCATAGAAAAATTGATAAAGGTACATATATTTTTATTTCTTAAGCAGTTGTAATAATTATCATTCTTATTGATATACCAACTTTATATTGATATTATTGTGATTGTTATATTATTGAGAGACTATATTATTGTCATATGATATCATGTATTGGTGCCAGTGTGGATGAGTTTTGGTCAATTTTGGCCCCTCAAGGGGCACTAAATTGGTATATTTCATCCATCATGTATTGTCAAGACCATAATTATATATTTAGTTTACTTAGAATTATTGTTCCTCTCATAAACAAAGCACACATGATGTGTCAGATAGTTTAAAATGAAAAGAGGCTTTGCAAGAGGCTTTGAATTTATATGGATGTGTCTTAGAATGAACTTTGATCACAAATAGATTAGCAAGTATGTTGAGACACCTACAAATTCCTTATTGATGAAATAAGATCAATTACTTAGTTCAAGTAATCTGAATCAATTTAGTCACAATTCATACTTCTTTTGTTTCGATAAGTTATATTAAATCAATCCTAATAGAAGCAATGTTTTTTTTCCAGGCTTGGTCATGGAAGACGCCCTCTGTAACATCAAGTGATGCCTCAATCAAAGAGTTCACGGTAATTGAAACTAAAATAATTCATTCTTTGTAGCCTACCATTCGATGCATCAGTCTTGTTAGTCATGCTTTTTCATACAAAAATTGAAATAGATACAAATATTTTTATTCCTTAAACAGTTGTAATAATTATCTAGAACTAAATACTGAGATTATTGGTATTGTTTTATTATTGAGATACTATATTATTGTCATATGATAGCATGTATTGGTGAATCTTGATCAATTTTTGCCCCATAACCATGAGGGACAATAATTCACAATATTTTCTCTACCACATACTGTCTAGAAAACGCACATTGAGTTTTCTTAGAATTATTGTTCCTCTTGAAAACACAGCACAGATGATGAAAAATAAAAAAATTATAGTTATCATGATGTAAATTGATCTAAATTTTTTATTAGAATTCTTATTCATTGAATAAATGTTTCCAATTTGATTCCAGTTTGACTGGAGCTGAGAAACTCTAGTTTTATTGAACAGATTTGGTCATGGCCGCCAAGCTGATTTATTAATAGTTTGATAACTCATAGGTCCTGGATTTCAATCCCCAATCAGACCAAAATATTTTTTTGGGTCACTCCCATGTTTCAGAAGATAATGTTAAGTCATTGGTCTTGTAGAGCAGTTGTTAAGTTGAGCACTCATTATCAATCCCAATATTCTTGAAAGAGGCTTTGAAATTATTATACAGATGTGTCTTATAATGAACTTTTATTGCATATAGATTAGCAAGTATGATGAGACACCTACAAACTTCTTATTGATGAAATAAAATGAATTAGGTACTAATTTCAAGACTTTCAGTTAACTTAACCAATTCTATTCAATAACAACTCTTACTTCTTTTGATCCAATAAATTCTATCAAATCAATCCTCATTACCAATTCAAGGAATGTTTTCTTTTCCAGGAAGGATTGAATATGGCACAGGAGACTCCCTCCAATAGCTCAACAAGTGACATATCATCAATCCAAGACTCCAAGGTAATCCAAACTAAAATAATTTATTCTTTGTAGCCTACCTTTTGATACATCAGTCTTGTTAGTCATGCTTTTTCATAGAAACATTGAAATAGGTACAAATATTTATATTTTTCGTGCAGTTGTAATAATAATCTAGAACAGGGTTTTCCATACGATGTTTCACCATAGACCTTTTCCAAAATTTTGCTGGTTCCACTCTCTGCAACTAAATTTCTGCCATACTCTCTGAACTTGAAAAAAATGTGAAGATTAGTTTTAACAATAGAAATTTGCTCTGCATTCCATCCACAAGGATTCTTTATAAAAAATTTGTTCAATCAAAAAAGTGATTCCATGCTTCTTTTCTCATTTGACATCTCACAGCACAAGAAACTAATCAATTCTCACTCATCTATATAATTAAAAGGCTTTAATTAAAATGTTTTTTGTAGCTTCAACTTCTTCGTGGTTTCTCAACCGAATTTGTTCGTTTACGTCTCATTTGAAAGAACCCATTGAGTAGATGTTTCATGTTTGATAAGGAAGTACATTTTGAAAAAAGTTAACGTGGAGATGAGAAATGAGCGATCAAAGTTACAATTTTTGCCATTGTTTCAACATAGGGATAGGTGAGCCGTGAATTTTCACATTTCAACTTATGATTTGATGATCAGCTGTTTTGAAACAAAAATTTATTTTTCATTGTTCATTGCACCCGTTAGGGCAATTGTGCAGAGAGAAAAAGAGAAAGATGGAGGAAGCGTCTGAGAGTAATAGGGAAGGGAAGGGAGAGATAGACAGAGAATAAGATAAAGAGGAAGAGGAAGAGAGAGAAGAAGAAAAATAAAAAATAAGTAAAAAAGGAAAAGGAAAGAAAAAGAAAAGAAAAGAAAAGAAAAAGAAAAAGAAAAATAAAAGAAAAGAAGAAGAAGAAGAAGAAGAAGAAGAAGAAGTAGGAGAAGAAAGAGAAAAGGAAGAAGATGGAAAAGGAGAAGAAAGAGGAGAAGGTGAAGAAGGAGGATATCTCTGTCTATCTCATTAGTAGCATTATTAATAATTAATGTTTGTCTTCATTTCCTGTAGGGTATGAGGATTGTTCCTGTAAACAATTTCTTTTAAGTAGCCCTACAGAAAGAAGGGTTTCTTTCAAATCTGGATCTTTAGTTTCCAAAAACGCAAGATTGATTGTGATCGAAACCAGATAAATTTTCGTTTCGCAAATTGTGAACCCCCATTTTTTGGTCGCACAAACGTGGACCCACGTCGAGTCTCCCTGGGGGTCCATATAGCCTATTCTGTTTACTAACACTGGGAATCACTGGTCTAGTGAGTGCCCGCCTTTTTCCTGTATTACAGGACTTATCATGAAGAATTCAACAAAAAACATAAAACAAATGTTCGTATTTAATTATCACTCCCTTGAGAAAAGTACCCATATCAATCAGCTGTCGTCACAGTGAGTTGGATTGTCTGTTTGTTATGGCTTGAAAATGTACAAATTTATTCAATTAATGAACTGTATTTGTGAAGTTTATTTATTAAATGAGAGATGAAACTGTATTTATGAAGTAAGAAAAGGATTGTATTTACCAATTTTTCAATTGGTAACTTAGTGCATTGTTTCATTTGATTTCTTTTGTAATCACTCTAAATTCAAAATGTTCAATACATTTCTGTGTTGAAGTTTTTTTAGATATACATAACATAATTTTGTACGACATGCGTCGAAATTCGGGAGAGACAGTTTTAGACTGTGCCTATTGTTCTATCAAATAACTTAGTTAAAAGAAATTTTCTCTATCCAAACAGGTTCTATAACCTTGGAAATTTTTTCCTGAATTTTGTATAAAAACCCAGTTCAAGTTGTTGCATTTTAAAAGTAGAATACTAATGAAAAACAAAGATAGAATGAATCATTTATTTCTAAATTGGAAATAGGTCAGTGTTGGGCCTAAGCCTGTTAAACCTTCCATCAAGTATTATTTGTACATTACTGAATAAATAAATAATTTTTTCTCTTGTATACTGTTTAATATGGAAAATAAATTTTCATCACCCCTCTCATTACCAACAAACCTGAAGCAGAGATAATTGAGTAGTCCTTTATCTACTACTCCTGGAGTCCTTATCTACTACTAGAGTAGTCCTCTCCTTTTCTGTGTCTGAGCTCATGTGGGCATCACCCTCATCAAAAAATATTATTTTGTATGTGTATGAATGAATGTGAATTTTGTTGCAGCGTGTTTATCGAGCAATGTATGATTATAAAGCAGAGGACAGAGACGAGGTGTCTTTCGTGGTTGGCGATCTGATAGTGAACTGTACGACGATAGATGAAGGCTGGATGACCGGCACAGTCCAACGCACTGGCCAGACAGGAATGCTACCAGCCAACTATGTCCAACAAGCCATCTAAGCTTCATTCTCCATCGGGCTATTAACCAAAATATAAAACTTTCATTGAGCCTAATGCTAAGAGCCTATGAGTGTTGTGGAGGATGCTTCATTTTAAATTAAACAATTTATTAAAGCCGGTATAACAGTTTCATCAAGAAAATGTTCGTTAGGCTGATATGTGCAAAAGCATATTTTTCCCTTCTCACTGCTAGGAATCATATCATAACCTTGTTTATAAAAAACTGGAATCAGTATTAATTATTCCATCCTAAAACCTTGTGGTGCACGGAGCGTGAAACATAGCGAATCCCATGTAGAAAACGTTTCTGCTTACTCAAGCCATTTACGCAACTGGGATACCTCATATTGAAAACCTATTTCTTCACCTTGCGTAAAATCAAAGCAAGCTGAGACTAGTCTGAGCAAATGATGAATTTTCAAAAATCAAGGTATGCCACCTTTGCAGTATAGGCCAATTATAAATTTCATTGATATTGATTCAAAAGGACCGTTACAATTTGCGTTTTATATTACCTAAGTAATATTATGTAATTTAATATAAATATACTGTCTAATATTATGTAAACTACCAAGACATCTTATTAAAAGCTTTCAAATGAATAGTGTGCCCTGGGTTCCAACGTTTTTATTGTATCTTTTCGAGTCTTCTAAAATATTGAAAAGTTTCGTGTATTGATCGAAATTTTCAATCTTATTCAAGGATAGATACACTCAGCAACCTTCAACACTCTTCAAATGTTGTGATTTGAAACTACTTTTGCTTTTGAATAGGATTAATTTGAAATTAGGGCTTGAATTTACTGCAGTGCAATTTATTTGCGATCATGACTAGTCTCAGTTTTCCTTTTACATTGTTTTCTCTTTTTGAATTCCGTAAATATTTTATTCTGTTGTACCAAATATGTTTTGCCGATGTAGTAGGCCTACTTGGGATGTTTGATCATTTGTTTCAATGAATTTTTTATTCTTCTCCATTCTATAAATATTTTACCAGTATTCTTACTGATGTAATTTTTCATGGTTCCTGACATTGGAAGGGAAAATTATAGATGATTTATCTCTTACTAACTACTGTTACCATATGTCTGTTAATTTGTTGTCAGATGGTTTTTTTGGAGTACAGTATCTTGTTCTGTAATTTCAATTGAGTGAATTGCTTTCAACGGCAGCTAAATAGACAGCTGATGAGTTCACCGTTTTTATTCTGTAATTCATCTATGTAACTGTAGATATACATTTATGCCCAAACATTCTAGAATATCTTGCTAACCATTGTGAATAGGAGACAATCATGAACTATGTTTTAGTTCAATTTCAGAAACAATTCAATTGTCTCAATTCCTTGAATACGATTGAACTATGTTTTTTTGTAGTTATCATTCCAATCCTATGCATTTTGGCTGGTTTAGACTGATTTTTCCAAATCAGATTTATTTTAGCCACTTTACTTATTAATATACCTCAAATAAAGTTTTAGTCTTACTTTTTCTCATAGACTTGTAAAATTTTCACCTTATACTATTGAAACTACTGTATTAATACATCCATAGAATATTAAGTAGTATTGTAATAAATTAACCAGTTTCATGAACGGTTTCATTGAAACATTATAATAATAAAACATCCTGTTTGTTATTTTAAAATTTGTATGTTCTCTGAAAAAATATAGAAATGTAAGTTTTTTGTCAATTGTAATAAATCAACCAGTTTCATGAACGGTTTCATTAAAACATTATAATAATACAACATCCTGTTTTTCATTATTTTAAAATTTGTGTTTTCTCTTAAAAAAATATAGAAATGTAAGTTTTTTGTCAATTGTAATAAATCAACCAGTTCCATTAAAACATAATAATAAAACGTGCTGTTTTTTTATTAATTGTGTATGTAACCTAGTTATTTATTACAATAAACTTATTAAAATAGAATTTCAAAACTTTACTTGACGACTTACCAACCTGTTTCACAGAACACTCTGTATTGGATGTCAAAACGCGAAGAGAAGTCCACAAATATCGTAAGTTATTGCTGGGCGGTATGAGCTGGTTCCGATATACTGTAATTGTGATTTCATCAATTATTATTACGGTTGTATGCCAATTCGAGATAGTTGTGAATAAATAAATTTATTCAAGTTTCACAATATACGTGTGCTTATTCCAAGTGAATTTTTTACAAGCAACGTGACTACTGCATGACTTGAAATCAACATATAACTTTGGCAAAAAAGGTGATGGAATCTGAAAATGAAATCTACTCATCAACAATTTGATAATATATTTCACAAAATAGAATGATCTACAGGATAATTATGAGGCACATTCATTGTTGGCTTGAAAAATATGCTCATTACATATTTCTTGATCAGATACCAAATACAATAATAGCATAATAGATTAGCAAATACAATTTGAGTTGTAGACTGTACTAATTCAAGAAATATAAAATTTGAATTCAAGTTAAATAATTCTGACTAGAGTAAAATAGAAAGAAGATTTCTGATTATACAGTATTCGATTGTACATAAAGAGGAACAAACATTAAGATATTAGAAATAGAATAAACTTAACGTAACACAATGCTTCACATCAGTTCTCCTAGATCTTCCATCTCTAAACAATTTAATATTCAGTACGATACATTTTGTTTTCGAAAATGAAGTATCATATTACATAGGAGTGATTAATTGTTGAATATGTAATGAATGTTAATTTATTGCTACATCCCCGTGAAAACATCAACTCAGATTTAGGCTGAGCTGGGTAACTTGTCTTGTATTAGTATAACACAAGTATTTGTTTTAATTTTAATACTTACATAATTCAAGATTACATTTATAATTTGAAACAGAATAAAATATTTTTCAACACAACAAAGACTTACTTCTATTATAGAAAATACCAACAGAGAATGTATTCGAAAAGCTTGCATTTTTCTTGGCATTCAAGAAACTGACACTCAATAATAAGTGAACAAACTCAAGAAAAAATTGAATTCAACAGAAACTTGCAGCTAACTTCAATATATGACTTGCCAAGATTTTCAAGTTGGAAGATTAGTTAGATAAATGAGATAATTATTATATAGAAGTATAACTGTTAGAAACCGAATAATTTGTTATCACAATACATGAAAAACAGAAATTTAATCCTTAATTAATTTATTTATTTGTACATACCATTCAAATTCATTTTTTAAATATAGAGATATATGGAAAAGTTGTTTCTTATAATTTATTATGCACCTATAAATATGAAATTAATACTCTAGATTAATGATATTAATCAACTGTGCTTTCTAATTTCAATTACACTGATTCATTAATAGGTTGGATAAATCCTTTGAGCAAATAAGACGGATTGAGAAATACATATACTTATCTATATGTTGCATATAATTTAGCAGTCAATGGATCCTTTAGTAATAGAGAGATTGTATAAAAGTAATATTTTCTTGATAATAGACATCATTATAACAAGAACTCTCTAAAAAATTTTCATATTAAGAATAGAATTAGGACTGATAAGCAGTCAAACGTTTTTTATGGTAGATTTCACATAAATGATCATAGAATATCAACAATAACAATATTATTAATAAAAAATTGTATTGATTGTAAAATTGACTGAATGCTAATAAATTCAAGTGCTATTTGACTTGTATTGTGCATTGAGATTATGAATTTTGAAATTTGCTATGCATTGAGATCATGGAAGAGGTACAAATAATGAAAAATTTATTCTCGCGAAACTGGATTAGTAGATTTTCAAATAGTTTCATAATTTAAATAAAAGGAATATAGTAATTTCGTTCCATGATATGGCCAAGTCATTTCACCCTAATAGCATAAATGAGATAACTAGTGATTGAACAAATAATATATTTACTAAAATATATAACATGTTGTTTTGGATATATCATGAGATGCGGTCTTTAATCCAGGGAAAGAGTTAAATGTTCTAGGAAGTTTTCTTGTTATTTCTAAACAATAGCTTTCTTCTTTGCTAACAGCACAAAAGCTTAATTACTGAAGAGTCTAGAGGGGACATTGAGGTTTTTGAATGTTTATCCTGAATCACAAAAACACACAATCACGTGAAAAATTCAAAATTTATAAAATTTCCCAAACATAACTGAAGACTCCCATACAAAAATAATAAAACCCAGCTAATGAGAAAAATGCTTTTGAAAGGTTCAGTTCTAGCTATTTGTGCTAAATATTAATCGAAGTCATCACATAGTAAATCAACAAACCTCACCTTCGTGAGTAAAAGTAAAGCAATAAATGAACATTTATAAAAAAAATGAGTATCAATAAATCAAATACTGCTGCAAATTTATTCTGGTTTTCAACTGCTTTATCTCTTTTCATATCTACAACAATAACTAGTGTAATGGTTTTTTTTTATTTAATAATTTTCAATAGTTACATTCTCTTCATTGACTGGTAACAATCGTTCGACAGCCTAATATCACTACTATTTTAAATATTTCGAATGATTAATTTTGTTTATGCAATTTGAACCAGTCTTTTCATTACAATTATTATACTGTATTAATGGGATTTCGATTATTTCATCAAGTTTTCAATCTATCAGAATCCTTCAAATAGTGATTCCAGTTTTTTCAATAAGAATGAAGATGGGGAAACACGAACTACCCTGTTACATTGTCTGCAAAGCCGTTCAAAGAATTCTACAAATAAACACGCATACATTCTAACAAAAATGATTAAATAAATACACAGCACATATAGAAGTTTCAGATTTAGGGCCTATAGCAGCAAAGAAGTAATTGAGAATATTGGCAAAAACTTAACAATAAAAAAGGAAGGCTTAAAAGAACAAAATAATGAAGGAATGTTGAAACATTATTGGGAAAAGGGAATGTTAAATACAATGCAAGAATGGAAATATGTACTAAATATACAATTTTTAGGAAAAAGTTTGGAAGGATTGGATGAAAATTAGTCTTTCTTGTTCATCTATTCTGATTATTGCTTAGCCAAATAAAAATAAATCATTATAACTACCCGACATTTAGGGCTTCTTTTTCTAAAGAAAATAATGAGGCGTTAAATTAATTCAACAAAATCATTGCTTGATAAATCCATTTTGAAGGTGATAAAAAATTTAAAAATAAGCGAAGTTGGCTTTGTGAGACATTTTCATAACTCTTACTGCACCACAATTCAAGAAGACAAAAATTGTTGGGAATGCTTTGAATGGAAAAATTGGTTACAGTTTGAACAAGAAGGACTACTGACCGATAAATATATTAATTTGTAGGTAATGCGTATAAAGCTATAAATTATTACTGAAAATGACAAGGGCAGTCATAAAATTGGAAGACTATTGGAATGCTCTTAGCTTATTATTTTGCTGCTGTGCCTGTTTGCTAGCTTTGCGGCGTGCAAGTTGTCTCCTGTGTTCGTATTCGAAGTCCTCATCGGTTATACTCAAACGCAGCACCTGTCAATCGAGAAAATACTCATTAAGTTTCATTTCAAAAAGAAGTGCATAATCATATTAAGAAGATCGAAATCAAATCATACTAGACTAACCGACTATACTTATAACGGTGACGTGAATATTTTGAAAAGCATCATTAGTAGTGATAATGTTTTATTTTCAACTTCACTTTAACAATACAATACATTATATTTTCAAACATCCTAAGCTTGGCTTTCGTTGTCAGCTTGAGTTGAGATTTTATTCTTAAATTAAACTTTATAATTTCGGTAAATTTCGGTCGACCGGAAAGTTTGGTTAGAACAAGTGTATTCTTAAACGTTTTGAAAAACATCATCATGAGCTGAACAATTATTGAGCTGTACTAACAAGTATGGGCACGCAGCTATCTGAAACAATAATAATTTCAATCGAAGTTAGATGTTCTTGTATTTTTAAAGCTATATTAATTAGCCAGGATAGCTGTTTTTTTAGAAGCTGGGTAATTAATAGTTACACTAAAATGACAAAAATAATTTCCTTCTAAAATAATTACCTGATCAACAAGAAAGTCCTCCTCCATCACTTCCAGGGGTGGATTTCGTAATGCTTCCAGAGTTTCACACATGGTAGGGAATTTCTTGTGCATTGAGCTCACTGACCTTTGTCCTAAACTCAACTTAAGCAGCACCAGTCCTACTTTGAATACTACTTTCATACCTGTAAAAATACAAAATATTAATAAATACTATAAGCATTTAAAAACACTCTCTAACACTTGCATAAGAGATATTGTGGAATTTCTCCATAGTAGGTAAGAATGAAAAACAATTTTGTCTATTCCACATTAATATATTTAAAAAACAAACTCAAGTTTCGATGCTCATGGCATCATTCTTACCTACATGATGAATATATTTTTTAAATAATATTAATGTGGAATAGACAAAATTGTTTTTCATTCTTACCTACACTAATCTTTATTGTTGGAATAACTTAATTCATTATCAATCATTATCTAATAATCTGTCATAAGATATTATCAGCTGGAGAACTAATTGAAAACGTTAGATAATGATAGATAGTAGAATTTGTTCAAAGTACCTGACCGTTAA
This sequence comes from Laodelphax striatellus, assembly GCA_017141395.1. NCBI lineage: Eukaryota > Metazoa > Arthropoda > Insecta > Hemiptera > Delphacidae > Laodelphax > Laodelphax striatellus. Next base: position 28,880,271 of record CM029544.1, read on the forward strand.
TTTTTCAGTGCTTGTAACTTACCTTCAAAAAGAAACATATCCCACACTCTGAGAACAGTGGACCAAGGTAGAGTCCGGGTGAAAACGCACAGAAACCATTCAGTCATATATAAAATTGGTTCTATTTTCTGCTTTTTCTGGAAAATTGAAAAACACATTCAATAAAGCCCATGAAATCAATATTATTTAACCATACACCTTAGAGATGACTCCAACATTTTTTTCTCACCTAATATTGCTATCTAGTCTAAGAAGACTAATGAGCAATTTCTTTCTAATCTAATATTCTTCAAATTGATAAGTTTAGCAGCTCTCACTAGGACTACTACTTTTAAATACTAACAAAATAACATGGATTAATAAACATAATTACATAACTTAGTAATGATAATAAAGATTAATCATAATCTAACATTATTGAAACTGTAGAAGATCATGAAGCTAGAGAAACTTTTCTATTTTCTTTGAATGAGGATGATCTAGATGCGTCCTCTGCCACTAAAGTAAGGAGTATGATTTTATGCTAAAATGACTGTACGTCTGATTAAGCTTTTCAAATGTAATAATTTGAAAGAGGCCTTTTAGGATTCAGTTTACACTGAACAGAATCGATATGCGAGCTTACTTTCAGGCTAGGGAGTAATTTCAGTGAGACCCTGTTATTTTGTTTGGTGTAGATGTAATATTCAGCCAATGATTAAACAGAATTGTCAATAAATTTTGGTTTGGACTTGGGAATATCAAGAATACATAACTAATGTTGTGAAGAAAACATGCTGAATTTTCCCATTTTCAAGCAGCATGTGCTTTTTGAAAATGGTAGAACTATTCTAGAGTGAGAGAGCCTTACTCATTATCTGAATCAATAAGTCATTTTACAGTAAGTGCAAACAAGGGATTCGATTCTCAAAGAAAGGATCAAGTCTTTGAAGGTTGAAGGTATAATTAAAACTGTAATAATAATAATTGAAGACGACAGTGACAGTCTTTACTAAGTCAATACTAAGATTTCCACTCGGAAAAAAACCTGCACTAAACACTTTGCTGTACAATGAAGGGTTGATTGGGTTGACAAAACCCAATAATTTTCCAATTCTTGAAAAAAAATATTCACATTTTCCTCATAATACCCTAATTTTCACACCACCATAATATTTCCGAATCCCAAGAGTGAACACAATATTTGCCCACAATTCCTATAAAAGCTTTACATGCACCTCACAATATTCCACAAAAATCAGATTTACAATAAATAATATACTTGTCATCTTGTCAATAATGTATTATCTATATTAATAATAATAGTATATAGTAATAATACTGATTTGAACAAAAATACATATGAATTTGAATATACTGGAATGAACCTACAAAGACTATTTTCCTTAGTATACATCTGCGTGTAGGAGTGAATGATTGAGGAGACAACTGAGGAATCTGTGAGGAAATCAGTTAGGAAAAAAGAGTTCTTCCACAATTCATCCAATTTTTATGATCGGATTTTCAGAAATACTTTCAATTCAGATACAACTTTCTTAAGAAGCTTAATGAAACCAAGCCAATTATACGGGTGAAATCAAGCCTGATTCAAGAAACTTGAAATTACAAGTAATACAGAAACAGCTGACTTGTAGATACCCACACACTAGACGTGCAAAGCACGGCATACCATGTAATAAATTTATACGTCCAGTTTGCAGGCATATCCTGTTTTGTCATCTAAAGAACTTTTTTTGCTGTAGTGATGCCCACATAAGCTCTAAGCTTGGGCGTGGGCAATGGGAAGGATGGGGAGAATGGGAGGATGAAGAGTAGACCCACAGCTTTATATGTGTTCCAAACCATTAGGGATATTTCGTTAGTCACATATTTGTTTTTCACAAAGACTGCTCATTGCTAGTACTTGGTAACAATAGCAGACTCATGCTAGAGATATTCTATATAGAATAATTATGTAGATCATTTTATTGATCTACATAATCAATAATATATACATAATACATAATCTACGCATGGATGTGCGTGGATTTTACTATGTCAAGTTAGTGTGCGCGTTACCAGATTGAAAGACCTTGTTTCAACCATAGAGAAAGCATACGCAAGTAGATGAGCCGTCCCTATCAGATGATTAATCTGCAAGGCGTATGCTTTCCTACGTTATTCTTTCTTTACTGTTATTAATTACGTTTCAGATTCAATTATAATGACAGCATCAGGCCATAAATATGTACTCGTACACTAAAACATTTGATAGAAGAATACATTGTATATTGTAATAATTCAAATATCAAAAATGCCTTAATAATGAAAGATTTAAATTATTTTATACAAAAATGTCAGTATTTAGTGAAATTCAAAAATTATAAATGCTTATATCACAAGATTAATGAAGCTTTAACCTTCTAATAAAATAATAAACCAAAGTACGGTAACACTTCGGAGGGAATAGCATCTATTTTAAGATTATTCAAATGTTCAATACACTACTTACTAGATGCTTATGGACATTTGGAGCAACCTTCTTCAGAAGACCAAAAAGAATATCACCATCGATTTGAAGGGTTTCCTGGAAACAATTGATTTATATCGATAAAAATATTTAAATGGTTTATTTATTTCTATTAATAAATCAATTCCTACAAACAAAGAACCGACTTTTATAGACTATCAGCTCAAATCTATTTTAACTAAGTTGAGGGTTAAACTGCGATCGATAAAACTATTTTTTTTTTATAAAACCGTTTCATCAACTTTCACGGGGTTCAACAACTTCATTCTTACCATAACTAACCTCCGTATTATTTCCCGTATCCGAGGATCCCCTGGTCCCAATTACCTCGATAATCGGGATTATACTGTTACAAGCCGTTTACAGAACTATATAGACTGACCTTGATATAGACAACCCTGTCAAACTCTCCTGACAAAGTAATTGCAGGAATATAATTATACAGTGTTCATATTTATACAAAAAATATTTCATTTCATTAATTTTATTTACATACTTTTTCAAAGAAACAATACAAACTATAAATATAATACATGAAATTTCAAGTTATTCAAGTTTAATTATTAAGGTTATTTTAATATAGATATTAAAGTACATATAATCATATAAAAATAAACTTGGAATTGTGATCCCTAACGAACTGCGAAGTTAAAACTATTGATTCATCACTGGAATTTACGATATGTAGTCACTATTGACTGCTTATTGAGTGCATGTCGTAAATTCTAGTGATGAATCAAAAATAAACTATTAAAATTTAAAAATTGATAATTTAATTATAGAAGTAATTTTCTACTCACCATTCCTTCTTTGTAGTAGCCCTTCACATAATTAGTGCAAATGGAAACAAGGCACCAAAATGCATCTTCAGCTGGCATGTGCATTAGTAAGAACGCCGCCAGGGGAGCCTGTGCTTGACAATATCCAACCGAAGAGTCAAAAATCGAATACGCTTTCAATACATTGTAGAGATCCTTTTGTCTGAAAAACAATTTCAAATTTCATATTAACTGAGAAGAGCATTAACTGACTAATAACATAATACTAATACTGTATATACTAATAATATAACTGAAGAATATGCACTGACTAAATTCTGAGAAGTGCTATAAAAATGTTTAATTTATTCGTAAATCTCTTAGGGCCTTTGCACACTGGGCCACCATGGAAGCGCCACCACGTGGTAGAATTGTCTCTTAGGGAGCACTGCATACTCAACTGTGGTGGCGCGGCCAGCCGAGCCGCCGATTTTGTTCGTCAACAGACTGTGACGCCACCACGCCACGCCACGTCATACCATTATCTGATACTCTTTTCTCTTTTCTGAAACTGCATACTAGAGGTTGTTGGTGGCGCGGCCACTGGCCATCAGCAAACTCCAGTTCAGTTCAATTGTTTGTTGAAGACATATTTCGTAATGAGTGGTGAACAGTTTGATACCGAAAGGTTTATTATTGAAGTTGAGAGCAGACCAGCCATATGGGACATGCAAACCGGGATGCAAAGAAAAATGCTTGGAGAGAGTTGGTGGATCTTTTTATTGAAAAAGTAAACTCCAGCGAATGTGAACAAAATGAATGTGGTAATAAGTTAACTTATACAATTTGAACATTCATTTCATTATGATTCTATCATAGGTAAAATATAAATATGCAAATAAAAATTTCCCTAGTACAGAATGTTTTAAATTGGTTTTATACATGATTAATTTGAAAATACAGAATTTTACTATACAGGGTTATAGTAAACCTGTGTAGGTTTGTCCAAAGTATAAGTACAAATTTCATCAAAACTAGAAATTGTTCTCAAGATTTAGAAGAGAATGAACTATTCGGATGACCTTGAACGAATATGAATGACGACGTGTGGCCAAAATGGATTAAGTTTCCAATAATTACCAAATACCTGACATCAAGGATGATCAGTTGGTTATTGTTGTAAACATATTCCATTTTGTCCAAGTATCGAGAGGTGTGCTCGTTTAAGGTCTTCCAAATCGTTCATTTTTCTTGAAATCTTGACGACCATCATTGATTTTGTTGTGACGACAAAAGTATGGCAAGTAGCATGAAGTCTTCTTTCAAATCATCTTGAATGACTCCATGTACAGTTCGACAAAAATCTGAGTTTTGTATTGCAAAGTACTGCATTTTTGGCGCTCTAATTCTTCGACTGACTCTTGGAACAGACTTAGAGAGTGTCTCCCAGACTTCTCAGAACAGAAAAGTATTCTTAGAGAGTTACGAGGCACTCTTTAAAAATAGATTCTTCACGTAAAGATTGGGCATTTCGTGACGTTACTACAATAAACCAAACCGAGGTAATCAACTGTTATGCCTTGTTTAGACGTTGCCCGTTGACTGGTTTACAGGGTTATTTCAGGTATGGTAAGACCAATGTTTTATTAAATATGGTTTTTTAAATGACATTAGAGTATTATGGCTTCATAAATAGCGTTTATTCTGATAAATTATTCACATAGTTGTACTTCTTCTTCATAATGACATCGACATGAAATAGATTTTTGCAAAAGAGCTCGAACTGCCTGACTTTTTCGTTTTTAATATTTTATTTTTCTTTACATCCTATTTTTCTCGCCTATCCTCTTCTCTTTTTTCATTTTACTGTAATTGAACTTTTACTGTACTTGCTAATTGATATACTGTACTTACTTATTATAATTTAGTTTTGTTTATTATCGTAGTTCTATTTTTGTTTTTGTACCACTATGGGTCTTATAGTGGAAATTTTCTCAGTGAAAATTGTCAAATTGAAATAAATAAATGAATAAATAAATAGGTAAATAGATAAGAAAATAGATGAATGAATAAATAAATAGTTCTTATAAATTATATTAGTCTGTTTATAAAAACAAATGAGTTGACCGGCAACACACTAGTAGGCTCATTTATAAGAATTATATACCGTAATCAATTTATGATAATAAATGCCATCTATCATACCATAATATTGTAATGTAACTTATAATGCCATTTCAAGGGAAAATCAGCGTTTCCGTTCCTAAAATTTTAGAAATAACCCAGAAAACCAGTCGACTGACAACGTGTAACCGAGGCCTACGTTAGGCTTATTTCGGGCCTAACGAAGGCTTTCTCTATTAGATGATCAAAAAACATGCATTCCAACGTGGAAAATTCAGTTTTTTTTTTCAAACTACAAAATGAGAACGATGATTTTCAATTTTCCAAGTTCTAACGGCGAGTCTATTATTTTAAACTGTCCATCAGTCTACTCACCCATAACCTTCTTGATCGATGAACATCTCATGGTAAGGAAACTGTCGATGGAGATCTTTTTTAATGTCATCCAGCCACCGAGATTCGCCCTCTTTTTTCAGCAGTTCATCGTAGCTGAGAAGGTGCTTTTCCTCAGAGTGCTTTTCCTTCAACAAATTACCCCCGCAAAGATATAGCCACGCTCGAGGCCTCACTGATACTGGTATGCCTTTTCTACATCTCTCTCTCACCTGCAAGTGGCAATAGACAATGATAATCGAAGAAACAATAGCCATTTCAATTGGTTCTAATTTTTAGCAATTCTATTTATATTTACATATTGCATTTCAAAAAAATTTTGAATGTCTTTCATAGAGGAATTTCCAGCTTTTTACAACAAATAAAGCATGTACCTCAATCTCTTGCGTTAGCTAGTTTCAGCAATCTAAATATGATCAGGATGTACTCAGGGGAAAAGATCAACGCAATCAAATTCATTCTATGATCAAAGATCAATCTATTCATTAAATTAACAGAGAAATTTTATTTAGCGTGTTGGATCACAGATTTTTCCATTTTTCTACCCTAAAAGCACAATTTTCTTGAATATACTGTTTTAGGGTTTCTGTTCACGTAATAGATATTCTGATTGAAATTTTGGGCTATGTTTTAAAAAGTTTATCTTTAATAAATAAAAATTTTCCAATTCAAAAATAACTGTTTAATTTTTTAAATAGCAAAAAGTGTCTGAAAATTAAACTTCTAGAATCGAACAAGAATATAAAATAGCCCTAAGATTCTAGTGAGGACACGTCTCAAAGAATGATTATTAACATGTATTATGAGCCTTCAATACCGTTATGCAACAGAGACTTTAAAAATAAATTTATTTAGAAGTTGAAGATCAAATCAGACATGCCGGAACGTTATGAGAGACATTTTGAAAATGTAACAAAAACTATAATAAAATTTCAAAATACCATACATTTGAAATACAATAAGAACAGCACATTGTCAGACAAAAAATATATAAGAATAAAGTATCATTCAAATATTAGGTTCATGGATCACTTACTTTTTTATAATACTTGCTCATATATTTCTCCCAGTCATTTAACATCTGCACCCACTTTTTCTCCCTCCTAAGAGCTACAGATGGAGCTTGCTGACGTTTCCTGTAAGGTGAACAAAACAACACTATCATAACCATCTCTGAACTGCAATAGTTGAAATTGGAATGACGAATAGACCACAACCAATGTTATGAGCTCTTTCAAAAACATGCTGGCTTTGGTAATTATGCTATTGTGATAAGAAAATATCTGTTTCATTAGAGTCAACAAGAGGGTGAGTCACTGATCCAAAATCAGCCACTCACAATTCATCTGAGTTAATGACACCCCATTAAGGTGATTCCGGGAAAGTTGGTCTTGAGCTATATCAGATTGTACACATCAACACAACAAATTGAAATTGTTTTTCACGAACAAAAATAACGTCTTTTTTTAATAAGTTATTTTTAAATGAGACTTGTGTGTAGGGTATAGGCCATAAGGTAAGGGATGATACAAATAAAACCAGGCGGGAAAGGAGTTGAACACATGACCTTAACAGCGACATCTACTCCCAATGTTTAGTAATTATTTAAAATGTTTGTTTAGCTTGTTATAGGAAATTGGTAGATAATTAGGCTTACTTAATGCATAAATAATTATATGGTTATGTTTTATGTGAATTTGGTTGCTAAAAAAGCAGATAGAAACTTGTATTTGCTTGTATTGGCAAAATATGCTGAAAACATGATTTTACAAGTTTGAAAAGGGTTAAAACAATTATTGTATACAAGAACTGGTATTCATTCAATTGATAAGATTTGTTGAATTCGATATCGAAGCTCATTTCGATCAGTACAAATGAGTATTTACTGAAACTATAATATTGATCATGTGTTTCTTAAAACTGATATAATAATTCAGTACTTAAGTTTAAAACTCAATATAAAACAATATATTTAAAACTTCTATAATAGATTCAGGGCTTACTGATCACCGGTCAATTAAAATTGGAATAGGGAAGAATGATTCGATAGGAAGTAGTTTTATATAATTATGGGACAGAAGTAGTGTTCCATGGTGCTCAAGGAGTGTGTAGAGTTCTATTTTCAACATATACTCACGGATCGGGTGAGTACTGAGCACCTCCCAGGAAGCCATGACGGTCAGGCACTGTAGATACCACTGATCCATTATTCAGCAGTGAACTCACATCCGAGCAACAATCTTCATCTTCAGCCCCATCCATTTCCGGTTTTTCAGCCATTCAGAGACAGATCCCTGGAACGAGAAAAAGCTTATTTATTACAAAAATTACCAATTTGTTCTGTTAGCTTATCGATCTATGCATTATATTTGTTCACCAAGTTTTTGGCAGCTATTATTACTTTTAGTAGGTCCAATAGTAACTTTTTCTAAGGGTGATGCCCACATGAGCTCTAGGCTTGTGCGTGAGTAATGAGAAGGGCGATGATGAGAGATGACGACTGTTTTTAGGCGGTCGGGAACTATTGAACTAATCCACTTAATTATGGAGGAGAGAAACCAAGTTTTTGCAGCTCTTACTTTTAGAAGTAGTAATCATCTGTATCATTTAAATGGAGGGGGGAAACTTTCTGCTATCAAAATTAAGAGCTAAGAGCAATTAGAGGGAAATGAGAGAGATTGGGAGAAATCCAAACTCAACCAGCTTTGAAAATCATGTTTTCCCAAACTTTGATTGGAATATAGATATACCGGTTTCGGTTGTTACACCATTATCTGGGTTTACTAGAAATTGATAAATGGTGTAACATCTGAAACCGGTTTAATGAATTTGTAGTTTGACAACTTCAAGTCTTTTTTTTTCAATACGTAAATAAAGTTCGGAAAGGTGAAACTAATGAACAGAAGTCGATTGGCTTTATAATATTATTGGAAATGGCAATGAATAATAAGTATTCAACTTTCGTATTCTATCTCCATTGATATAAACACAAAAATCATAATGATTAGGAATTTTGGGAAACTTACTTAACCTATAGTGATGAAAAATCAGAAAAGTATTAGGTTAAAACTTGAATAATATTATTGGTGTTCGAGATGAATAATGAGAGTTCAATTTTCGTATCGGAAATGATTGAGCTAACTTATCCAAGAGTGATAGGTTTATCTAAGATAACATTGTTTATTCGTGAATCATACCACTTATTTTATTAGCCCTCCCCAAAAACTGATTATTGTTGCTTTATAGCTAACGTGATACGTGACTAACTAATACGTGAAAATTATAATGGAAAAATGTTTTTGAAAACTGAGGAATGAGCTTACCCTGAGTCTGTTTATTCCTGCACTAAAAGGAAATCAAACTATTTCTTAGCACTATGAAATGCTTTTAAATGCATATCTCAAAATTCCTTACAGAAATAGATTTATTGCCATTATAAAAATTGTTTATAAAATATAATAACATATATATGCCTCTATATTTTTAAGGAATTAAAATTAATAACTAACATTCGTGGTGGTTCAGGTATAACAATAAGAAAAAATTGTGATTTCGTCAACAGAGAAAAGTAACACTTTAGCAGCCTAGTTGTTCAGATCTGATTGACAAAAAAAGGCCAGTTATGGCCTAAAACTGTGATATAATAGAGCTGTTCTCGTAGCTCTACTATCATTAATCTAACTTTCAAAGTGCTTGTAGATTTTCCTATTTTTAGAAAATGATCATCTACGGCGACGACTCTTCAAGTGGAAAAAATGGAGGAACAAATCCAGAAGATTTTTTCTTGTGTGTAGCCAATTTCACTCTATAATAATTCTCTTGCTCAACCCTGTATTAAAAGGATAAACTTTTAGCAATACAACGCTGTCGTAAAGCCATCTACTCTTTAGGTTCATATACAACAGCTCTCACTCTAGCAAAACTCGTGTAGCGTTAGCCTAGATTGATCTACGTCAATTATTACTGCAGATGAGCTTTTACAATGTTTTTTAGCATCAGTAAATTGAGAGACTCTAGTGGGCGGTGCCAATTGATAGAGGCATGATCACTAAATTACAAGATAGACATTCTTTTGTTCCACTTACAGCGAAAATAGACTTTCTACTTGAACAGTAGGATGCTGTTAAGGCCTACAATAATTAACAATATTTCAATTCTACGTAAGACGAATATGCTTAATTATGAAGCAGCTAAGCATCAATATCATAGAAATAATTTTGTATTATCACTGACAATCTTTCTTTCTTATCATTTGACTATAATACAAATCGAGAATATCACATAAATATATTTTAATCATGGATTTATATAATTAACTTATTATACATTTATAAATAAATAAATAATTTATTTTCCAATCAAAACAAAACAATATAAAAACGGTATCAAAAATATACGGTAATTATTTATAATTTAATTTGTTTATCTCATAGTTTTGAAATAACATTGGCTCTATAAGAATTTAGCAAAAAATGATATTGATATATAAATTTTTGATATAAATACAATTTCAATAGAAATTGAAGTTTATCATTGATAGTACTCTGTCATCAGCGCCTGTCTTATGTGACAAGAGACAAAGTCTCTGTCGATTCTAAACCAGTTGTTGATTACTTCCATGTGCGAAATGGTGTATGACCAGTTGGCCCCTGCGCCCACTTCGCAACTGCTATCTGATTTCAGTTAGCAACCCAATGTTGCCAGATGACATTTGGCTGTTTTTCGGGTAATCTAACCTATCAGCCAAAGTCATCTGGCAACGCTGGGTTGTTGACTGAAATCAGATAGCAGTTTGAGAAGTTTCATCTTTTATTTAGCCTATATGAGTTTCAAAGAAAATGATATAATTGTTTTTTTAATTAGGCACAATATATTCAAGGGCGTGACAAATATTGTGGAAATTGTGCACCTGTTATCAAATTAAACAGAAACCCCCTGAAATTTCGTGGTAATTATCTGATGTTTGTACTTATGGTTATTCACAGTGAATCTCATTTTTGTTACATGTAGGAATACTAGAGACGTTTCCAATTGAATATTAATTTGTGTAAAGGTATAAAATCTATCTCATTCTAATAGGTGTTTGGTAGGGTCACTTTAGCATTGACAAACAACAGCTTCGAAACGCCTTTCTATGCTATCTAATAGCTTAGATTAGCGTCAGGGTAATAGGTTTTGTTGGGTTGGGTTTGGTAAAAAATGTCTGGTTTGAAAATGTTCGTTTTCAAGGTGGTTTGCTACCTACTAGCATAGATTAGTTATAGCAAAAGGTTAGGTTAGGTTCAGGTGCGTGGTTGAGAAAAATTGAAATATTCTCATGAAATATGTATTGCCTCCAAAAAATCAACAGATAGGTAGTTGATTTAGAGGTGGGATTAAATGCTTTAAAAAAATTGACCAGAAATAGTACAAGTATCTGATACTAAAAAATTATCAGAAGAATGGACATACATCTTGAAATTAAAAATTAATATCACTCTTCAAACTCCAAGTAGGCTAGTTGATTGAAACTTCACAACTTTACCCCTTGGTACTAGAAACTCAAGATTATCACAAATATGAAATTGAAACCGAATTGTGATAAAAAACCACTCACTGTCATGTTGTATGGTGCTTATGAAAACTAGCTAGTAGATAAATAATAAGATAACACCAAAAGAAAACAAGATGGGAGCCTAAACTAAACCCTCAATCAAATTATGATTTTGGCATTCTTTGAAATTGAAAAATTTGAGATTTACTATCCAGATAAGTACCGTAGAACTCATACATTGTGATCTATATTGCTGAATTTTTCAACCAATTATTAAATAATTATCAATCAATTACAGTATATAGGAAAACAAGTTCACCACTTCCGTTCAAGAATGGTAACTTCAATAACGATGGTTGATTTATTGAGCCCTCAAGAAAAATTTAGTAAAAATGACAGACAACGAATGTTGTGAAAGACCATAGCTCAAATTATAAAATTGATCATTGGAAATTGGTTATGCTGTCTACAACATCAGCGGCTAGACAACTGATAGGGTAACTTGGGTTTTATCTGCTGTGGATGATCAGGCTATAACAGTGGATAATACAAGATCAGTGTGATTTTTTTCTGCTATTGATAAGTGACATAACTTAGGCCTAATTTGGCTAGTTTTCGAAAATATCCGAACCATTCTAATGCCTGCAATACTGCAAAATGACTATGAACAAAACATAACAAGTTAATATTGTCGACAGATTGACAGGAAAATGATTCAAAACTAACCCAACTTACGTGAAATCCTAATCCATTGAAAACCAATTCGCATGTAACATTGAATTTCTGATGTTCATAACTATGAACATCAAAAACAATAGGGGTTTCAGTCAATATTCATCTCCAATCACAACACGTAAATAGAAATTTATTTAAGATTAGTGTAAATTGCTATGGTCTAACCTAGCAATGGCTTCCCAATCAAAACATGTTCATTAATTCAAATGAAACAAGAATCTACAGAGTTTTAAAACGATTAGCTACGGAAATACTATTTCGAAATCGAGAAATTCACAATCACAACCGAAAATTGGAGGTGTTTAAAACTGGACACATGCGCAATTTCAAGATAACATAATCAACAGCTACAGCCAGCTACGGTAGCAAAATCCACAACACGAACACTTTCATCTTTTGGATTATGGGTTATGGGAGTTGTCATGAAGGGGCTTTTCACGATAGGTAGCCTAGTCAAGTCGCATGCGCTATGCTACATCTGTGATATCGTGTATAGCCCAACGAGCTAGAATTAGTCAACGAGCTAGAATATAGTAATAAACCGCTATATTCTTGCTCGTTGGAATTAGTAAACCATATATATGATTTCTTATATATATTTGTATATATGATTTTATATATGATATAATATATGGTTTACTATAATATTATTCTAGCTCGTTGGTATAGCCAGTGTTTCCACTTTGCTTTCTCAATTTTTCCCTCCACAAAACTCAAAATTTCTCTTTTTTCCCTCACAAAACATCTGAGCGGATTTGAAATGGCAATCAGCTGTTTGACCAAGTATTCTTTTCAACAAGAAATATAAGTTTGAAAAATTATCAAATTAATAACTTGAGAATAACATATTTGTTGGCGAAATATTCTCAAAGATGGAAAATTGAATAATTCACAACCCAAACATATATTTTTCAACAGTTTGTGACACTATGTATATATCAAATTCGCCATAACTATTGGCAGCCTTGTACCAGCTGATGACGTAGAATCGAGCTCAGAATAAAACAGTCCACTGAAGGATAGACGATGACATTTCTGTTTCGGCCTCTTATAGCTAACATGTGTTTGTTGGTTATGGGTTTGCTCCTTTGCTGCATATAAAGATTAGCATTCGACTAGCATTTATTATAGTTGCTTCAATATTTGAATTGATTCCAATAAGTTACTGTGATTCAATACTTAATTCCACAAATTAATTCAGTAATTTGAAGTTAACCTACGACTTGGGTTGTGAAACACAAATAACTTACAATGTGATCCAAAAATTCTACCAGGTACAGTAAGCCCTTTTTTTCAGTTATTTATATTTCTTTTCAGTTTGATTTATTATTATTTATTATATTTCCTTGTACATAACGTGATGAACTTAACTCTTGCTATACTCTAATACTACTCTCAATTATTTTCAAGTAATCAATTTTAAATTATTACTATTCTGTTAACTGAATAGATAACAATCTTTATGACCTCAAAATTTATTAATTATATTACATAATTATTGATTTGGATCCAAGAGTTATTCAATACGGTATTTTCTTTATTAATTTATTTTACTTTGTAGGCTGTGTTTCCCTAATGAGTTTTTCAGCCAGTTGTACGAAAATCCAATTTTATTTGAAATATATTGCATGGTGTTATCAGATTGGTTTTTACAAGTTTATAAAGTTTTGTTTCTTTCTACAGGATTACTGCTTGCTTGAAGAAATAAGTAAAAGGGAAATCAATTTGAGACCCTCTAGGCCTACTACGGTGAATTTGAGAGCTGCCTTTGTTTTGAGAAATAATGTACACAATTCTCAATTATGTAGACATCATGTTGTATGGATGTGGAGTGGACGAAGCAAGTACGTGATTTGGGTATGAGGTATCTTTCTTTCAAATAATAATTTGAAGAGTTAGGCTAGAGATTTCTAACATTGTCCCAGAGTAGCGGGTGGGGTATAGGGGGTGGGACGTTTATGGTTGTTAGTCTTGTAGCATACTCTGACACAATCCAGTGCAGTACCACGTCATCATGCTAGTTTTGCGATGAGGGTGTCTTCTGTCTTGGTCGGGCGCTTTAATAGCAGCACCGCCATGCAGTGCAGATGTAAATGTACATGTTTTCACCATCGTGCAATGATGGGATATGTGGTACTGTGCCTGTGATTGCATAGTTGGATGTGAGACAAGATAACAGCCATAAATAGGGATTGAGCTAGATAGGGGTATAGGGGGTGGGACGTTTATCGTTGTTAGTCATGTAGCATACTCTGACACAATCCTGTGCAGTACCACGTCATCATGCTAGTTTTGCGATGAGGGTGTCTTCTGTCATTGGTCGGGCGCTTTAATAGCAGCACCGCCATGCAGTACAGATGTAAATGTACATGTTTTCACCATCGTGCAATGATGGGATATGTGGTACTGTGCCTGTGATTGCATAGTTGGATGTGAGGCAAGATAACAGCCATAAATAGGGATTGAGCTAGATAGGGTGGGTCCCCGTAGGATATTTGCAGATTTCAGTCGAGTATCGTAGTGTCCTAGTCAGTGTTCTGTGTGGTAGTTCCACTGCGTTGTCACTATGATTGCGGGCTCGATCTCAGCATCAATTTTATGACGAGGTGGTAACTGTTACACTGTAGCCTGTTGGGATCTATTATACAGGAGACTGGGGTTTGCAAATATAATATAATAGTGCCTTCTGCAAAAGAGTTAGAAGTTAGGAGAGGGGGTATGAAGAAAATTTGTTGTCAGCTGCATGTTCATTATAAGAGAAGTAAAATTTTTTTCAATTTCATTGAAGTTTAGTCAATTCATTTTTCAATTTTATAGTAGTATTGCCTCCAGCCTTTGCTGGTTGGCATGGGGAAAAGGGGATCACAGCTATTTTGTGGTAGCTTCTGGGCTGAATTCATTTCTTACTTTAAGAAATAAGTCCTAACTTGCATGCATTAAGTTACATTGAGATACAATTAGTTACATTGATTACATTAAGTTACAATTGTCACATTGAGAGTTTGAAACTCTCAATATATAACCGCTGATATTCTTGAATTTCAACTCAAGAATAATTTCTTCATATATAGTACTTTTCTACACATGCTAGAAAAGACAACAGCTCTCTCACACACGCTGAGAGATGAAGATTCATGAAATCTTTATTATTTTTTGAATAAGATAACGCCAATTTTTTCCGGGCTACTCCTGGCATTATTACAATTATTTTAGTATAAGTAATAGTTTAAATTACAGTAACGTATAGTAGTTTGCATCAATGAGAGTGTTAAACTCTAAAGAATTTAGAAGACGTTCTCCTACACACGCTAGGAGAGCGCAGTAGTTTAGGGCACTGTCTCACACACGCTGAGAGGTGCATATTTATGATTTTTCATTATTATTAATTATTTTTTTAGTGATAAGTTATAGAATCGTACAGTAGTTAGCATCAATGAGAGCTATAAACTCTCATAGATGAATCATCTTAGAAGACGTTCTCCTACACACGCTAGGAGAGCGCAGTAGCTTAGGGCACACTCTCACACACGCTGGGAGGTGCAGTTATCAATTCAAATTAAGTTTTATTCAAGTCATTAGTCCACTCCTGGCGGTTCAGGAGTGCATATTTAGCAATAAGTGGCTCATCTCATCAACTCTATTTTTATTAAAGTTTACTCAATTCTTTATTTTGTAAGTTTGTTTCAGTCAGATACAGCTTCTCTTCTCAGGCGGATCCAAGTCCATGGCAATTTTTTATATTTTATACTGTGTGCATGGATTGAATGTTTTGTGTCGCATCTTGAACTGTATGTAGTTATCTGTTGGATATTATTTACGAGCATGATTTAAATTTGGTATGTGCATCTTTGGTAGCATTCATATTGAAGCCATGTCTCCTCGCTCAGCTTATTCAGCATGATCCACCATTATTCAACATCAATTACTGATTGAGGGTTGTGCTTTATTACATTGCTAATAAAGGTTTTTTGTTCCAGATTACCAAGTTTCAGCATTCACTTCATAAGGCAACATTACAATCAAAGGAAAAACTGAAGGAAGGAAAGTCTACTACATTTCTGAACAAGTTCGAAGCATTGATTACAGAATAATGATAATTGATTTATTGTTATTCTGTGTTCGCGAACGGTTTGCTTCATTCACTGGCTTCACCAGTGAACAGAGTTCAAATTCGATCATTACATTTTTTAATTTTAAAAATAATTTTCATACATTACAAAACGTTTGATAATTTGTCTATTCAAATTCATTTTGTTATCCGAGAATAAACTTTCTCTTGGTTTTCTGCGCTGCAATAAGGGTGAAACTCAGCTCGACTTTATCTTTAATATGAGAGGTTCTGTCCTTCTCGAGCCTAGGTTGATGTTTCTTTTCTTGTTGTTGTTGTTGTTGGGGGGGGGGTTGTTGTTGTTTGTGGTCAATGAGAGTTACTTGAAAGTATTCTCATGTAGGATTCTTCACCCTTCTTGCACTGCAGAAGACCTGGAGGAAGTGATGACAATTTTTTCAAAATTTCTTATTCCAAATTGGGTCTACTGTTGGTTGGCAGGAGAGAGGCGATCTGCGTAGGTACCACATGGATTGTCTCTCAACTCCAACACTACCTCCCTCCGTGCTGTCATAGCAGGGTGTGTAGCATTAACAGTATTCCCGTGGCCCACAAGCCTTACGTCCTCGAATGGTGATGGTCCGGCAAGGTAAAACAGAAATTGGAGACAAAATGTTTCTGTATTAACTTTGTTGGTACCTTGCCGCGTGTGGGCCGGGCAACGTACGTCATGGGTGCCCTCGGTTTGGTGACATCTTTTGACTTTGAGTTTTGAGATGTCCCCGGACGGTGGGTTACCATACAGTGACTGCGGCTAACAAGGCTATGGCAAAGCTGAGGGCTCCCGAGGCTATTAGATAGAGTGATCTACTAATAGCCTTGGTAGTCTCACTTTGTCTTCTTTATTAATAGTATATTTATAGTAAATATTTGAAAACTATAATCAATCGATTTCTTTGTTCAAGACATACATAAACTTCTGACACAGTGTCATGGGTGAGATGTTGTTATTTTAAATACAATTATATTCGACAACATCCTAGTGTTTTCATTACATACATAAACATTCAATCGACTGTTGGTTGGCGGGAGAGAGGTGATCTGTGGAGCCGCGTCATAGATAGGGTGTGTACTATTCCCGTGGCTCACAAGCCTTAAATCCTCGAAGGTAATAATCAGATTCATTTAATTTGACTCTTGGCATTAAATAGATAGTAGATAGATAAAGAGGTATTATTTCTTTGCTGCCATCGTACTCTACGGTCATCAGCAACGTCAAGAAATAATATCTCATTTCATTTATTTACGCACAATTTCCAAAAACAATACAATAATAATACAAACAAAATTGGAAAAAGTGGTTAGGTGACCTCATTGGTTATCTGTATCTATCTAATGCCAAGTGTGTCAAATTAAATGAATCTGGTTATACACATATCGTCCTCGTATGCACATTATCGTTCTGTTGCGCAGCGCATCTATTAGCAGGATTATTTAACTAGTCAGAAAACAGCTGTTTCGAAAATCTGTTTCACAATATACTTATCCTACAAAATTAATGTTGAATCTCGCAGATTATTGAAAGGGTCATTTAAAAAGGTATTCTTCGAAAGGTCTTCTTTAAAAAGGTCTTTTAAAGACTTGAAAGGTCTTTAAGACTTCTAAGTCTTAAGATTATTGTGTCAAAGCTGCGTAAAATCACTGTTTACTTATTGCCAAAACAGCTGTTTTCTGAATAGTTAAATTAATCCTGCTATAATGCATTGAGGCAATAAATAATAACCTTGTTCCTTACTACATGGTTTAATTTATTATTACAGGGGTTAAGTGGGGTAACCCTTGAAAAAGATCTGAATTTAACTAAACTTCCATGTGATTTGTGATTTCACATTTATTCACCGATAAAAATGCTCTTATTTTTGCTTTGATCTCACAGAAATTTCTCTAAAGCGAATTTAAGGCTCATATATTGGTTTTACCGTACTTCCTCTAGGTGAATATATTATATATTATCTTAATTTATTAACTTTTCCCAACTCAACCCATCAGTCACATCAATTTTCGCCACGCAGAGCGGTAAAGTCGCCTACATTAGTCAATTCGGGACTGGTCTCTTGGTCTGTCTACTATCCACTGTCTATGCGAAAACTATAGCACAATCCATGTAACTTGTCAGAAATCAGCTGTTTTGGTAATAATTAAACAGTGAATTCGACACAATAATCAAAAGACTTGAAAGTCTTAAAGACCTTTTTAAAGAAGACCTTTCAAAGAATAACTTTTTAAAAGACCTTTTCAATAATCTGCGATATTCAGCATTTGTAGGTTAGGTATTGTGATCATAATATGCTCGTCGATCATATGTTTTCTGACAAGTTAAAAGGATCCTGCTATATCTTTCAATTCATCTCATGTTCATTCATATTTTCAGTCAGAGGGCGTCAGAGCCTAGATAAGAATTTTCAAAGTGAGGTGTAAAGGTGGCAAATTCCCGTTATAAATACAAAATTATTAAAAATATTGTTAAAATTATGAATCTAGTATCAGGTTTGAATTCAATATGATCTGAGTTAATTATTTTGATAGTAATATAGGACAGAAATGGTATAATTATTACTCTTTCAGTGTAGTGAGGTTTTTATAGGTTAGTGAACACAATGGTGAAGTTTTAAGAAAAACGTGGAGATCTGCCGGTTTCCATTCTTATCTTATTTTTTTATTTTTATTTCTCTTTTACCAGTATCCTTTTAAGATTACTTATGTTATTAAGCTTGAAGTAGTATTGGTAGAGAAATATTTCTTGGAATACAAAAAGCTTACCTACTATTTCTCTCAACAAAGCTGAACCTAGAAAACATCAGGTGAATTTCCGTTCTCCTATCTCAGTTCAATTCATTTTATTGCCATATATCATTAACAATTGTGTACAGGACAAATGTAAAGTAATCAACACAATGCAACCACTTATACAGAAGTGTTCATCAAATGACATTAGTTAGCCTAATAGTTATTTGTGTATCTCTTCAGTATCTGTATCTAGTTCAGTAATTGATTATCTTGAAATTATCTTTTATTTTTAATGCATTGTTTCTTTTAAGCATGCTTTTTGGATGGATCACAATAATCAGAATGCTAGTTTCTCCTTAACTTATTCATCTGTAATCAGTTAGAATGACGTCGTCGTCGAGCAAAACGCCAGTCTCGACACTGCATGAGCTTTTTGTAGTTCAAGGTATAACACCTTACTACAACCTGATCGTGAACGGCATTGGCAGTCACAACCCTGTCTTCAAGTACCGTCTCGAATGTGGAGATCTAGTATCGTTCGGCACTGGCAAATCAAAAAAGGAAGCAAAACATGATGCGGCTAAAAACGCACTTAATCTATTGAAAAACGACGAACAGTCTGCAAAAGGAAGTGAGGAATTATTACAGAAAATGGAAGTTGAGGAAGCAAATAATCCAGTGGAATCACCTTACCAGGATGTTTTAAAGCAGAATGTCGTCGGTGCACTTGCTGCACTCTGCTCATCAAACCGTATCAATGAACCAGTTTACGAACTAATAGGTGAGGAGGGCCCACCACACTGCAAGACATTCACCATACAATGTACTGTTCTGCATCTGAAAGAAGTCGCACAAGCTCGAACCAAGAAGCAGGCCAAGCACAAATCTTCAAAGCAAATACTTGATAAACTGCTGGTGCACTTCAATAATTGTCTTGATTTTGCTGCTATCGAAGAAGAGCTCGACGGCCCAAACAGTCCAAAAAGAAGAAAACAGGCCAACACTCAAAATGAGCCAGCTGAAAATAGCCTTGACCAAGAAGAAAATGAAGTCAAAGACAAATATATAACAATGCAGAAAAACAAACCAGTTGTAGAGAATTATGGAGTGAACATTTCCGAGTATCATATTGCAAATGCGTCAAAAGATATCAACACTTATCTTCATCACCCCAATTTTGAAAGTTTGAAAAGCATGGATATAAAAGAAATTCAAGAAATGGACGATCCTTACTTGTATATTGTATCAATATTCGAAGGCTTGGACTTTGAATTAGAATGGAATGATTTTCCTGCATTGGAAAGAGGTGTCTACTTAAAGTCGGTACTAGTCCATACTTCTCCTCCCTGGTTTTTTATTGGTGAAGGCGAAAGTAAGGAAAAAGCACATAGGTCTTGCTGTACACAAATGTTGAAATTCTTTAAATGTTTATTAAAGTAATGTAATTTTCACTGTGCTAGATTGCAGTTGAATAGGCAAAAGGCTGAAGGTGATCTAATCGTATGATCATATTTATATATTTTTTTCTCTTTGAATTATTTTTCTTTGATTCAATTAATTTTGTTTATTTCTAAGAGTTTTGTTTTTGATAGATTTCAACTTTATCAAGTTTGAACTGGAAATTTAAAATTAGAATCATAAGAAGTTCATTTACTTTCCAATATTTTTCTTGCTTATGTGAAGAATCAAAAAGTGTATTTAAAAGCACATTTGATGATAAATAATTCATTAATCATTGGTTTAATTGGTTTTATTCATTTATTTATTGAAGAATTATTCAAAAGAACTTTATGAGAAAAGATACTGTAATTTCCGATAGTGTTTCATGCTTGAAGGAAACTGGACGTGCAAAAAAATCATTATTTTAATTTAATTTATTTTATTTTCAATTTATTTATTACTTGTTTATTTTCAATTTGATTATTTGTTGATGATAAGGAAACTGGAATCAATAAAAAATCATTATTTTAATTCAATTTATTTTATTTTCAATTTATTTATTAATTGTTTATTGTCAATTTGATTATTTGTTGATAATTGAAAAAAGATTTCTTTCTTTCAATTGTTCTTGTAGACAAATTACTCTAGTGTACTATTTTTTATAGTCTTTTGAATGAAAGATATCAAATTTTCACATGGATTTATTTGTTTCACAAGACCCTCTTTGAACAATGAACAGATCTAATCTAATTGCATATCTGCAGGGAACTTTTACGAAAGCGTTAAATTTTCATCACTAGAACTAACTTTTCTATAAGTGTCATTGACAAACACCTATGAATTGAGATTTTTTACTTCAATAGTACCGACATCAGACATGCAGTCTGATGCCGTGGATAAAAAGTTATCAACCTTACAAATTTGAAAAATTGATTTAGAATTTTCATGTTTTTATTTATTTATTTATTGTTACAATCATATACATTTCAAATAAAATCACAAACATTTTTTTCTTGCATGGGCAGAATGCCTGTGTGCAGGAAAGAGCAACAATATAAAAAGTCTAATGTAACTATAAAATAATTCACATAATGACATATAAAATATAAATACAATACAACATTATATGATATAAGAAAAGTGAAAATGCATGATGAGAGGCGAGATAGAATAGCTTATGGCGAATGGCGAGAAAGGAGAAAAGAGAGAGAATGAGGTGCATGGAACATGTCAAGCCGAGAACAAGAGAATGATTCAGATTATACAAGACATCTAGGTCGTATCCAGGAAGTGGGTTCGTACCTACAGTATAGCAGCTAAGAAGTATAGTTCGGTTTTAAAAATTCAAGTATTCCTATCCTACCTACTTCCAGTAACCACCTATTAACATAATTTTTATAGACACCAAAGGAATATGCTTCAATGGCTTTGATGTGTTGGGGTAATTTTGAATATAAAATATTTGCTTTATAGAAGGAATCAGTTGCATTGATTGATTTGAAAACTCTAGGAATAACTATACCAATATTTACTGAGCTCCTAGTAGTATTATAGTTGTGTCGAACTTGAGTAAATATATCTATTTTGTTCTTGTAAATATACATAAGTAAGGATCTAACATACAGCTGATTGATACTGAATACTTTAAAGTCATTAAATAGGGTTTCAGTAGGGTATGTCTTAGCGGCACCACCCCACCCCCACGCCAAGATACCGTATTGTAGAATTGATTGGGCATACGCATAATATACATGTTTTAGCATTTCAATATCCATTATTATTTTACTTAGAAAATTAAATACATACAATAACCTGCTTAGTTTATTCCTAGTGAAAATAATATGACAATTCCATTTCAAGCGTTTATCAAAAACTACTCCCAAGTATTTATATTCAGGGACACTTTCCACTGTGTCACACGCCACACAATCGTCCAGCGATCTGCACGTGTGCAATCTCAATTCCATGCCCACTGGGTCAGCATCCTCTCTGATAGAAATTGGCATACACTTAGTTTAAGCAACATTGACAGTGAGATGATTCTGGTCGAACCATCCTTTAACTTTATTCAACCCATGTTCTGCATGTCTGTACACCTCATTCCATGAGGAACCATCAAAAAGTTATGACGTATCATCCGCATATAGGAAGCAGTTACCGTTCTGAAGATTTAACTTCCCCAGATTATAAATAAAAATCAAAAATAGAATTGGCCCAAGGGTGCTTCCCTGTAAAACGCCATAATTTAGTTCCCTACTAACGCTGTTTTCTTTTAGAATAGTGACAATCTGGCGGCGATTGGAGAGATAGCTCCTGAACCAGTTCAGTGACCCATCTCTAATACCAATACAGTATAATATAATTTATTAATGAGGATATCCCGGTCAACTGCGTCGAATGTCTTAGCTAAGTCTATAAATAACAAAATAATTTTTCTATTTTTACCTACCAAGTTGTGTATATCTTTGGTCAAATTGAAAATATTATTATTCAGGTTTCTGTCACTCCTGAAGCCAAACTGATTGCTATACAAAATATTATTAGACGATAAATATTCAATTAATTGCTGTCTAATGATTTTTTCCAATATTTTGGCAAGGACATAGGATAAAGTAATAGGCCTGTAACTTATAGCAGGATCCAATTAACTTGTCAGAAAAATCAGCTGTTCCAGTAATAATTAAACAGTGATTTCGACACAATAATCAAAAGGCTTGAATGTCTTAAAGACCTTTAAAGTCTTTAAAAGAACTTTAAAGAAGACCTTTCAAAGAATAACTTTTTAAAAGACCAGTAAGACCTTTTCAATAATCTGCGAGATTCAGCATTTGTAGGTTCAGTATTGTGATCGTCGATCATATGTTTTATGACAAGTTAAATGGATCCTGCTATACTTGAAGGTTTTTTGGACCGCTTTTGTATATTGGAATAACTTTACCAAGTTTAAAGACATCTGGAAATACACCCTCCGTAATACTCTTGTTGACTATATAAGTTATGGGATATTTCAAGATTTCTATATTCTCCTTTATAATGTCGATAGAGATTCCATCTATTCCTGGGGCTGAACCTCCTCTCAACCTACTTACAACTCTCACCAGATCCTCCTCTGTAGTATGCTTTAAGTAAAATATAGAGTCTAATTGGTGCTCACTATCGTCCACAATAACTTCACTGTCAGGGGGAAACGCACTAGCAAGGCTAGCTCCTACATTAACATAATAATCATTGAAATCATTAGCTAACTTAATTACGTTATTGCTATCAAATACATCTCCATCCTGTAAAAAATTACCAATAGGAAAATTTTCCTTGCTTTTTTTGGCTCCAGTCATTTCACCTATACTTCTCCAAAGCTTCCTGCTGTTGTTCCTTACCTCCATAATTTTATTACGATAATAACTTGTCTTGGCTTCTCTAATAGAACTGGACAGAGTATTTCTATACTTTTTAAAAATGTTTCTCAAATTATGATCTAGGGGATGCCTTTTCAACTGTTTGCTCAGCTTATCTCGGTGTCTGATTGATTTTATGAGACTACTGGTTATCCACGGTTTAAGTTTTCTAGTTTTTGCAGACACTGTTTTTTCTGTTATGGCTGAGTTAATGAATTTTTTTAGGGTTTCTACCAATCTTTCAGAAGCTAGATCTACATTATTTAATCCTGTAATAGAATTCCAGTCATGCTCTGCGATAAGGCAACTTACCTTGGCCTTGTCTATGATAGTGATCCTGTGAGGTATCCTAATAGAAACTGCATCCTGAGAAAGAGGATCTACGCCAGCCACAACAAAATAATGATCAGTGAGCTCAGACATAATAACACCCGAACGAACTGTTTCGGTTTTCCTATAGTCTGTGAAGATATGGTCAATACAACTGTTTGAAGCACCGGTGACCCTAGTTGGGACGCTAATGCAACTTACAAAACATCCTGCGGATGGCGAATAACTTTCATTTAACATTTCTATGGTAACGGGTGATGTTCTGTACATTTCTTTTTTAAATATGTTTTTGACATGTTATATACGGTATTTATGTGAAAAAAATTCAACAGAACATCACCCGTTACCATATAAATGTTAAATGAAAGTTATTCGCCATCCGCCAAATTAATTGAATGGTATACCTATACTTCAATATCTAGCATACCTTTTAAGAAAATGAAGAAAAGTACTGTACAATAAAATTGAATAAAAAATTGGCATTTGAAAAAATGTATGTTGTTCTATAAAAATATTTTAAAATGAAAACAATATTATTCAGATGAAAATATTGTGAGCAACCATTCAAAGTATACTTCACCTCTACACATAGCGAAGTAGGGATTGATGGATAATGAAAAACAGAGAAAACGTTGTCATAGTTAAGAAAGTTTAATTTGAAATCGTTGTACACAAATATTACGTGAAGTCACTTCTATTGTATAAACTTAATTACAATAAAAAAGCACAGTTTAATCAAGTATTGGATGAAAGAAATCCTAAGTAACTATTTATGCACTCGAATAGACTACTACTTACACCATCACATAGCCTATACAAGAGAATGTTTGGTTCCAGCCAAGCTGATACTAGTAAAGACCAAAATACAAGATAATCATAAGCAAACACTCATCTTTAGAATGAATCACATACCTACACTCTTAATAATTTGATTCGAAATTGAAACCAGTAAGAATGAATAAGTGTTGTTTCAATTTCAAATATTGAGGCAACACAAATAAATATCTTCAATGTCTTAACAAGAAAATAATAGAAAATATCAACTTACAAACTGGTTTCATGCTTTTTAAGCGCAAATAAAACATTAATGGCAAATAACTGATCACTTTTCCTATACGAAAACCTTTTTCAACAAATATTTTTATACAATAACGTTACTTACTATCAATTCAGTGCTACATGAAAACAAGTGTAGCTGTTACACTAATATTCAATTCAAAGTATGGAAAAAAGATATTTGTCTAAAACTATATTGCAATTTAGTAATCAAAAGAGTAAAAGTTTAAGTACTTTGAACAGAATTATTCCACTCCTTGTTTAGTTTATGTTTGAAACAAAGATCAAATGAATGAGGCCCTTCTCACACTTGGATACTCATCTTGCGGCTACTCAGCGACTCTGATACCAAACAGTCTTTTCAAATGATGACGCTCAGACGATCCTCCAACCGTATTGTCTAAACGTAATCATTTAAAAACACACGTTTGTTATTCCAGACGCTGAATATCCGCGATTTAAGTATCAAAGTGTGAGTAGAGCCTAAGATTTCCCCTACCATGATCCTAGCAATTTCAAATACAGTAAAGGTTAATAAGAATAAGAAAGTACTTGGCGACTGCTAGCTACACAGTAGAAGTTGTCGATGGTAAATTAAGCGATGGCTTCTGAATCTTAGACCCAAATTGATAGTAGAACATGATGTATAATAATTTACAGAAAATTCATCAAACAAATTTGGCACGTTTAAAGTCTGCCAACTAAAAAACAGTAGTTGACAGAGCTAGGAGCTATGTTCCTTCAACAAGTATCAGGACAAGTTGTTTTAATTCAAAAATAGAAATAATGTGTATGGTTTGTATTTCAACACTTGAAGTATAGAAGTATACTCTTTCTAATATAAGTAGGCAAGTTATAAGCTAATCTCAATCAGTCAATTGTAATATAAACTTAGTTTCACAAAACTGAACTAAAATATTTATTTCAAATACATATCATTAATAATCTGATACAATCTGTTGTGCATAATTTTATTTTAAATGAAATTCTATTATAAAAATAGAAACTCATAAATTTTAAATGAAAGAATCTGAAGGCAAGTGTAGAAATTCATATTATTTTGAAAATAAAGAGAGCTACGAAATGTTAAATTTCAAATTGTTTTAGTTATTCTTTCAAATTTGTTAGTTCAGGCTAAAACACATTTCCTCATATTTGATGGATAGAACACAGTCCTTTAAAATTCAAAGCATGCCCCAGCATAAAATATTGTCCAAACGCATGATTTTGTCCATCAATTTAGATCTATAATTTTAATTCACTACACACTAAAAAACACAAAATTTAAACAAAGCTGAACAGGATATTATAGTAATCTTACTTTCTAATTATTTGAAATACATATATCATTCAATTCTTAAACCTTATGTTAGTAAATATCGTATCAAAGAAAAATACCGTACAATTTTCCTTTATCGATTTATTAATAAATATTTCAATGCGTGAAATGAGTTGTTGCTGATTTGCTTACAAATGGAATCATTGTTTCCTCAAATGTATTTATGAGAGAAAACTTCCTTGTGTTCTAGAACATTCTTTAAGGGAAAAACTAAAATTGAATGGACTAGATAGCAGAAACAACATCAAAATTGCATTCAAAGAATCTGGATGTATTGATACTTTTGAATTAGATGGTTTTGGAGAAAACGGGTTTTCAAGTCTAGGTTAGTTCCCCATCTAATTAAGCATTCGTATATTATAACTAAAATTCAACACGAGAAAAATTGAGAGTATTTGACATTCGATTTTTTTTCAATCGAGGAACAAAGTAGTTGGTACAATGATTATTATAATCGTATATATTAAAAACCATGTTTTCTTCTGCTTTGCCAAACATTTTTATTGGTTATTTCATCACGTCAGCATCTTCATTTCGATATATGGGATTTGATGTTTTCCTAGGTTTTTAAATCATCAAGCATATTGTAATCTTCCCTAACTCACATCTTTTACTAATTAACATTCTTCCCAGGGAAGTTTTGAGCAAAATTTACTTTTATAAACTGGGCCAGTTTACGTGATAGTGCAATTCCATATTTCTGTTGAATTTAAAAAACTGGAAAGAAAACTACCATCAAGTATTCTGGAAAATGATAAAAGTCTCAGATATTCCATAAAGCTTCATTCTTTCCAAAAACTCACATAGTTATTGTGACCAAATCTATTTAATTTCATTGCACTTGAAGCTCACCACAGAGGTATTCTCAATACTAGCCACACGAACCAAAATCATACATATGTTTATACAGTATCATTAAATATCATATACACAGTAATTATGTAATTGCTCAATAGGAACATATTACAATATTCATAATGTATGCAACCTGCACAGAACCCTATTGCATTTTACCCAAATTGGTACTATGTCATCTTTCAAATTGCTTAATAACAGTACTTTCACAAACAGTTTCATCAATACAAAAAGATATCAAAAGTTACAGAATAATCGTATAAACCCCAAGAATACATTCGAATAGAAATTCTTTAATTATTTATTAGAACGAGCAGTTGCAAAAAAATAAATGCAAAATCATTTGGAATGAGCATCACAAATACACACACCAATCATACAAACGTATGGTTATCATTCCTTAAGTACCTGAATCTAGTCTTCACACCAAATCACATTATTAGTGGCAGGAAATTCTATAATTGTTTTGACATTTTTACACAAAAATTACATATTTACAAAGATTTTGATATTCTTAAGTAATTTATTCGTAGAACACAATCTCCAGTTGAATTTTGGTGAATTTTACACAGACAAGACAAGCTCAAGATGTGAATACCAATCTCAGTCTTGAAAAGTGAGTAACTCAAGTAAGCCAAATTACATACACGTGAATAGCAGCATAGGTTACTGGCCGGTTTCATGAAATAAACATGTTAGAAAGACATAATAAAAGAACAACTTGAAGTCAAAAACAATTAAGAAGACTTTCAGATATTGATTTCAATCAATTGCAATAATGAACTACAAAAATAATTTAATTGAATACTTTTACCCAAACACTATTAGAAGATACACAATTGACTTCTGGAGCACGTTTCACGAAAGTCACTATCCAAAGGTTACAATTCTAACAGCTGAGTAATATGTAACTTTGAATTCACTATTCCAGCCGTTTCTCGAAATTAACAAGTCAATAACACATCAATCATACAAACAGTTTCAAAAACATAAATTACTTTATATTACTTTTATTTATATTATTTTAGAACGTCAATAACAACAGATATGCCTATTCTCAGTCATTTGTTACAAGAAAACTAGTTATTTCGTGATTTGATTTAAAAAAAAAAATAGGTTATCCTAGTTCTAAACTACATGTTACGTGAAAACGTATATGTTTGTTCAGAGATAGCCAAAAATTAGTCAATATTTCAAATTATGTTGGGCTTAAATAATATCACTGGTTACAGTTATTAATAACTGATTATCATCGTGAGTAACATGTGATTTTCACTGGCGAATATTTGATATTTAACAGCTGACTGAAAGACTCTGATTTTTAGAGTGAAACTGAAAAGTTACAGACTTGTTAAAATTCATAGGTGAAATAGTAACTTGTGCCTTTCGTGGAACAGGCCCCTGGAATGATTTGATATAGGCCTACTTAATGTGGAATATAAAATATACATCGTTTATTGGAAAAGAATAAAACAGTTAATGTTTCAAGTGAAATGTTTGGAAAATAATCTAATTTGAACAGTAACCAAGGTAAATTCAGAAATAAAATAGTGAATGTTTGAATGTCAGAAAAAGACAGATATTTTGAGAATGAATATTTAAAAAAATATAATTTATTGGCGCAATATCATGAAAATATTAATCACAAACGCTAAGGATTACAACTCATAATCCTTGAAATGCATTCATTCAGTTCCAAGGTAAACGAAAAAATACACACAATATTAAACTACATTCAGTACAATATCAAGGTGATTTATGCCATAATTTGCATGAGATAGTTGTATTTTCTCATCAAATGCCTCCAATAATAAATACATTTTCAATTAAATTGTAGAAGGACACACAATACATTGACGTCTATGTACAATGTCTGGAAGGGAATAATTTGTGAAAACTGGCAAAATCAATCAGCGGATTCAATGAAACAGCTAAAATAAAAACCATACTTAGAAAAGAATTGGCAGTTATTTACAAAGTAATGGCACAGAAATCTAGGAAAATTAGAATCAAGCTTGAACCAGTATCAAGCCATTATCAAATTATAAAAGCTTAACTTATGGTAGCAAAAAAACCTACACTCTTTCTAATCTACTTCTAATTTTGCATTCCACCACAATCACATTTTATTCATGTATCAGATAACCAGGTAATATTCTACTTGTCATTGGAAACAAGGTGGTGACAAATTCAATGAGAAATGTCTTATATAAAAAAGAGCACCATCACATTATTACTTCGTCCCTGGTACAAAAAAACTAGAACTAGGTGTATTTTCACCCAAAAAAACACAAATTGTTTTTATCAGATAATATAAAAATATTTGGAAAAGTTATTGAAAGTTCCTGCATTACCAGAAATGTGGGATGCATTTAGAGATAACAAGGATTCATAGTGATATTCTTAGTTTTATAAAATGTTATCAAAAGGATATGGAAAAGCTACATCTAAGTTTATAAAAGTGTAATCTTAACCTAGTGTTATCACTAGGATCTCTACTTTGTCTTGACACCAAGATTGGAATCTCCGTTCTTCAATGAGCATTTTGAATTTATTTATAATGTAAGCAAGGATGACTCTGGAATGGTTCGGGCTTCATGATATTTTGTCATTTTCTTATCGATATAATTCCCAATGTTATATAATTTTTGTTCATTTTTTCAATTCCAATAACTCCTTCAGACAGTGCTTTACTAGGGAGTACAATCATCCGTCGATGTATTAGGAAATATTAAAAATGCCAATATTTACAAGTGTGAAACAGAGTCGATTATTTGATCACACCAGGGTGAATTTTACATAATCATCTTTTTAAGCCTTCAAAACACTGTCCCATCAACCACTGGATTACGACATAGACTGGAAGCAACTTCAATAAGGCACTGGAAAACTTATCCATAATTGCATTAAAAAAAAGATATAATTGATTCCACCTGAGCAATTTAATCCTTATATTCATCAATTTATATCAAAATCTCGAAA
This sequence comes from Laodelphax striatellus, assembly GCA_017141395.1. Taxonomy (NCBI): domain Eukaryota; kingdom Metazoa; phylum Arthropoda; class Insecta; order Hemiptera; family Delphacidae; genus Laodelphax; species Laodelphax striatellus. The sequence continues at coordinate 28,910,555 of CM029544.1, forward strand.
AATAAATATATACTGTACCTACTTTTATAATATTCGTCAATGATTTGTCTTGACAAGCTACACACAATACTTATTGAATAAAAAATTATAAAATTTATTGCGTTTATTGTTACTAATTGATTTTGAAATAATCTATATTCATTATTTGTCATCCCATACTTCTAATTACATATAAATATACAGTATACTTCATCTGTGCCGTATCCAGAAGTCAATAACTTCGAGAAAATATCGTTCGCTTAGAGACAAGTTCTAACTTTTTAAGGGTGGTTGTGAGATGTAACTCCATTACATTACATCTCTTTTCAGCCGCTAGTAATTGAGAGGCAAATCAACTAATTTTTCAAAAATTGACGAGAAGTATTTTGATTGTTAATTTGATAGTTTAAATTGAAATATATTTATTCTCAAAAAAATAAAATACATACGTTTGAAAGAATACAATACATGAATATACTCCTCACCTAGAACGAGTCTGTGTGTGAGGAGGGTGAAAGTTAGAAGTTAGAAAGAAGGACGCAGTTGAAAAATTTCTATGCAAGCTGACAGTCTTATCAATAAATGTTAATGGTCATCCAAATACACAGGCAACAAAGTAGCTTCTACCCCACTTACGTGCTCTTATTCCATGTCAAAACAACTTACTATTAAATATAACTTACATTCATCGGACAACTATCGAGTACTGCATTTATAATCTCATTGCAAATTTGATGGATATATTTGAACTAAAACTTGGAAATGATTAAACCTAAATATATAAAAATATAACAAGTTCGATATAATAAAATGAAAATTTAGAAATGAATTAACCTAGAATATATTTAAATATAACAATAAATATCATTAAAAGGCTTCAATGATAAAGATGATAACTTTGCTTCTGAACCATAAGGATCCAATGGTTTTCACTAATGTTGCACAATGATCTAAATAAACCCTGGAAGACTCAAATTTTCAATCTGCATGCGCGTTCTCATCACTAATGTAAATAAGATAAAAGCACTGGCCTAATTGAATTCAATAAAATCATTCAAACCAGCAATACAATATGATAACAACAAAAATATAAATTCAAACATCTTACTGATAGATGATGATTACGACTGTTTCGAATCCATGTTCGGTACATAATCCATGGCCATCAGGCAAGCGAACATTGTCATCACCATTTTATGCTTGACTTCGGTTATATCTTCTGGTAGAGCATACACTCTAGCACCTGTCTTGCGAGCCATCGAGATTGCGTATTTAGCATTTGCCAAATTATCCTGTAAGAGACAACAGAAAAATATTATTCAACAGTTTTATTAGTTTAATCGAGAGTGGAATAGATTATCGATGCGGGAATTATTATTATTCGATATATACTAGCTGGAATAATAACAGACTCATTAAAACTCCTCTTGGCTTCATCAATCTTGCGCCAGTATTCTCTTTTATAATTAAGATATTTCTGGTACTAAATGTCACGTTGATGACAGTCCTGAGCATACTTATCATCACATTGTACAGGAGTGCCATGTCTCTGCACTCTCTCAGTTCTTGAGTATACCATAATCCTTATTTGAAACCAGATCTAGGCCTGGCTTGTGAGCAGAACAGGAAATGATGTTGAAGACATGCAGAAAATCACCGAGAAATCCCTTGAAACAAACTCCATCATTGTCCAATAGATGCCAGCAAACTCTAGCTAGTAGAAATTCAAAATACTTCAGTGCATGTTCCTTTATTGGCAATATTTGAAAACATATTCAGAGTGCCATGCAATTTTAGAATCATCATTAGCCTTACTAATTTTAGCATCCACTATCAGTGCATCATGATCTGCAACCAGCGGGTTCATTACACTCATACGATAATCAGATCAATCAATATTTGTAGCAATAATGTCCAGACAGTTTTGACCTCTTGTGGGCTTAGGGTCTGAGAAAACAAACCCAGAAGATCTTAGCAAGTGTATAACAGTATTCGCCTCCCTATCTCGTCACATTGAAATGCACATTAAAATCTCCACCAAAAAAATTTTTGTCACCTCCAGCTCGCCTCATAACAAAGCCAAGACAAGCCTCCAGTACAACACATCTACTCATTTCAACATAATACATTTCGTACAAAATTCTTATTTGTGCCGCAACGTAATCACAAATACAACCTACTTTTTCTAATCAATTCAAGTAAATCTACTAAGTACATAGAATTGTGTTTTGATGCTATTGATCTTAGGTACCTCTTCCGAACCACTGTCCTTGACCAGATCGTAGTTGATTGTTCCCGGTTTGATAGCGTCAATCAGGTCAATCACAACCCTCGCATCCTTGACTGAAGAATCCTGAAATTGAAAATACAATACTATGTTATTAAAAAAAATAGATAAAGTTTGCATTAATAAGGAAATGCGAACATACATGAATAAAAACATGAATTATTTGCTCAATAATGTTTTATAAGTGACAGCTGTCCATTAGTGTAATCTTTTGCCGCCGCAAATCAATTGTTTGAGAAACGATAAACAAGAGATTGATACAACTAAGATTGGAATTTTTGAAAAATTATTTTTTCCATTGTATAGAGCGTCGAAAGCTGATTCGAATGGTATGTGATAAAATCTTTTCGGTTGAAAATTTGAGCCAACATCTCGAAAAAGACGCCTCTTCTACACAAATTATCAATTAAAGATCCTTTTTGAAAGTTTTTTTTCTACTATCTCACTTTTAGGTGAGAGTTAACTTATTTGGATGAGATCTTGAAAAAATCATATTTATCGATTCAAAATGGCGGAATCTGGAGGAGGGGTTTGATAGGGGGGGGGGGGGGTTTATATCAATCGAAATATTGATATTTTTGAAAAATCTATAATAGAATAATTAGAGTTCCTAAACCAAAATCAATCGTCTATGATTTTTCATCAAAATAAAATAAATTTTTCAATTACTTATCAACTATATCAATTTTTCTCATATAAAAGTATATTTAGTCAATTTTGGCTTACAAAAAATGAATTTATAGAGAGGTTTTAAATAATCCACGTCTAATAATAAGCCACATTTGCTTGGTTCAGATCCTATAGGCTATGTAAGAAGATTTTGGTTGGTATTGTATGAATATTTTAAAGTTGAATATTTAAATTGAATTACAAGTTGGTTGATATTTTTATTAAAAACATTTCTGAAGAAAATGTACTGTTAAAGCCAATCAACTGAGCAACGTCACACAATGCTCATCTTTGTATTTAATACAAAGTATTACTTGAAATACTTTTGTCATTTCACCCCTTTGCAGGATAAAGGGAGTGTTTTTTAGTAACTTTGAGTAGCCTGCAGCTTCTGAAATGACGTAATTGCAGAAGGAAACGACAAAAGTCCAGTCGCAGTCCAGTCCTATATGTGTGAATCAGCCTTAACACACTCACAAAAGAAACACACACAAGCTCATTTGGTGTTTACTTTTACTGACTGGGTTCGGTGAACAGACTATAGAGGGCGGAAAAAAATTATTCGGCCTAAGGGCGCCAATATTCTAAATCGGGCCCTGAATATATTGCAAAACCTTCCAATATTGCCCCTAGATGAACTTACATTGTACAAATCAAAATATTTCGCAATAATATTGCAGGTCTGTGGGCCGCTTAAAGCATTCATATTGAAGATTTTCATCGTTACCTGAAACCCTTTCAAAGAGCTGGTTTTGTTTGCAGCCTGGAGTTTTCTGTTGACCCACGAGACGATCTCTCGTTCAACGATTGGATTTCCGGTGGCAGCCAGTTGGGTAAGCACCGACAACGTGTAAGCTCTCATCAACTGCCAAATTAGAGCTGCAAACAATATTCAAGTGAAAAAATATAAGAATAAAGTAGAACACAGCAAACAGGTTCTGATCAAAATAAATACACATCAAATAAACTCATAAGTCTCCAATATATGCTTCTTACTTAATCTATGGAGATATCGGATATTATATTCAAAATATTTCAAAAGTGTACTATCTTCGATCGTTAGATATCGTGCAAACGGACAGACAGCCGGACACGAGTACGATCGCAATAAGGCCCAGTCGGGTCATTAATAAATAATTAGCTTCTAATTAATCGGAATTTCACAAGTAGAACATAACATTTAAACTAAAACATACCAAGAGTTAGAGTTGCATTTCCATCATTCAAATCTGTCCCAGCGATTCCAACCAGAGAAAATCCGAGCTGTTTGCCCAATTCCACAGCATAATTACAATTTTCCAACTTCTCCATGAATTTACGTAGTTTGGAAAATTTCCTGAAAAAATGTTAATGCAATGAATATTTGTGACGTTGAATAAATTATTACCAAACTTTGATTACCAAAAAACTTGCCAAACTTTGCTAATAAATTATTACCAAACATGATAAATCAATCATCATCGATACAGCACTTATGATACTGTAACAAGACGTCCAAAGTTATTAACGGGGGAAAATTATCGAGGTGAGTGGCACTGTTACGTATATGTAAAGAGGAAAGACATGAGCAAGGCAGGAGATGGATCTTATACTGGATACTAATAACTGAAACAAACCTTTAATATATTCTTTTTAATGTGTTGATGAAAAGCTAAACAATTGACAAAGCCAGACACTTAGAAAAGCTATGGCAATTGAATTTAACCGACGTACAGTCACGTCATCCGAAGTAGTTCAATGAGGTTTCCACCACATTGTTTCCGTTAAAAGACGTCATTTACGCCGGTTACATTCAAGTAGCTTTTGGCAAAAGTTGGAGTAGCATATCCGCTAGCGATAATACACTCATACAAATTCGAAATAGTTATTTACTCAATTGGAATTTCATATTCTCAAAAGTGATCGAAAAGGATCATGTACGGCCCACAGAGGGAAGTAGCTCCAAACAGTAAAATTAGTTATAAAATAAATAGTTGTGTATATATTTTATATGTGTATATCTATCAACTAATAGATGATTTAGTTTAGATACACTGCTGATAGATTTAGTAGATAAAAATACATGTTAATACTAGAAAATTAAAATTAGCTTGACTTTTACCTGTGAACTCTGCTGTAATTGACAATGCCAGGCTTGATAATGTCGTATAGTTGAAAGATGATCAAGCCATCAGCCAGATCGGAGTACAGCCAATTGACACAAGGAGTGACACCCATTGAATTCATCCAGTTTCTGTAGGTCTTTTCCTCTCTTGTCTCTTCCAAATTTTCCAAGCCCTCAATTTCACCTTCAGGGCGATCTAGACCAGGATGGTTATTGAAGAGGTTGGCAACGAAGGCAAGATTCAACTTGTAAATGCCATTCACAACATCATTCGGTGTAACGAACGATCTGCAGTGAAGCTTGGCAGCTTGCTGGAGCATAACTTCAGCTCTCTTCGTCAGATCAGGCTCCATGAGAGCTTCCATCGATATCTCACTATCTGGAGGAGCTATCTGCCTGATGAGATGAGAGTAGATTTCGGAATCAGCGATGTCGCTCTGGAAGTTGTTGCATCTTCTTGCGACACCAGCATTTTGCAAATGATAGTTGACCCATCTGAGCAGAATGGCTTCGGGCGACAGTTTCATCAGATCTTCAATACCTTCACCATGCGACAGCAATGTTGCCAAGCCAGGGCAGTTCTCCAATGTGATCTGATTGAACAATCCAATCCTGATTATCTGCCACAAAAGACCGAGAACTAAATGAGGCTTTCCTTTGGCCAGGTTGTGAGCATCAATATTGACAATGTTGCATCCAATAGACTGGCTGGAATTCAAGGCTAGTGTCAAATTTTCCAGTTTTGTGTACAGTGTTAAATTTTTCTTGTTGATTGCTCTTTCATCAATCGTATCTGGACAGGAGTGGTTGATGATTTTGCTGAAAAAATAAATTGCATTTAATTAGATAGTTATCGTACTCATGACTCACAAATCCAATTAAATCAAATCCAATAATAAATACTTTGTACACCTTGAAACGTTGCATTTCATAAGATGCATTTTTCAATCAAAATTCATAAATTATATTCATTTGAATTAATAAAGTGGGTAGGGGAATTTGTAACGCTGTGTTTTCAATCTGATTAATTAATTAATTATAAATCAAGTGGTTAAGCTTTTGTATGATATGGTAACGAAGACGAAAGTGTGTTATACAACTACTGTGGAAGACTAAAATAAACAAATCAGTTAATTTTGCAATAAAAAGTATCAACATGAAAGGAAGTTAGTAGAATTCGTTATTTTCTCGGACGGGAAATTTAATTTGAATGATATTTTGAAAGTGTGGATTGAAGATTGGAGGAGTAAAAATTATATGTTGTAATAGAAGATTGGAAATGAAGTAAACAAGCAATATTATTTAAATTCCCTGAAGTAAGATTTTCATGCCTATTTACATTTACATTAACAATAATTTTTCATAATAAATAATTATTGATATTTGTATCAACTACACCAGAAAAAGTAGAACAGAAGATCTCAACTTAAATAATGACAAAGAGTAGTATTACAAATTTGGTTATTTTCGTTAACTATATACACTTATAAGCACACTGTTTATTTAAAAACTGATCAGCTAGAGAGTTCCCCTAGGAAAAATCATTTAAGATTTAAGCCTTTATGCGAGATCATATAAATTATACATACCAGAGTAATATTCCATCCTTCACTTTATCGTACAAAAGTTTTCCTTCGGAATCGATAGGCAGTAGATGTTTCAAGTCAGGATCTGAGCCAAGGTTAGTATTAATCCAATCAGAAAAAGCAAGCTGCTCTTCCAATCGTACAGAATGTGTGGTACCTAGTGGAAAAAATAAATATCATTATAATTTGATAAATAAATAAAAATGAATTGAATGTATCACAATCATGAAGGCATACGTACTTGCCTATGTAACAGATACTCAAAACATTTTCAACAAAGATGAATTCTCTACATTCAAAAGAAGAAAATATATTTTGAAACCTTTCTAGTAATGTCATCTTCGTCGAAATTTCCAATACTTTGAAAAGTAATAGATTGAGTTTCAATTTGAATTATAGTAATTAAAGTAAGATGTCAAAAACTCAAAATAAAATTTGAGAGTAGAATATTTTCTACTTAGTCTAAAGATGCCTTACACGAAGGGAAAAATCCGGTTACTTATAGGATTAAAAAAATTCTTCTCTAAGATTATGTTTAGTGTTATATTTAAATGATAGGAAAATCTAGATGAATCTTCAACTCTATAGATAAAAATCATTTATAGCCGCTCAAATCAGAGACCTTTAAAATGTTGTATTCATAATTCGGAATAATCACAGATGAGGGAAAACCTTTAATAATATAGGGAAAGCTTATAACTTATAATTTATTTAGTTATATATTTCAGCAATGTACAATTGTAATTTATACTCAAGGAAAAGAAACTTTTGTCCAAATTGGTTCATTTTCCAATTTATAAGTACAAATAGTCCAAAAGTCTAGTGTACCAGATTTAAATAAATCACGGATTTCCACTCAACAGTAGTTATAATAAACTAGAAATAACCACATTAACTATTCAAAATTCCCAAAAATCTAGGAATCACAATAAAAATTCACCAAAAAACAAGCTTACTACTATTTTCTATAACTGATATTTTTTATAAAGTCGTTCAACCTAGATAACATAATAATATAGAGTACCTTCACTCGATGCATCAGACATTCCTCCAAGAGTCTCCAAGTTTTCTTTCTTTGATACCACTTGCTTAAAAGTACTTCCAACCTCATTTGCCTTGAGTTCTGTGCAGAGCTGGAAAACAAATAACTGGGTAATGAGTTTCGAAAACAATCATTTTTAGATTGGTACTCGTGTAATTTAAAAAAGCTAATATATTATTTTACTTCAAATTTCAGGGCAACACGTGTCTGACCATGATTTACATATTTGAATGGTTGCTTATACTTGAAGGATATTTATTTGAATAAATGATAGGATAACCATTATTTATCACAAAAATGAAACACCAGATTCAAATTTTGAACAAATTCTTCAGACCAGGATGCCTGCAGTCCAAGTCTTAATTCTGATCTTTAACCCCTTAAATATTTATCTTTAATGTATCCCATTAATCTTTATCATGAATTCGCCTCTCCAAACCTCTCCAGCCTCTCCAATTGGAGTGGTCCGTAGCCGAGGGCGATAAGCGCCCGTCTAATAATCCAAAGGTTCCAAGTGCGAATACAGTTGCCGGAACGGATTTTGACAGAAACGGCCACTCCCGTCTTTCGGAGGAGACGAAAAGCCGTCGGTCCCGACCGCCTAAAAACAGTCGCCATCTCTCATCATCACCCTTCTCATTACCCACGCATAAGCCCAGATCTCATGTGGGCATGAGCCCATGAGTTTTGGATTATTTTGGGAGACTTTTTGAAATATTGCTAGTCGTAAACTGGATGTAGCTGCAAATACAAATTATTGCAGTGCAATGAACAGTATCCAGAGGGAAGATAATTTCAGCTAAAAATTAAAAGAAGGGGAAAATATCAGCTGAAAACTACTCAATAGTTTCTCAGTACACATTCTACATGTGTTATTTTTTCAGTCAGGTCATTAATAATTCAATTTTATTTTAATTCATTATAATGAAATTATCAATTCATGATATGTATTACCGTGTATTTAAATATCGCCAGGTAACGGAAATTATACCTCAATAGAATTCCAAAATTGAGCATTCAAATACCATACTGGAAAATTTATTCATTAATTAGTCTACATACTACATACTAATAATAAAATATTTGAAGAGGACATTAAGAATTCTCGTGACTTACAAACACCAGGTACAATTCCAAAATGTAAATATAAGTTAATTTATTTATAATACAGTACATTGTAAATTCAATTAAACAATAAGTGAAGCTAAAACAACTATCTTGACACTACAAAACTGGGTACATGAACCATTTTCACTTATTCATCTGCTATTCCTTATTCTTATTTACTCAAAGTAGAATGTTCACATGCTGGAAATATTCCACTTTACATACATATTTATGAGTGTGGTAGTGACAACATATCCTTGATTACATTAATGATAGTCACCAACCGCATTAGCATCTCATCTAAAAAACATCCACATCAGTAAAACACCATTATTTTAGTATTTCAGTATTCATCGATAGTACTGTGTTACCTTACATGTTTCAGATTTGTTTCTACTATGTCGCAGAATAAGTCTAGTCAATTTCAGACACTTTTTCATTCAAAACAGTTTTTTCAGCTGCAGTCACTTACACAAAAATCCCAAATAAACAAAACCTACCATCAGCCCCTCCCACAATATAAGAATATTCATAAATTTATTGAAAACTTGTACAACAGATAATTTAATAATACCATCCATTAATCCATTTATAAATGCACAAATCAAGACAATATAATTCCCTCTATTATGAACATCTTCTTCATCAACTTATGAATAAAAATCAAGAGCGAAGTTTCAAAAATAAGAAATGAAAATGTTATGAAATTCTTCCTGGGCTAAGAAAATATCCAGGATTATTTCATGAATACAAACATTCTGAGAAGCTTTATTGTTCTTGAATGAAGATCTATTCCATACCTTTTCAAACTCGACAAATGAGAGACGACCCTGGTATTCAGTCCTTTTCTTGTCATCATAATCTTGAATGATTGTCCTCACTTTCCAGCCGGGAAGTTTGAATCCGCATAGATCCAATGCTGCTTTCAATTCCGCTAAGTCGATGAATCCATCACCATTCTTGTCAATCTGCAAAACATATTCAACATGAGACAGTGAGAAAAATTATTCAATAAAATAGATATATACTGAATATAAACTAGATATATTTTCTAAACCATTTACTCGTTGTTAAGTGGTAGCGTGAACATTATTATCCAAACTTCGCCACGACAGAAAAATAAAGAAGTCATTCTATTATATTTACTGTGATTTTTTATAAGCACTGGGGTTTCATAAAAACTTGGAAATACAGAATTACAAGTGGAGAGGCGGTCTCACACTAAACGTCCAAAGTTAGTCCAAAACATATATAATTTACACTAAACAAAATCAAGAAGAAGTAGATTATCAATTTTAAATCTTGAAAGGTCTATAGATAAGCCGAATTAACAATGAATGATTGGAAATATTTACAAATATTTAATATAACTTGAAAAATGTTTCTATGAGTTTCTATGTTTCTACATCTATCTCTTTAGTGTGAGATCGCCATTCCACCGTGTTTCTCGACTTCTAAATTTTATGAAACATTCCCCTGATATCAATTTTTTTATTAAGCCATGATATAAAGCATATTGTATTAATATGAAGCTTTATATTATTGATTTATACTAGTATAAAGTATGTACCCAACAAGATTCAGCGCAATATGATGATCTCGTTTCATGATGAAACCAATTATTTTCAGAAATTGTCAATTCTACAATAACATTTAAATCTGAGCCATGGAGGAAAAAAGGAGAATAAATTGCTTGCATCATTGTTAAAACGCAAATGCGAAGGTGACCTACTGATTTAGATATCTCCAATTCACCAATTTAAGTCTATCAATTGATCAAACTCAACTGAAACTCTGTAACAAGTCTCCACAAATGGCAATCGAATTCTATGAAAGTCGAGTGGGTATTGGAAATAAATCTATTTCAACTTAACAGCTTGTATGTATTTTAAAACATCCTACCCTTTCAACTGTGACTGAAAAGTTATTTTTTGAATGGTCTATGACATGATTAAATGGGAGGAACAACTGGTAAAGCTTCTCACCCCAATGTGAAATCCAATCACAGATAATACCTCATATCCAAGGGATGATGAAAAAATTAAAAGCGAAATTTGAAAATTACAAAAGAATTTTTTTCTCCTCGTTGAAAACTATTCAAGATCTACCGATTCGGCGTTTATGCAGGAATAAGAATTTTGATAACATTTAACTTAATTGAAGCATCTTAATGTAAGTTGGATAAGCCTGTCCAAGGATTCATATTCATTCAGTGATGTTTGAAAAATTGCCGCTAAAAAATTTAATTGAGGATTTTACAACGGAATTCCACTTTTAGTCGATTTAGCATTTCATAACTATTCTCAGTATTGCAATGAATTTATTGCTTATAGTACAGTATACACTGGAACTGAATTCAGCTTGCTAGAAGTACTGCATTGTGAAACTAATGAATGAGTGGGCTAGCATTATGATTATAAATAGGTCACATATTTTGTATACCAAGATACTCCCCCAGCACACATACGCTTAAAAACATTTCTTCAAGATGGATGAATAAAAACGGTTCCATAAATAGACACAAGATATCAAAGCAGGGGGTGTAAACTGGTTTGATGTTTTAAAAAACGGTAGAATACTTTTCGAAATTGTGACATTGTAAAATAACATTGAAAAATTTCATATAGACCTATTATTCATTACCCTTCCTTCCATCACCCAAACACAAACTTATAATTCACATAACTGCAAATAATAATCATTTACCCTTATATAGAGTGTTCGGAAATTAGGGACGAATTTTATTTTAAACTGCAATAAAACATGACTGGACAAACTGAAATGAGGACACTGACGAGTAATTTTTCTGTGGAACGATAATTCTAGATATTCAAATGATAGAGATCAAATTATGCATTACCCTCCTTCCATCGCCTACATACAAATTTAGAATTAATGTTACAGCAAATATACAGTTGTGATTGTATTGATCACTCTAATAGGAAATAGAGCACTCTAAACCTTTATTGAAAATTAGAAGGTTGAACAATAATATTGCTTCAATAAAACAATATAATAATTTTAAATACAATTCTATGATAAGAATAAAACAGAAAACTTACAGATAATTATTGTTAGCCTACCTAGAATTGCCTTACATTGGTTACATAGTGGATGTCTTCTATTCTAAACTAAAAACCTTTTCAATTCTTCAAGGTGGTACAAAAGTAGGCCTATGCTCAATTCTTCATTCATCACTGCAAATATTGTAATATAGTTCAATCAAATTTTGGTATTAATGATTGAATAACAGATTATTTTTATAGGACACCCTAAATTCTTTCAATAAAAATAAGTGATTGTTACGCTTGTCAAATTCTTTACAAAATAATCAATGCAAATGATATTATGCTAATCACAGCACTATGTTGAAATATAAGAGTTTCCATATTTATTCGACACACTACCCTATTTTGAACAATAGCTTGTTTATGCTAAAAGACGTTCGTTTCAATTCAATTAGTTTTCATGATTTGTCAGGAGTTGATTGAAAAACAGAAAAATTCTGTCCAAGAGGAGGAAACTTTTCTTATCCTACCGTTATCAGTTCCACCACTTTCCCTTATCTGATTCTTTCCAACTTTCAGAATATCATTTCGTCATATCATTCAGAATACAGAGAGTTTGCAATAATTCAATACTATCACGTAGGTGAAATTTGTTAACAAAAGCAATAAGCTATTATTTTCATGATTCAAATACTTGCACTCAATCTCCACCACTTATCTTTCTGCAAATGTCAATAGCTAACCTGTTAATCACTCATAAGTTTGCTTTCGTTATCTAACTCCAACCTTATCTGAGTTCTAGCATAAGTTCAGAGTGAGACACTATTCCACGATAATAGATGTGGTACCATAGGAGTGTGACAGCTGGTGCTTTGTTCTCAGCTAGCCTACACCCATCGTAAAATTTCATGACTGTATCTTTGAACTAGTTTCATAGAAATGACTATTTATTCTATCTTGAGTTCAATTTCGAAAGGTATCAAGCCGATGGCTAATCAATACATAAGTCAGAAGAACATACTTTATTGGCTCATATTCTTGAACATAATCGTAACAGTTGAGTTGTGGTTGTTAATGTCTTCATGAGAATGTTTTATTATGAAAGATAATGAATTTGCTGTAATACTTCGACGATATCTTGAATTTTCACAATACTAACCAGAATTATTACTACAGATCATAATTAATTACAATCAGTCATGTCCTACAAAAACCAAAGGTTCGGAAATCGGAAGCCACTTTCAAACTGTGGATCCCTCTCTCATCATCATTCCTCTCATTATCACCGTACAAGCTAAAACACATGTTTGCAGCATTTTCAGCAAAAAAATTTCATAAGAATCATGATGTTCGAAGTTGAGAAGTACTCAAATGCTAGACCGTAGTCTATGCAAAAAGTTACTTAAAAAACTGATTATATTCCAAACAGAGAATAGATTTCAGATTTAATGAAAGAAGAAAATGAAAATGGTAATAATTTGAATAGGGATTTAATAACTATCAGATACTTTATAAGAATTTAGTATCTGAATAGAGATTTAGATAACTATAATGAACAAAATATATTTTTCTTAGCTTAGCTTTCATTCTATTTCTTCTTCATTCCGAAAATTACAAAATAAATTTATCTCCCCACACAGACTCATTTAAAACTAATTTAAAATATTTTTAGAAACTCCATCAATTTCCATTGATCTTCTACCAACAAACTCACGTTGATAATACATTTCCATAACAAGCCGTGGCGAAGCGTGGTATACTTAATCGGTCATCGCCGGGTATATGTCCTATAGGAAATATACCCGGCAATGACCGGTTAAGTATACCACGCTTCGCCACGGATAAGAAGAACATGTGAATAAGATTAGACAATCTTATTGTCTCATTTTAGTGATGAGAATGGTGCTTAGATATCGGATACAGTACGGTAAATTAAAAGGTTACCAACACTAAAGTATTAGGTACATGATTATCTCACAAGACAACGAATCTACTCCTCATATAGCACCTGATTTCACATTGAATGAAGTAAATAAAAATAAGGTATTGGAGAGAATTTGAATAGAGATTTTCAACTAAAAGAAACCATTAAAGTTTATCACTTAGCGTAGCTTCTACTCTAATGAGTTCAAAATAATTCTCCCTCCAAATTCTCATTTGAAGCTTGTAATAAAAAGCTAATAGAGTTTCATAACGTTCAATTTAATAACTACAATAGAAAGTACAACCCGTAAAAACCATACACGAGCGGTAAGTAATACAACTGAGAGCTTTTAAATAACCTTACATGATTATGTAAAAGGATGTCTATTAGCCATGAAAAGAAACGAAAAACTGAATAATAATGGATCCTTAGTAGACCCATTTATCCGAAAGATCTGGGATACTGGAAGCATTCCAGTAGAAGAGAGCGTTGGTGGAAACAATCAATCATTAACCATAAATGTAGTGTTATCTGAAACAAGCTTTTCTGACATAATATTATACATGACGAAATGGGTTCGCACCATTTAAAGCTGGTTGTAGTAAGAGACAAAATAAATAATCGTCCAGCCTTGAGATAAGTAGCCAGTGGACGTAAATATGGAAAACAAACAAAACTGGAGAACTCTTCCTTTCTGAAAGCCAAGTGTTGAGTGAACACCGAACAATGCTTTTCGAACCGAGTGAGTTTCCTTATAAGATAGGCGGCGGCATAAGTTTAAAGTTGAAGTTAGTCTTGGATCTTACAGTTAATTTGCATAGGACGCACCCACGCATACTCAACGCAACAAACCTGCTTTGCTGACGCTTCCTTTAACAGACATCAATGGACAATGAGCTGGCTGATTAGTTATTCCAATAATGCAATGCAAGGTGCTTCGGAATCAACCCGGTTTTTACATCGTGGTCTGGTGGGCACAGTAGCTCAAATATCTACCCTTATATTTTATATTAGAAATACAATAAAAAATGTTATTACTCAGTAAATATATTTGAGTTTATCCACTTGGACTAGAGACGTAATCTCACAAAAGACACAGGCAAAAATTTGGAATTGAATAGTATACTTGAATTATAATTGAACTAGAATATTCAATATAGAATGTTGGAAAACTGAAGTACAATATTCAATAGGCATAAAAAACTGAACTATACTTGAATAACTAACGTGTCGGCGTAGCACGTACAAGATAGGGAATACAAAGTATACCGATACGGAAGTTACATCTATTAAAGTATAGAATGTTAAATTTGGAATATATTGGAAAACTGAACGATGTTTCCACCTGAGAAGCTGTCTGCAGACATGGAATTCCTCAAACGCTTGCTATCTATGATTGCCTGCTCCGTCACTAACATACATTTAATTAGATGATAACCATTCATTTACAAAGCTTGTTTCTGTGACAATACTGTATCTGTTTACGAGAAATTTCATCTTGAGACCAGGGAGTATAGGAGAACTCTATTAATCTACTTCAATTCTCTCTGCTTGAGACCCCTACTCCTTTTTCAAAGCACATACGTATCGAGAAGTAGAAGTTTGGCTTCATTTTAAAGCCTGCACGGGAATTATTTTATGGACTACACATACATAAAATGAGGAACACAAGTTTAATTGAAAATGAATGTTGAATTTGAGTTCAGATTCAAGCAGGCTCTCAAACATCAATATCGTAATTTTATGACATGTTAACATAACATGCTAATAATGATGAGAAAAATGAACCCAGGGCCATTAAATTGATATACAGGTTTTTTCTTACTTTTCTAAGAATATTGTTTAATCAAAATTCGAATATCGCTGTATTTCAAGTCAACAGTAAGCAGGAACAACCAAACACGAATTGATACCACAATTATACATTTTTGACTTGCTAGAAAAATATTGAAAAACAGACTCAACTGTAGCTTAATCAAATGCAAGAACTGAAGAAAGACACGTTGAAGTACTGAGCGACATTTTTAGAATCTACATATCGAATTACAATTTTATCAAAACGTTTCAAATATTGAATAGCATCGAACAATTCGCAACTTTCTGTATTGACTTTCATTTCGCTTAAAACCACTAGGTATCGCAAATACAACAGGTAAAACAAACACCTGATAGGAAACAACAACCGCAGCTTGGATTACGAGTATGTTGAAAAGTGCGACCTTCATTTCATTCACTTGATAGTCACGAAAGTAAACAAAAGCCACTTGATTGTGCCTATATCAGTTGGCCTAACGTTCAATGCGTTCACAAAGCAAATTACATCAACTGTGCTTCAGTTGACTTTGCTAGATAAAATGCTATAAAAAACACACAACTTGATGAAATTATATAAGAAAAATAATGTAAAAAAATCCAGCCCTCAAAGAACCTTACGATATTGAATTTTATATTCAAACAAGCAATAAATAAAAATGTTTAATAAGGGTATTTATTATTTATTTCAAGTTTGTTTTGAAAATATATTTATTTACTGTTAATATTTTGCTGCCACATACGTTCGTGGGTAATAAATGTAATCAGATAATATTTCCCTGAGGGTGATGTCCGCATGAGCCTTTGGCTTGTGCGTGGGTAATGGGAAGGTTGTTGATAAGAGGTGAATATTATTCAACGACAACTATCCAGGCAACCGGTACCGACGTCTCAAAGTGCCCTCAGAATCAAATGTCACACCAATTTAGAATTTTAGTCAGAAATTTAGAAGTTCCAATAAAGAAGTAACTAGATCATGACTATGGATGATACTGATCAACTATTAGGATAAAATGGATTCATTGAACAGAATGTTCGAAAACCCCGCTAGGAGTCATAGGGAATCGGATCCGGAACTAAAAATTAGTTTCCAACCATATGTAGGCCTATTCATCATACTGTAAAACATGATTCACCAAAAATGATTCACCTTGCCGCGAGTCAATCCCGCACCAAACTGGTTATGCTAACTGTATTAATAAATGCTGCTACGCCTGTATTTGAGTAATGTAGAATGATTAATGAGGACGGAAATTTTCGGGCCTTACTCATTCGGGAAGTGGTCACGCATTCGAATACAGTTTTGACCCCATACCTCAATCGTTATCACACATGAAATATGATTCACAGGGTTCATTCATTATATATTTCATCTACTACATCCCAAAGTTAATTACTTACATCAGAAATTCAGAAATAAGAATTTTTAGCATTCTACCCACACCTACTCGTTGACCGGAACGATGCGACTAGGACATTTGCGACTAACTATAAAAATGAGGACATTTGCGACCAACTCTGGGGTGTTTCCTGGAAGTTCACCCTCCAGAAAGAGTTCCTTCAGGCTTCCCACCCTCTCAGACTTATGAAATCTAAGATAACTCTATCCCTTATCTTTCTTGGGTCGATAAGTACGTAAAGTACGGTAAGTAATGAATTGGAATTTCGTTTCTATTAAAAAATTTAATTGATCAATTATTATGAAGTAAAGAATTCAAAGTAATCAATAACTTGACTTTTAGGTGTTTGAAATTACCAGCATTATTCTGCTTCCAAACAATACTATGTCAATTAAATATTCTCTTTTGCTGACAAATTTCAAAACTGATTATTTTTCTTTTCACTGTTAAGTATGATGGTTACATTGAATAAGTTGAAGAAATATTAAACTAGAGAATCTACGGTGTTCCACAGACAAACATAAA
The DNA here is from genome assembly GCA_017141395.1 of Laodelphax striatellus. NCBI lineage: Eukaryota > Metazoa > Arthropoda > Insecta > Hemiptera > Delphacidae > Laodelphax > Laodelphax striatellus. The sequence continues at coordinate 28,927,998 of CM029544.1, forward strand.
CATAAACTGTTCAACTTTTGCTATTAATGTCCAACCACCTGTTGGAAACACCCTGCTCCCCCTTGTGACGGCACCCTTTCAGTGGCCTAAGTCCTTGGTCGCATCGGTCCTATATAATCTAGAACTATGCTGAGTAAATTGTTTGGTTACCGGTATTCCAAAAATAACTTGAAAGTTATTACAAATATCATAAAAAAACTGAGCTTGCTGATTAGAAAATCCCTTATAGAAACTTGTCATTTTTGAACAGTACTAACTCATCACTTGAAACTAAAGAACATAAAATAAAAATAAATTAACACGCGAATACTGTAGGTAGAATACCTGATCAATTGGAAATTTTCATCAAATTCCTTCCGTCTTGTAACACTGTGAAATATTACAGATTACAGTACAGTAATTTACTACTAATCATTGAACTTATAGAATGTTACTGAACGCATTTTTGCATACTATGTACACTACTTTTCCAATCAATTGGAAGACTAAACACAAAAAGTTTAGTATTATTACGCGAGTCAAGTAGAAGAATGTTATACAAAGATCTCCCTAACCAAGAACCACAACACAGTTCTATATTTATTTTTTACTGAAGATACATTTTCTCTCTATTGGTTAACACCAATTTTCAAACTCAAAACTTCACTCACATTACTTAAGGATTGTCCTGTCCTGTTGACTGGTAATGTCACACAACAGGACAAACCGATATATTTGTATAAACGGTATATTTCTTGGTTTTAAAGTTATAATATAGTGCTGAATCAATTGCGAATAATAATGTATATTTTTGGGTTTCAAGTTATAAAATAATGCTGAATCAATTGTTCAACAGTTTCAAATAGTAATTAAGGTCTTCGTTAATGCTCTGGACATGATGAATAGCTTCAAGGTCGGTATTTCATTTAATATATTCTTATTTGGAGGCAGCAAGAGTGAAGTTTGTAAACATTGGAGGCAATTTAAGCCTTTCTAAATCACTCATCACAAAGCAAGAATTCAGCACAAGCAATCAGACTAACGAAAATAAATTGAGGCGATTAGCAATGATTGGAACCTGTGTGTTGAATCAGTGGTAATACCATATTCAGTTAAAAAAGCAAGCAGGTCAGTGTCACTGCTCACTACACGTATTTCCTGTTAGTGACATTTCTATTGATGTCCTTGCCACGGCTTATCCGTACATTTGAACCAACTGCAGAACTAATTTATCTTAAAACACGAACTGGAGACCACATTTAATACACTTTGTTCATCAAATCTTCATTCACAATTCTTTCATTTAATGATTATTTTGCCTCACAATCCTTACTGAACAAAATATAATATTTGTCTAAAATTTTGTTTTTTACATTATTATTAAAATAAGATCAAATGGTAAAGTTAACAGTTGTGTAATAATATTTTTAGATTTAAAATCTAAAACATTTTCAATATAAAAATTTACATTAGACAATTATTAAGTTTTAGTCATAGTACAATAAATTTTGTTTTATTACATTTTTAATACAAAAATATTAAAAACTACAGTTGTGACAATATTTTCACGTTTAAATACATATGAATTATCTTGGTTTGATATACATAATAGTTATGTTTTAACACAGGAAAGGAGAGCTCAGAATTAGAGGATAGCTCCGACTTATCTCTGGTTCTAGTCAGAATACGATTTGGTTCTGATTAATAGGAAATGATTAAATAGTACAGTGTTTCAACAGTATTTACGTGTCTCAAACTTATAAGAGTTTTTGGAACACATTATTAAATTTTAAAACATTACGGAGAATTAGAATTTTATGCTATCATAATTATTAAAAATGAAATATCTCAAGGTTTCAAAGTTCTTCATTAAAATTGAAGTTGAGCTCGTTATTTTGTTAAACTACATGAAGGAAAATAGAATTCTACTCAATTGATCAAACTAATGGATTATTGTGGAACAGGATACCTATTTCTAGATATTGTTGAGATTCTTTAGAATGGATATGTTATCTCAACCACAATGAAGCGCTTCCTTTTTTCCGGTTTTAAAAATCCTTCTAAAATCTATAAACCCTTTTAAAATTTTATAAAGCTCATGATACATACATGTATTTTCCTCTACAGGCTTTGTGAATACTTCTATTCAAGTACGGTATAGCATATCATGAACAAAATTCATCATATTCAAGAAAAATTAATTTTGGTAGAAATTAGTTCAACAATATTATTATACCTCATACAAGAGAGGCAATTACACCACAAGTATGGAGCGAGACTATAGTGACACTATAATTAAACGAAATAGTTTTTCAAAAATAGAATCACAAGAAGTGTTCTTTACTCAAAGTGACATGAGAGCACCCTAGGACCCAATCATTTCATAGAGCAGAGGATTCCAATATCCAATACAAGCAACTTTTATTGAAGTCTACTAAATTCTGTTTGGGTGGAGGGGAAGCGTGGTCGAGCCGGTGTCTAATCGCAACAGACTTACTGACGATTCAACTATTAAACTGATATTATTTTTATATAAATAATATTGTTGAGAAGCTACACAAAGAGTGCCAATACTTTAGTGAAACCTGCAAGCCAACTATATATTCTGGCTGGAACTCAATTGAAACTTCCAACATAAATTTCATTACCTCAAGCATAACTCATAACTATCCGAACTACATTTATCAAGATCGAGGTTTAGTAATATTATTATAGATTTAATTTGATCCAAGATCCAAGTGATTTTGTTCAAGTTTTGATTTCCCAATACCTCTCATTTTCCTCCTTTTATTTAAAGTAGTATAGCACGATCCTTTTAACTTGTCAGAAATCAGCTGTTTCGGTAATAATTAAACAGTGATTTTGACACAATAATCAAAAGGCTTAAAAGTCTTAAAGACCTTTAAAGTCTTTAAAAGACCTTTTTAAAGAAGACCTTCCAAAGAATAACTTTTTAAAAGAGCTTTTCAATAATCTGCGAGATTCAGCATTTGTAGGTTAAGTATTGTACTGGTGGCCGAGTAAAACATATGTTTTCTGACAAGTTGAAAGGATCCTGCTATACTGTATTATATTCGATGAATTAACAATGCCTTGCAGTATGTTAGACGTTTTGATGTTGGGTTTTGACGTCCAATCATAGTCATATTGAATCGATTTCATTGTCAAATCACAGATAATACAATGCTCATTTGTTCAAGTAGTGCAGTCACTTCAACTGACTTGAAAGGAAAAATGGTGCTTAAATCGTGTGTTACTATATTATTTTTGTGATATAATACTGAAAGTGAGTGTCACATTGACACTGAATTTTGAATTGTAAATTTTCACTTTTCAGTCAGCTCAAGTATCTAAAAATGATAAAGACTGATTCTAACGAATTTTAGAAAAATATCATACTATTGGAAACTGTTTTCGACCGGGACAATATTTTACTCACTTCATTATAGAGATAACACTGCATGTATAGATAAGAGCGGAAGATCGCAGAGTATCCCGTTCATGTAATGTATGAAGAGCCAATTGTGAGGCACTATCAGATCAGATTGTAATATAAAATGACTCATCAAAGAAAAATGTTTCCAATCTCTTTCATACACTGCAGCACGCTAATGTATTCGTACTTGTCATTCACTTCATATTATCATTCACTTTATTCCTATGAAGGGGGACTCAGGGGAATTCATCTGGCAGAGGAGGGAGCCTTGTCCTGGCTAGAGGAGACTGCAGGAGAGCTTAACATCTGACAATACATATTTATGTAGAATATTATCTTATTAATATCTGTTTACTGTCTAATCCTATATGTGTGTACATATTTTTTCATTTATTATTATTATTATTTTTACTGAACTGGCCTGAAAAAAGCATAAGCATTAAGCATCTATATATTCACTTCATACATCTAATTAATACCTCTGATAAGAAAACTAATGTTTGAAAGCGCTAGCAGCTGTAATTTTAGAATCTTTAGATGATAATGTTCGTTTGTGATAAAGAAAGGACTCGACTATGATCCATGTTCAGGGTATTGATAATGATATATTAGGCCTCTTACTTATTAACCACACGTCATACTACTATCAACCACTAGCCTTCTACATCAGGTTCTAAAGAGAAAGCTTTTTGAATAGTTCAACCCCTATCTAATTGTAATAACAAGAATCACGGGGTTTGGAATTTAAATGCCTTAATTTCGGTCAAGACTATTATGACAGCAGCAATACTACAACCAAATTCGTGATACTCTGAACTTGATTTGTTCACTACAGGTGAGCGCCGCAAATTGTAATTCGTTTTGTAATCAGAATAGCAGGGCAAATCGATTGCCAGAAATTTGAAGCCAACTTACTAAATACCGTATATTTTATGAGAATTACGCCGTCAAAATAAACCAAACTACTGTCATTGAAATGATACAATCATCTAGAAAATATTTTTCAATTAGAAGAGGTTTAAATAATGAGAATATTTTGAAGAAATTCATATGTGTTCCAATTCGAGGGAGGCATTGGGAAGAATCTCAAATTTTTTAATCTGCTATCACTCTATATGATCTCATCGTATAGAGTGATAGCTAATTTTGCCCAGCTCATCAAGACAGTCTACTGCAAAAATCGGTTTAGACAAAATCAAGCGCCCTTTCGGTACGCCCTAACCTCACTAGTTCGACCTCCGATCGTTGTTAGAAATTGGAAATTCTTTAGCTGAAGCACCACTGCACCGGGTCACTCATCCCCTTAGTCAGATAAACCCACTTTTTTGAAGTTGTCAAATATTCTATCATTGCTGTAAAGTAAAGCATTCAAATATCTGATCAAAAGGAATGTTACACTCTAAGAGTTTGAGTATGATTAATCGTCTTGTGATGCTTCAAAATTCTTCAAAATTTTCTCCTCTTTTGAAGCAAGTAAAACTAACTGCAACCAAATAGGTTATGGCACGCAACGTCGGCGAAATCAAAGTTTGAGAACTATACTCTTGAAATCGATTAAACAAAGTGTGATACTTACAGCAGTGAATTGTTCTCGAAGTTCTGCAGCTTCGTCGGCATTCATTTTTCCAATGTCCGAAAAAACTTTGTAACCGCTAACAGTTGACGCCATTCTCGGTTTATAAGTTCAACGCAATTCTAAGTTAAAAATTAGAAGAATAGTTTAAATCACTGATCACTCAACACTACGGACGGATAGGAATGAGGATGAGGACTTGACAGCATAACACTAACACACCACAATACAAGTATAAAATGCCCAGCAAAAACGTAATCCTTGGACACTGTCACTCGAGACAATCACAGATTACTCATCAGGCAGGAGCCTCGCCTTGGTGAGTAATATTTTTGCGTCTGTGGACATTGCTGAGAATGTTTGGGAATTACCGAACAGCTGTTTTGAAAATAATTGTAGAGAATTGCATGGGTGGATGATTTAGATCTATTAAATAATATTTAAAATAAATAATCATATAGAATTCTAAATAACTAACTTCTATAGAAACGTGATTTGAATCAAAAACATCTTATTTTTATATTACTCTAGCATTTGCTTTTTTTGTGTTGGTAACAGATTTACCGCTGCTATTCAAAATATTCGTAAGGTAATTTATAGGGCTTATGAAAAATGTATTGTAGGCTAATCTCACAAGAAAATGAAACATTCTTAGAAATTATAATGAAAAGTATTTCAATTATATTTCATTATAGATCTATGAATATTTGGAAGACCTTATTGATGATGATAATAGAATAATTCCGTATGATACACATACAAAGTTTGATCAATATCGCTCTTTCGATGGCATAGTAACCAAGGAGATCAAACTGTTTTATTTTAATTTATCGCAGAAGCAGTTTTTTATAAATATTCAAATATTGTTGTATTGGAAATTCAAGGCCTTTACATTCTGCAGTTGCTATTTATTAATTCCAAATCAACGTTTACGACCATCAAAATATAACTTCTAGATTCTAGACTATTCATGATTTAAGAAACTTTAGTTGCCATATATTAGCAGAGACAATGATAGTAAATTGATTCTAATAGTATTTCTAAATAAGAATTTATAATTATTTGAAAGTATTGAGGTAAGAACACCAGACTAATGATTTCATCGATAAACTCATCAAGCATATTCATATTATTATTATATACGGTATATATATATAGTTATCATCATTATACATGAAAATATTATTATAAAATTTATGAGAGATGTCTCATAAATATTACTGCACTATTTTGAGGTCTTTTCAGAAGAACTCAATTTTTTTTCAATTAAATAGTTTTTGCTCATGACATATATGCAGAAATCTATTTGAAAAAAATAACAGCTCATATTTTACAGTGTATTTCTATTAAGATACAGTCTCATTTTTTTGAAATCGGTTCTAGTTGTGTAGTGAAATCAATATGTGTGGTTCTCCAGCAAAATACCACTATTTTCTCCAAGAAATAAATATTTTTGTAATATATAAAGTATATAAGATGAAAATCTTATTTGTTTTATCAATACTACTACAGAAGAAGACAGTGTGCTCCTATACCTGTATTTCAGTGTAAAAGTAATAACTACTGGTGATTATTTCCTGATCCATTACGAACTTCGATGTATACACTAACAATTCACTTCACTACCGACGTGCAGTCATGTTATTTTAAATGAAAGAGACAGAATTTGTCTACTTACTGCGTTAGTACTGAGTCAGTAACTCGACAAATTCTGTTTCTTACATTTAAAATAACATGAGTGCATGTCGGTAGTGAAGTGAATTAATATAGTAACAACTTCTATTATTGATCAGTGTTGAGCAATATCAGTTGTCCTAAAAAATTACCACTTTTAAATGTAAGAAATGCATTCTTACAATGAATATTAGATTGGTCAAACATTATTTTTGTGTACAGGTTTTGATGGGTCAAGATTTTTCTCAAGAAGAATAAATGTTTGCCAAAGAGAATATGTTTCCTCGAGCTGAAGGTTAGTTGTATTTTATTAAAAGAGAATTCAGCACCTACACTATAACAAATCAAATCAACATACAATATACATCTCGATTTAAAGTACGGTATATAATAATATTATTGCAAATAAGCTGTAAAACCAGTATAAATGGATCAGATTGAAAGATATATCTGGCAATGAAAGATGTCCAGAGAAAATCATTTCAGAACTGGAGAACTGATTCGAAAATTAACCGCTACAGACAAAACGTTGACAAGTGTTAGAAACATTCGTAATGAGGGTCGCATTCGCACGCTTCTTGCCAACCTGAAAGTGTTGGAGAATGAAATCTCAAGCGTACAATCCGATTTTGATAAACGGACTGATGAAATGAAAAGAGCTGAAGAGAAACTAAGAAAAGTTTCAGAAGAGATCTGTGATAGTCATAACGACTTGGCATCCACAAGAATTGATTTGAGAAAACAAGATAAACTCGCATGTATGCTTCTGAGGAAATTGGAGCTCAGAAATTCTGAAAATAGCATTCTGATTAAAGAGATCAACTTTGTCAAACAAGAACTGAAAAAAGAAAAAGCTGATTTATCTGGAACGGAGATCAAGTTGAATAAGGCTCTCGCAAAATCAGAAGTAATAAAGGGGAATTCAGTTTCTAGCAAGCAAGAAATAAAAGGACAACGACATTCAAGCGTTCAGAAACAGAAGGAAGTATCCAAGGAGATGAAAATTCTAGAACAACAAAAGCACGAATTGGTTTCACATTTCAGGAAACAAGGATTGCTGGTTGAGAATCTCCAGAAACAAAAAGATGTATTGAATCGTGCTATATCAACTGATGTTCCAGCAGATGAACTTCTAAGTTTTTTCGATTCATCGTGTGGAAATTTTGAAAAGCAAATGTTTGAAAATACTGATATCCTTCATGATTAATATAGTTTATTAATTATCATAATTATGTTTTGTTGATAAATTTTTGAATATGAGAATAAATAAATAAAATTATTTACAATTTCTAGTACAGTATTCATGAACACTCTCCTATGATAACCCATAAACTGATTTGAAAGAGGTCATTTGAAATAATTAATAAAATGAAATAATGAAATCCAGAATAGCATCAATTACTCTTTATTCAGCAATGGTAACAATAAATTTAAATCACCAATTTTACAAAATTTGCAATCAAATAAATTTGAAAAATTATTAATAAAGAATACCAAAATGATTATAAGTAAAAATTATTAAAACAAGGAATACACTTCACAATGTAGTCACATTGTAGCAAGGTTATTAGAGAGATAATAACCTTGAAATTGTAGCTTCAATTTATATGCTTCCAGTATTAACATGACGTAATGGTGAGTGAGAAGTATTTTTCATTTTCATGGTGAATTACAAGGTATCTACTAAAAGTGCAGTCCAGAAATTATTCAAAAGATAAGACTTTCACTTAGCAATCTTAAAACTTTCAGGTACTCCCTAACACTACTAACAATAATAATTTTACAGAAGAACTGTAGAATGTAGAGTTTTAGATATAAAATGATAAAATAAATTACCTTAATGATTTTGAAAATTATAAATAAGCGCAAAGACATACTTTGAAGTCTTAAATACCACTGTTTATGATTGTTTAGGAACTTTTAGACTTGATTTTTAAGAGTATAGTATACTCTTGTCAACCAGAATTCTGGTTTTATCAATCTGGTTTAATTTTATCAATTAAGTCGAATAAATAATATTCACTTAAACTGAGCTTATGAATAATAAAAAGAGGTAATTTCGAATAAATCACTTACAAATTCACTTCTAAATTTCATATTATCTACAATAAATATATAACATTTATTATTTTAAAGAAATTTGAGTAATGATAGAAAGAGCTAGAGATTTATTGGTTGTGAACAAAATATTAGGATGTATAATACGAAATTTTAGATTTTTTCTTGGATTGAATAGAAATCTTGTTTATGATCAATCTTTCTTCAAGATCTTGAATTTCTCTTTACGTTTCAACTCGAAATCCTTTTGAAACATTTTCTTTAAATCCTTCAATTGAACATCCTCGTTCATTTGAATTTCGATATTATCGATTGGCTTCATGATTTCTTTCTCAGACAGATGGATTTTCATTTTTTGTTTGTATCTCAACATTTTTTGAGCTCTCTCCACTGAATCCAAATGTCTCACTTTGGTATCATCGTGGTCTCCGCCTTTCTGATAAGGTGTTTTGAGTTTCTCATAGATTGCTCCTTGCTTAGAGGTGTTGTTGAGAATTTGTTTTTCAATCTTGATATTTGTTTGATCGGAAATTGGATTCAAATCATTCACACCTGCTTTTTCAGAGACATGTTCATTTTCAGCACCAATGACTACTTTTTTTCTTGGATCATTGCCAAAATTCTCAGAAATTTCATTGGGCTCGTCTTGTTTGAGGCTCTCCTTTGGAATTATTGTCGAAGATTCAATTTTAGTTCCATTAATAGCAGTCTCTGAGGTCGGCATGACATCTTTTGTTGCTTCTGATTCTATATTTTCAGATTTCGATTGATTTGAAAAAGTTTTTTTTTTCTCATCAATGGAGTTATTGTAGTTAAGATTTACTGAGGAAGGGAATTTGATCAGATGTTTCTCTTTCATTTTCTCATAATCGATTAACTTTTGTTCAAGGTAAGCTTTCCTATCTATTTTTGTTTTCTTATTTTTGTGACAACGCAACTCCTTTCGAAGCAAATGGAATACACTCCAGTTTTGGTACTTGGCCGGTGTAGTACACCTTGGAGCAACCGTCTTATCATACAAATAAACAAGAGTAGATGTCAAGGGACAAGTCGTGCCCTTGTCGAAGCGAAATTGGCATAATTTGCTGTCTAACTTCACCTGTTTGACCCTATTAACAACACCTGGTTGCCAGTCTTTCATTGCGCAGGTACAATGCCATGGATTACCATCAAGACGAATCATCTTTGCGGGAATATTCGAAAATATTCCAATTGGAAGCTCTGTCAAATTATTTTTATTGAGGATCAATTCTCTCAACGAAAACAACTGATCGAATACTCCAGGGGGAAGAAGGTTCAATTTATTAGATGATAAGTCCAAAGATAGAAGGTTGTATAGGCCATAAAATGAGTCCATTGAAATTTTCTCAATTGAGCAGTTTTTCAGAATAAGTTTCTCAATTTTAGGCACTTCTAAGAAAGCGTCGAAAGCAAGTTGCTTGATAACACCTTCCAATTTCAATTCCCTAAGCTTAGGCAAACCTTTCAAATAGTCTCTTTCTAGAATCTCCAAGTTGATATTTGAAATCAGCAATCTTGTCAGAGATTTGAGGCCGAAAAATGAATTGGGTTGAATGTCAACAATAGTATTCTTGCTTCCTAAATATAATTCCTGTGTTGCGTTCATGATTTCAAAAGTACTAGGGAATATGATTTCTAGAGGGTTTTCTCTGAAGTCGGCTGAATATAGCTTAGGGAAAGGTGGCAAAGACAGCTCTGAAAGATGAGTGATGTTGTTATGTGAAACATCGAGGTGTTTCAGCTGGAGGAGTCCTGCCAAGCTCATACTTTGTAGACTAAGAAGTTTATTATGAGCTAATGATAGATACCGAAGATTTGGTGTGCCATAGAAAGCGAAGTCTGGCAAAAATAAAAGGTCATTTCCTTCGATAATCAAAGTTTCTAAGCTTTGTAAGTCTTCAAACATATCCCAGTAGATTTCTCTCAGGTTGCAATGGAATACTCTAAGGAATTTCAATCTTCCCAATTCTGCAAAACTGTACAGCCCTAGCTTCTCTTGCTCCTCCTTATAAATTTTGTAGGGGAGAACGAAGTCGTCGGTCTGGTTTGGCTCTAGGAATACTAAATGGGGCGCGAGGGAATTCTTGTTTATTTTCTCTCGACTATTCACTCTTTGCTCGAATTGAGGTTGTAAAATGACCGGAATATCGTTTGATTCGTATTTCTGATTGGGACCATACTTATATTTTAGTGACGAAACAGGAAGAATTTTACTACCTTGAGCTGGACTACCTAAAAGTTCCACGTATTCCAAATTTATATATTGTAATGATTTCAATTGTCGAAGCACGTCATGACGAAGCCTCATTCTCCTTGGAGTATTTTTGCCGAAATTCAATTTTTCACTGTTGAAGCCATGTATTTCCAGTGCTATGAGGCGCTCAAAACCGCTGAAGTCCTCTGTTCTGAATGTCACATTCTCAGTGTCAGGGTTTTGAAGAATGGTTAGAACCTGGAACGAAAGTAAACAAATCTACAAAATACTCTTACAATTTCACTCAATAATTTTTATTTATTCTTTATTGCTGACATTACATTCACATAAAATATATGCAGTAAGTTACAATACAAGACAAGATCAATGTATCAATAGTTACATAAAAATTTCTACTTAAAGATTATAGAAGTACATACTATACATAATAAACAATTTACACCATTACATTTCATACAATAAAATATTAAATAAGTATATAATTCTATAGTTATATTAACTACATTGAATACATCGCATTTTTAGTAAATCGATGAATGTAAGCCCCACAAAAGCAAAGCTTGTGTGTGGGAATTTTCGGTTTTAAAAATCATATTTTATAATGGCTTGAATTAGTTAGGAGATAGTATCAAAAGTGGAAATGTATAAGGTATGAAAATTATAATTTATTAGTTTAGATATATAAATTTAATATGTGTTAGAAAATGTAATATAATAAATATAATAACTTTGTGTAATATTCTAGCATAATGAAGAATTAATATAATTGCAGTTTAGATAGATAATATTAATAATTAATTGCATGTTAAAATATAGTACTTAATATAGAATCCTTTTGTGTAAGGAAAACTTTCAACTCATGTTTATCAAAAGGTGCATTTGGTAAGCAAGGAAAAATTCTTCTTATTTTATTATAAAAATATTCGGCTTGTCTCTGTCCAATCATTTTGTTTTTAAAAATGGAAGTGCATTTCCTTCTTAAATCGTATTTCACATGTGTATTTGTGGTATAGTCTCTTTCCAGTTGAATAAGCTTTTGGATAAATAGTAATCTTACATTAAGATAAAATCTTACATTGTTTCTCAAATAAATAAATTAAGTACATTGAGATTTTTAAAGGCTTCTTGTGAAGAGCTACTCAGGGGTGCTTTCAGAATGATTTTAATTATTTGTTTTTGAATTGTTGCTATGGGTATTAGGTGTGTATTGAGGACACCACCCCATCCAATGATACCATATTGGAGAAGAGACTGAAATATAGCGTAGTAAACTTTTCTTAAAAGAGCAATTTTTAAAACACATCTCAATTTATAGAAAATATGATACATTTTTTCAGTTTATTGGCAAGTATTTCCAAGTGAAATTGTCCATCTGAAATTGTCATCAATTGTGAGACCAAAATATGATACATGTTCTTTATTTTTTATAGCTATATTATTTACACTAATAGTTAAGTTATTATTAGGCTTGTATCTATTTTGTGATACAAAAGATAAATAGCATGTTTTGTCAGTATTTAAGATAAGTTTATTTGTGTACAGCCAATCGTTTACTTTAGAGAGCCAGTAATTAGCACAATTGAAGGATTCTGCCCATGTGGGTTTTGCAAAAATCAGGAGGGTGTCATCGGCAAATGAGATGATGTGACCGTCAAGAGTTAGCTCACACAAGTCGTTTATGTAGATTAGAAATAATGTGGGACCAAGGATAGACCCTTGAGGTACTCCACATGTAATATCCAAGTCTCCACTGTAAGAGTTTCCTATCTTAGTTACTTGAATTCTGTTTTGTAAATAGTTCTCAAAAAGCAAATGCAATTTTCCTTTTATTCCTATTTTCTCAAGCTTTCTCAATAAGATATTGTGGTTGACAACATCAAAAGCTTTTTGTAAATCTAGGAAGATACCAAGGGTTTTTTTTAGAGGAATCTAGATAGTTGTATATAAGTGATGAATCATTTAGGAGGGCATCATTACAGCTTTTACCGGTTTGAAAACTATACTGATTAGATGAAATTATATTATTAGTTTTTAGATATGGAATAAGTTTCTTATGAATATATTTTTCAAATATTATGGATAGGTTGGATAGAAGAGAAATAGGTCTATAGTTTGATATGTTCAGATGGTCTCCTTTCTTGAAAATAGGTATGATTACTGATTTTTTCAACTGGATTGGAAAACGCCCTTGATCCATGCATAGATTGAAAATATGTACAAGAAAAAAATAATAAAATATAATTTTAAAAACTAAGGCCTCAAATAAATTTTATTCAAGTTAATACTACTTATACGCAACATGTAAGGAAAATTATGTACATCATTCAAGGAAATTGATAGAATCACAATCTATTCATTTTCTAAAATACTATACTATTATTTGCATTAAATTTCACCTCAAAAACATACCTCTACACTTTTCAATTGTTCAAAAGCCTCTTTGATGTTCATATGTGATCGGAGAACACAGACAGCCATGAACAATTTTGGATTGTTCTCAATTATTTCCGAGTTTTCTTCAGTTCCATCTAGGACCTATAACGCAGAAACAATACATTATTTAAAAAAATTTAAACTTATAAATGATAATTATTAATAAAGTATGATTGAAAATTATTTTTCTTTCTTTTTTTTCTGAGGATGATGCCCACATGAGCTCTAGGCTTGTGCGTGGGTAATGAGTGGGGTGATGATGAGATATGACGACTACTTTTTAGGCAGTCGGGACCGACGGCTTAACGTCTCCTCCGAAAGACGGGAGTGGCCGTATTTGTCAAAAATCCTTCCGTCAACCAGGCTCGAACCCTGGCCCAATGGATTTTATCTGACTGCTGATAACTTAATCAGTCTGACGCCTTAGCCGCCTCGGCTACGAACCACAAATGTTTGGTATGATGGATGTTTGAATGTTTGGGATAGATGGATGGATAGATGGATGGATAGATGGATAGATGGATGGATGGATAGATAGATAGATAGATAGATAGATGGATGGATGGATGGATGGATGGATGGATGGATGGATGGATGGATGGATGGATGGATGGATGGATGGATGGATGAATCTGATTGTACCAGGTGAGCATAAATTATTGAACCCATTTCATAGGTAAATACAACAATAACGAATAAGTGTACTTACGTAAAGTTTTCTCTATTGAAAAGGTAATTTGAATCAGTTTTATCTACAACACATGTCAAGTTCAATCAATTTCTAAGTGAGCACCTTTTGTTGCACGTAAAATATCAAGACGATACTTAATTTTACGCCATACTTTGTTGCCTATTTCTGGAGTGATTTCCTGAATCACGGCTATGATTTTTCTTTTTAGTTCATACACTCTGTCTTTCACAAATCCCCCAAATGAAGAAATCGAGTGGTGTCAACAATTATCCTTTCTTATTTACCTACAAAATGGGTCCAATAATAAATGCTCGCAATCAATGGCCTAAAAAACTCCAATAACTCACCTCATTCTTATGGATTCGTTTTGGCTTTGATTTCACATCTAGATTTTCATCAACCTCTACTGGTGTATTCTTGAGGGAGAAAATCGGGAGCTCTGACCAGAATGTATCATGGCAAGTGCACATAGATGGACATGTGAAAGTTTCCTCTCCAAATACCTGAAACATATTTAATAATAACAATAATGTCTTTTCATCAACTGGCGTTTTAGGATTATTGAAATATTCTAATCTACTATTGATGATCATGTATATAGTCATGTATCGATATTATGATGGTTATGTTTAGTTGTTTTTTTTCTATTTAATCAAATCATATTCCTTCAATAATTTACAATACAAAGCGAAGAATTAAAATAGAAAATACAAATAGATGAAGAAATGTTATACTTTGAAATTAAAATAATTCCGTATTATACTAAAGAAGTTTCTTTAATGAATAAATATAAACCCCACTTTCAATCATTTTAGGCGTGGTGTGACCTTTAAATGGTGAGCGATTATCAGAGAGATCACCAGATAAACTGTTAAGTATAGGCGATATACCTATTGAGTAATTAGCTCAATGCTTAAGATATTTGTGACAATGATTATGGTATTTATCACGAACAGATAATACTGATTAATAATGATTTTCATAATACTTGGAACATACAAAACATTTGTTAGTGTAATATTTTGCTAAATTTCATTGATAATTATTGACTCACAAACTACATTACCTCTACCTACTTATTGCCCCCATTGTCACAAATATATTTTCGATCATAAATAATGAAACAGTATAGTACTTCTATTTCTATATCATTCTAAGGCCACCAGCCACCAAGATTCTAACTATAACTGGAGAGTTAGGTTTATTGGGATATTATTAACTTTGCTATTGCTATTTTATTAATTGTCATGATTTTATCGTCTTGCATTCCAATATTTCTATTACAAAACTAGTTTTCTCACACATCACTTTGACATGAAATTTGTTTACCGTCAAATCTTTTCCTATAGTTCTACTTTCCAATTTGTTTAAATTGTTCTCTTTGTATGTAGAGATATAATTATTAAATTTCGTGAGTGCGTTTGGGTTATGCCTGTTGCACTTTCTAACTTATTTATCAACCAAAATTCATCAATACTTAGTATTAATATTATGAAATACATTAAGGGTGTACCCTTTAACTCTTTAAGAGCACTTCGTGTGTAGGTGTTATTGAACTCTTCAAAATTATAAAAAAACTTAGCATAAAATTTTCCGGAATGCTTTATAATTGATATAATTAATTGATTATTTCTTCACACAAATTGACAATTATTTAATAATTTTGCTGGTTTAATTGGTATAGTATAAGAATTGTCAAATTTTGTATTTTCTGCTGACAAATTCAATGTGACAAACTTAAAGAAGTTTGTATAACTGTGTAGATTCTTCAGTGCAATAGGTGATTGAATTTAAATCTGTATTTTTTACCACGCAAATACAGTATGAGTTATCTGAATAATTTAAATTTATTGGCTCATAATTTACATCCTAGTTATATTAGGCTATTTAAGAGGAAGTTTGGTGGTAGGACTATACACAGAGCTGTTGAAATTATACTATCTAATAGTTGCTTATCTAATATCTTCCTGTTGAGTCCCACCCACTAGAATAGGAACTTCCCTATTTTGAATGATAATGATTGAGAGGCCAATTTTCCTGAGCCAATATCAATATCTGTAATGGGGCCACCACTATACTAATCATTTTTATTGTTACGCATCGCTTTCAATCTCACAATTATTATAGTTTTACTACAAGTAATAGATTACCCGAAATTATATTGAGCTGATGTAAAGCTATAGTAAGTGGAGCCCAAGGCCGTGGTTGCCAAACTTTTGAGCCAGTGAGCCATCATAGGGTTTATAAATCGGATAGTGAGCTACCAAGGAGCCACTAGTTATAGTAGTTGGCAGCAATTTTATTTTGGCAATAATCCCCTTCCCCGACCACCAATTTATGTAATAGAGTATGTAGATTAATAACTACACTTTCACATGACTTTCTACGAGGATGCACCTTTATTTCAAGTTGTTTTTAGTGAAGTAATTTGATTTTTTTTTAATGATCGGAATCAGAATGAAACTACGGGTAATTCAAAAAAAGCAGCATTTGGTTTTGGTACGTAAGTCTTTTCCTCTCGAGAAACAGGTAGATTTCGCGAAAATGTCTAAGCTTAAACAAGTGCCGGAATTTGGTGATAAAGCAGTTAGTAGCCTGGCGTTTGAGAAGATTTGAGATTCCGACTCAGCGCCACATAATTCGTAAATAGTAGAGCTGTTCAGAAAAACGATCATTTATTGGAAACGGAAAAGAGCCATCAATATGAATGTACCTTATGTAAAGTATATTGAATTTGATTCAATTCCATTTCCACCATATTCATTCGCCAATTTAGGCTATATATGTAGGCTTTCCATAATCTTTGAGGACTAAACCGGGAAACCAGGAGGTCGGAGGGGGGTACCCCCCTCGGAAAATTTTTGAAAATATACCTTATGTGTTTTTACCCATTTTGACACATGAGTTCTGACACAAGCTATCCTCAATACATTTAAATTTAGTTAATTTTTAATGGGAAACAGGGGAACACAGGAGAATCAAAGAGAGAAGGCTGTATAAAATTACAATTAGTTTAGTTTAATTACGGTATTTTAGTAATTCTAACAAATAAAAATGAAAACTGTTAAAAAATGTTTACTTGTTTTCTTACCATAGAGTCTACTTTTCACAAACTTATTTCTCAAACCATTCATATTTTTCACTTCTCCTTGGTATTTTTTATATTCTCTTTATTACGTACTTTTTCTTGACAGTTCATTAAGATTTTATTTATCTATTATATTAGCAACTCTTACCTGCGCACAGGATTTTTCCTTGCAGGTGAATGGATTTGTAATATTTTGAACATTTGTTTTTGATTATTATGTGAAAATCTGAATAAAAGTTATTTGAATTTGAATGTGCTTGATTATTCTACCTTCTATTTCAATATTATTTATTCAATTTCAAGCAAAAATTATATTATTTTTTTAGGTCTTACATAGTATGTATCCGCGCACTGAAATTTCTCTGCGGATACTATTGCAACTACTACTTCTATTTTTTTTAATATTAGCTTGAATAAGATCAGTATATAACAACAAAACCAGCTCTATCTTCTATGTAAAATTACATTAGATGATTATCATGAAGAATGCATACCGGTACATAGAAGTGGAAGAAAGACTACCCACTAGCTATAATATTGAGACTCATAAAACTGAAATTAAAGTTCTCTATGACATACAGCTTCGACACAAATAATGTCTTTTGATGCAATCCCATGTTCATGGTTTTACAAATATTCTGATGATTTACTAGGTAGACGGTGAATGACAAGATACAATCTAAACCTCTTGATTATCTACCTATTTATCTATTTAAGAATTTAAGAGTTGATCACAAAAAGAGAATAATAGGTCTAGAAGATGCGTTTGCGAGTCCAAACTCCTCTTATTAATCCACTACTCTACTATTAAGTGTCAATATAATAGCAACAGTAGATTTTTTTGCTGTGGTGATGCCCACATAAGCTCTCAGCTTGTGCGTGGGTAAGGGACGGATGATGATGAGAGATGAGTGGATCTACAGCTTTATTTGGGTCCGAACCACTGGGAAGCGATTTTGATTCTCATGAATGAATTACATTCAGCGGATAAAGGCCTGAAGTGGTCACCCTTACTATGGGAATGACAGGTGCCAGTCTCTTATCTAATCTTGCGATTAGACACCGGCACGACCACGAAGCCAATCGCTTCCCTGCTCTTTTAAATTATAAAAGGGACGGCTTTGGACGTGAGACTTTCTTTGGGCTTTTCATTATAAGTATAATTTGTACATTACTGAATTAATGAATAATTAGATAGCCTAATACACGTTGTCTCCTCACCCAAATTTCTCAATGACTTAAATACTGTTTGCAGCAGTTCTAAAACACTTTCAACACACATTATGTCTTAATCATGTTTATTGAAACTTGAGCAGCAGTACTGCAGTGAAATTCATTCATTTTAGGCTATTTCTTTACAATATGAAGGAGACCACCGCGGTATCCCAACCCAAAGTTCAGTGTCCGCCCATAAAATAGTGACTCCAGTACTACCACGGTATTGTACAAGTCAAAACAAACAGAAAATGTCGTTGGCAAAATGCTGAATTCTCCTTAGTTTACCTGTAATCCGCCATTTTGTGTTTTTAATATTTTTCATCATATCTCGTTAAAAAACAAGATTTTCACATGAAATTTGGTAGGGGTATAATTAAAGGTGTGGTTTACAAAATAAAAATATCAATAAATTTCAATATCTGTTTTTTCCAAAATGGCGGCCGACTAAAATTTTCAATTCGATTTTACTGGAGAAATATTGCTTTTTACGAAAAAACCCAGGAATACAAAAATGTAGAAATTTTTATTCTAAATGAAATGGTATCTGATTTTAAAGAATCGGATAATAAATAACCGAGATATGGCTATTTGAAGATTACCAGTTCTGTGTTTCTTCATTTATTTTCATGTCTTACTGCTGGAGAAATTCACCAAAAAAATAATAAAAAACGTGTCTGACGACGCAACATATCGAAAAACTGCTGTTACACATTATTTTTCAGTACGGTATGTAATATTATTATCACCTGGAATGATAATTACGAGCATTAGAATCTGAACCTGTGAAACAATAGTAGGCCTAGATCCGCAGGAAGAGGTAATAAATTTATAAAATTAAAATGTACTTTTCAAATGTTCGTCTCATCAAATCAATCAATGTTCGTCATCAAAAATTTCAGGGGAGGCCCCGGACCCCATTGCCTGGGGGTATTCCATACTCAGACCTTCGGCGCTTCATCTTCTTAAACCGCCCCCAAAACACAGAACTGAATCAGTCACATAACACATGTACTGGCAATGAACATAAAATAGTTGAATACCGTACGCGTTTTTAGATTCATTAAGCACCTAAAAGTGCACGTAGAGAAAACTTCACCTCATTAGACACGGGAATATGCTGTGATTAGAAAAAAAACTCATAGTAGAATATTAAGATAACGATTTGTAAGGACCAATACGGATTGACAATCTGACAAACCATTATAGAAAATTTTGAATAGTGAAATAATTTTCAGAAATAAATTGGCACTAAATTTAACTTTCTTATCATACATTGTAATCGAAAGAACTGTGTTTACTCACTATTGAAAACTGTGAAAGCAGAGCAAATAAGATGACTTCTCTCTGCAAAGGCATGGTCAACAACACTGATTTGAATTTTGAAGTATTTCCTCCAAAAAATGTCCAGTCGTTCCGTGAAGGAAGTGGTAGGCTACGATTAGGATTGAATACAATTATTATCTCAAACTATTTTGCGTGGGTCACTATGCAGACAGCAATAATATTACTGAAATGCACTTTGTAAAGGAAAGTCCTTTCAAACAGCTTGGCCATCTGATCAAAGACACTACAATTTATACAGGGTTGGTGAAAATTATGGAAACGGCTTAATATTCCTTATACGAGGGTAATTTGACAGTAGGTGACATTGGGGATCGTACTTAAATTGAAAATACTACTTTACTACTGTGACTTCAAAAATTTGGTCCACCATCTTGGATCCGCCATATTGAATCTAACTTCATTTTTTTAATTGGTAAGGTGGTCATGTAATACATGATTTCGATACAGAATTCCAAGAGAAGATGAATGGCGAAAACCGCACATCGATATATCAACCCGTTTTAAAGATATTTTAATTATTAATCAGACATATTTATTCTAAATCAGTTAATATCTCAAAAATGGTTCGACATATCGATGTGCGATTTTCGCCATTCACTTTGCCTTGAAATTCCGTATTGAAATCATGTATCGCATCACTGAAAAATCATTTGAAAAATAATGGCAAGATGGTGGACTAAATTTTAAAAAGTCACTGCAAAGTAATATTTTTGATTTGAGTAGGATTCTCAATCACCCCAACCATCAAATTAGTTTGTATTATGAGATATGAAGTATCCTAAAGAACTCTGTATAAATTAAATGTAGGCTATTAAAACAAGTTGCAAGGTTTTTGAGATGAAGCTAAAAAAAGAGTGTTTTTCCTTTTCCATGGGCGTATATTGGAATGAACCATATTGAAATAAGAAACAGAATACGTCCTAGTCCAAAGGACTAAGGACTAGACCTAGTCCTAGTCCTGGTCCTAGTCCCAGTCCTGGTTCTGGTCCCAGTCCTAGTCCTTGTCCTAGTCCTAGTCCTAGCTAGATGGCATTGAAATCGGTTGTGGTGGCGGGCTAACCGTGAAACCAGCCCGCCAATATTTAAATGCTTATAAAGCATATTTCCAGTTTAGCCCAAAATTTAAATTTGGGATATTTTGAAAGCCCATAATATGCACAGAATTGTGAAATAGTTTTCATATTTTGTGCATGACATGGTGGGGCTACTTTAGTCATTGAGCGAACAGATTCAGTCCCAATTGCACAAAGGTATGTTAAGCTTAATCTCAAATTACCAATCTTGATTCTTATGAGAAGTAATAGAAGATTAAGTTCAATCCATTTTTATGCAACCGGCCCTTAGTCCCACGGTGATCGGACTGGGAAAAACAAATGTATTAATTTTTATTTCTTTATCCTTGAAATAATTTTGGGTGATTTACATTTTACAAATAATATATATGTTTTCAAGAACAAGATTGCTGTCGCAATATTCATATTCCTGTAGCAATATTGTTTCTATATAATATTCTTTGTAGAAGGAAAAGTTTTGATACTTAGTTTTTCATGATCCAGATTTCCAGAAAATTCAGATTTTTATTGGTCAGGTATTATTTCCATTCTAGTTCAACAGCTACATGCTTTGCAAGTCCCAGGAGGCATTCATCCCACAACTCCTAAAGAATCTACTAACATACTGTTTATGCAAACACTCATGAAATGCCAAGACATGGATTACATGCACAAGAGCTTCATTAAAATCATGGAATTAAATACATTTCCTGCAATTCCGTTCATTACTCTCAACTGCTAGTTGGATGATTCCATAAAAAACAGAACTTCAAGTTCCATATTCATTTATGCACGAATCTCGGGTATTAAATCCATTGATGTGTGAATACTCATAGCTTTTCACTTTCGTCAATTTTCAGATTTCAAGAGCTCAATCTACAGCTTTCTTCTATTTACAGAGCTCAACTAAAGTATATTTTCAGTAGTAAGTATATCCATTAATGTACCAATTTTTAGTATTAAATCCATTTACGTGTGAGTATTTATAGCTCATTCTACAGATTTCTTCTATTTACAGAGCTCAATTGAAGTAAATTTTTAGTTGTAAGCCTAGCTCTTCTATCCTCTTGAATTGAAAGTGCCAAGAATGAAGAAAATATCAAATAAATTACTAAAATAATTCTAAACCAAGCAGATAAAGTAGAGACTCTCTAACATTTTCTCAATAAGGTGTGTTGTCTTACGCAGCTGATAAGACGAAAACCATACAATGTGCACTCATCAGCTGATACGAATCTTGAAACTCGATTGAGGTCTGTGCGTTATTCATGACTGCTACAAGGTGAGCCAAAGCCAACTCAGACTGCTGCAATCTTGATAAGTTTGGAGATTTAATTCAGCTGACTGTACACAAACCAATTATGGTTTGCATGTTATGAGCTGCATTGAATGCAGGTAGAACAGACAACACACCTGAAATAAATTCATAGAAATAATAGAATACAGTAGTCTAATAATAAATTCATGAAATAATGGATTCATAAATTGAATCGTTCAGCTATATCAAATTATGACTTGAATATTGTACGAAAATTATTTGAATCGAAGACGTATTTTTACAAAAATATACGGTACAACGCAAATTTAAACGCTTGGTTTAATGAATGCTTGGGGTTGAATATAAAAACTGAGAAAAAGGATGTCATTTCACAAAAACCACTCCTAATTCATTGTCAACAATCTATTTTTGAACTGTACATTATTCCAATTTGATTTTCTACATTAATAATATAAATAGCAGCTCAAGTAACTATAACATAGTTTCAATGGCCGAAATACAGGCATATACAAGAAACGTCAAGTGATGCTCAATTAGACATCATCAATTGAATTTTTCAACACAGATTGTAATTTTATAATTTGAAACTATTAATTTACACATAGATTGATTCACAATTATTTCCACTAGATAGCATTACTAAAACAATGTTTAATAAGACTTCACTAATTCGTCGATGTACTCGATCTTAACAAGCATTTCACTACGAAACTGAATTTCAATTATTTTAAAGTACAGTAGCTATATAAACATACATTACAAGGAGGCAAATGTATTATTGTCGATTGCTGACTCAGAATGGATGAGTCAAAAGCAAAGAGCGCTGACACTGATCGACGCACTCTTCTATTGTGAGCACTAACTTGCAAGGAGTGAGCAATAAATGATAAGCCAGCAAATCATATTCAGTAATATTCCAGTTTAATACAATTTCAAACGGATTAAGTACATAAAGTAAGAATGAAATGCGTAGGTTCTTCAAGAACGTTACATACAATGTATCAAACACTGTTGAGAAAATTGCATCAATTTGATAAAGGATGTTGCTGGGGAGCAATTTTGATAACCATCAAATAGGTAACAGTATCACTATTCCAAATTCCTGCCATGGGTACAGAGGATAAGAAACACTGATGAAAACTAGGGATGATCTCACAATTCTTATAAATTTGAAACTATCAGTAGCTAGCATTATTAAGACGATTCACCATTGGATCAAATGCGTCATTCCCAAAAATAATGATCTGTGTGATGCAAGATACGAATAATTTGTCATGTGTATAAAAATATAATCGAAAAATTTATATCAAACAATGGCCCAAGTTGATAACCAGACCAAAATAAATGTTCAAAATATATCCAATGTACCACGAAATCTACAGCAAAGGTTTTCAATACCATTTAGAGAAGAGTTTTATTTGATAACGATCTAGAATAAATTTAGTTCGCACATCCAGAAACCTATTTAATACATGTTGAAGTATAATACTAATAGACAATTACGGCTAAAAATATTAGAGGACGATATATGTTTCTTCGTATCGTTGTCTTCAACTTTCGACTGGACTTGCCATTATTTAGGCATCATTCGAACTTTCAGTAACAACAATCAAATTTCATTAATAAAATAAGGCAAATAAAAATAATTCAATTTTAATTTAGCATGGCTGATAGATTTGAAGTGGGAGCTATGCAGAAACCATATCCCTCCAGACTCGCATATCCACACACACGCGCGCGCACACAATCACTCGCTTATCATTTGCCTTTCACTTTCCCTCTTTCAGCTATCAAGTTAAAATTTGTGATTTTCCAAGTGGACAGTAAAAACTCATCCGATCATTCAAAAAACACAACACTGCAATCATTCGAATAACAGCAGCTGAGTGGGATGGTCAAGCTACATCCTAAAACACTATGTAATAAATTATAAAATTATTGCGTATTCTAAGTCTAGTTAAAACAATTTTTTGGGTAAAATCATCTAAAATCGTAACGGTTAGTAAAAATTAAAACCAGTAACATGGTCAGATGTTCATAAATAATAAAACAGAGCACAAATCAATATAATACTGATAGAATTCAAAAAAATTGCAATCAGAACAAAACATAAATCATGCAATGAAATGAAAAGAAACAATGTATGACTGACAGAATAAAAATGGCAGTTCAGTCAATGTGAAGACCAATTTTTTTAAATGATCGCCCAAGATCAAAGTTGAAAATTCAAAGCGAGCAGAATCAGAAAACTCATTCATTAAAACAGATGCCAAAACAATAATGGCTTATGATAAAACTGTACAGATGATAGGAGGGTCTACTAATGTTATTGCTATGAAATGAATTCCACTTGCACAGGAATAGAAGTTTTGAAAGGATAAAGGAATGACCTGAATGAATGGTAGTACAATAATACATCTAACTGGCTTCCAAAAGTGTAACATGTATTATACACATGTTTATTTCCATAAAATAGTTACAATGATGACACCTATTCATAAATCTCAACTTACCTGAGACTATTCAATTAATTCTAAAATCGACATATTTATAACAGCACAAGTCTTTGATCATACAACATAGATATTTTCCGCTATTATAATAGTAGTAATAATAATAATACATACATTTTTTAGTAATACAAGACCATGAATGACCAGTCATCTTTGTACAAGTGCCATCCGTTTATCACAAGACTTTATCGACGCATTTCGTTTTCGAAACTATTTTATAGCAATTTTTCGTTTTCAATCCTCAAAGTTTCAAACTTTTAATGTTTCAGAACATATTCAGTACGGCAAAACAATGAAACGTAATCAATGCAATAAAGCGTACTGTTATGTAAAATCGAATAACATTCAATGATAAAAAGTAAAAAAAAAGAGAATGAATATGTTCTGTACAATATTGTTTTTAAATCAATTACTTTAAAATAGTCTTAAACTAACTGAAGCTAACATAAATTCGACCCCTTGCAGTTAGAATTAGGTACGATGATACCTTCTCGAACAAGTACTAAATTTTTAGACAACAAGATAATGCCCGGGTACATGACGGCCGATTTAGACTGGAGTGTAGGTGCCTTTAGGCTTGTAGAAGATGTTTCCAGAGCGCGCGCGTCTCAGCAATTCCTTCATTAGAAGCTTCTTCTCTTTCTTGATCTTCTTGAGGACGCCTTTATTCTCCTGAGCACGACGGGACAAGTATGGCAGAACTTCGTTCACCGGGCCATATGGGATGTACTTGTATGCTGAATATCCAGCTTGACCTGTAGAATCAGAACAAGAAACATCATTCAAAATTATTATGTACCGTACCGCAATAATTATCAATTCAATATCTGCTGTTTCGGGTTTTTTCTCTCCTTGATATTGTATTTATAATCAAATAAATGAATAAAACAATAAGAGATAATCTGAACAAAAACAGTTTTTATTCACGAAAATATAGTTTTCAGTTTTATTTTATAGTATTTTGGTCTCAAATTATCAGTAAAATGAATCATGTACATAACGTCTGGACTGTTTAAATTTGAATTTGGGACAGAAGCAGGTTTGGGCGAATGCCTGCTGTTTCTTGTCACATTTTGTTGTGTATAGTTAATGAATGAATAATCTATGATTATTCTATGATCACCTTAATGATAATAAGGGAATGGATCTTTGTTATTTTTTAATTTTACACTCAATTTTATTCTATATTATATAAGTTTTCTGTGTTATGAACGCAATAACGTGGTCTCCCTGTTGCCCTAACATACTAAAAACTTTTCAATAAATAAATAATGATATCCACTTGAATAAGACAATACAACGCTAACCATATTAACATTATGCTGTTCATAGAAATGAAAAGTTGATAAGAATTATTATAAAACTTCATAACAGTGAAAACAAAATTGTTGTAGTCAGTAATGCCTTGTTAGCAAAGCAAATGGCTATCAAATTATGAATCTCACGTGAAGTTATAAGATGATTTTCAAGTTGTTTCTAAAAATATCTTCCCAACCAATGAGAGGTGAATGGATATTCTGATCATTTGACTACTACCTTGATCGTTTAGTTTTTCTTTCTTCAACATAAATTCTAAAATAATAAACACTCACCCAGAGGAAACGTGATGTAATCACACATTCCCAGAAGTTGACCGAAGCAAATGACTTTGTCTTCTGGAGAAACACCTATTTCCTTCATCCTGAAAGACAAAAATTCATTTCTTAATTGATCAATTTCTCATGAATTAAACAATTGATAATTACAGCCAAAGTTGTCAATAACAAAGTAGGAAGCCTGAACGCAGATTATGGTTATCAAATTATCCAATAAAACCCGATAACTTATTTATTGAATATGAATATGAGCATTTCCTCTTTCGCGTGGAGTTGATCTACGTTATGAGGTATGAATTCAAGAAATTTAGAATTGATTCTCAAATAAGTTGCAATTTCTTAGCTCATTGAGTTAACAAGGTTGTAACAGTATGAATAAACTTGAATAAAAGCCAACCTTGAAAGCTCAACTTGAATAAAAGCTAGTATGAAAGAAACTTTGATAAAAGCTGAACCTATACTTTATAATAACTCAGGACAGGTTTAGTCTGCCTGATCAGTCTGGTGAGTAGGGGTACTCACAATGTTGATTTAACTAGCTAAACTGTTATTTGCTAACTTAGGATTGTGAACACCCCATCTAAAAACCATCTGCTATAAGTTAACTACACTAGCGCTCCAAGCAGATATTTTCGTGCAACTCATGATTATAACCTCACTTTTACCAAAAAGTAAGGTTATTGTTATTTTATCATATTTATTTTTGTCATGTGAAACTGTGTAATTTGAGCAATTCTTTGAGCATTAACTTGGTTTAATTGAATTGTAATTTGTTTGAATTGTTGACTTTAGTGGAAAATTAATTCGGAAACTAGTTGTAGCATTCTCTTATTGAATATGGACAAGCTTCAATCAGTGTATCTTTCAAGGCTGCCATAAATCCGCGATAATTACTCATATTTTTCAAAGAACCTGGTAGAGAATTGAAAACTTTAAGACCTACATAATGTGGTCCCCCCTCAAGTAATGTGAGGTTAGAATAAAGATATATCTCCGCCGTTCCAACAGAGATAGCTAGAGTTATGGCTGGATTTCACGATTCCAGTAGACGTTCAGGTTACTGGAGGAATGGACTACTTGTTTGTATAGAGTTGACGATCATATGATCCACCTGCCTCCAGTAACCTGAACGTCTACTGGAATCGTGAAATCCAGCCATTAGCGCACTCAAACCTGCGCTATCTGCTATCTTGTCTGCTATTTTTTTTCTAACGTACTACTATAGCATTGAGTTAACACTGACTTAGCAAATAGCAGGAGTTAGTGGATAGCTCCACTTAGCCGGCTAACTCCAACATCGTGAATACTCCTAGTATATGAACTTGAAAAGATAGAACAAAAGTTGAAAGAAGCAAACTTTCCGGGCACCACCGCTTCACAACAACAAAAAATCATACATTTTTAAATTTACACAAATAAAGGAATCTGAGTCAATCAACTTTCAATTGAAAATTTCTTAAACTGCAAGGAAGTGACTTGAAATCACTTACTTTTCAATGGCAAATCGAACAGTATCTTCATTATGTGAAGCGACCATGATGCCAATTCTGTTCGGCTCTCCCCTGTCCTTCAGATCTTTTATTCGCTGTAAGCACTCAGTCAAAGTCCTGTGATACATGTCAGACGTGGCTTCGTAGGTGGGGTTGGTGGGATCTGGATAGCCAAGTGCGGCGGCTCGGGCTCTTTCCTAAATAAATAATAACGATATAAATTGAACTGTACTTGTTTTAAAAACGTACATATTTCATTGAAGAGAAAAAAGGATGAAGTGACTTTACCCCACACCTAAATAAAGTGGGATTGCTTTAAATGTAAATATATTTTATTAATCAACATTTTAAAATGAAATTTTTGTAGTGAAAAGAAGTATGAAATTGACTTACGTGTTCAACAGAGATATAAGTATGCTAGTAAAAATAGTAAATATGCTAGAAATATGAATAACCTGATGTTTTTATTGCTCACATCCCACACATATCAAGTTCAATATTTAAATTTCTAAATGAAATATTTGTAACGAAAAGAAGGATTTGTATAAAATAAATAACGGTGTTCAACAAAGATGCTACTAAACAAACCTTGACAAAGAAAGCAGAAGTATACATCACCTAAATATGTTCTTCAATTGCTTATGACTTTGTAAGATACTTTTTCATAATAATTGATTATGCAGAATATTATAACGTATGTCAATCTTTCCGTCATTTATAAGAGTATTGGCATTTCATTTTTTTTCAAGATTAAACAATTAATGAATTCTAATCTTCTGGAACCATTAACGTTAGTTTCTGAATTTGGTCATATTAATTGAGTTTAAAATTGTTTAAGTCAAAAATGGTAAAAAAAAAAACACCTCAATAGTTGAGTGAGAGATGTCTTGAATAAATTATTACCTGATCAATGTAAGCTCCTCTAACAAGTTTAGCTCCAAAGTAGAAATTCTGTCTTTTGGCTTGATCCAAATCAGTAGTGACTTCATTCAATGCTTCTTTCAAATAGCATTGGTATGTATTGAATACAATCGCCTGAAATCCAAAAACGTTATAAAGCATAGCCTATTTCTATCAATAACTTATTCAAATTGAACTATTGGAGATGCCATAAATAGGATAAACATGAAACTAGTATATCTTACAAAAAAATTAATCAAATTACTTTATATTCAGTTTAAAAAAATATTGAACTTGTACAAAGTCTAATGAAATTTTAAACAGAGCACTTTTACAAGAGATCCACATATTTTAGTTTTGATTTTACATGAGATATGATTAAAGCTTTGAGCTCAGAAATTCTGCTGTAAGCTTAATTAGTTGATAGTTCTATTTCCTACATGGCTCTGAAGTGTTTTAGAGTTTCTATAATTGAAAAACGAATGCAGTAAAGATTCTTGAAAAACATAATTTGCCATTAAAAATTGTGAAGCGTATCCTTCCAGCAATAATTGAAATCTATAAATCAATTTGAATGGTTTATTATCAAGTTTTGTTTTAAAATAGGATTCTTGTACGGCCTTTTGCCAAAACAGTACAACCTTTTCACTTAAATGAAGATATAAAACTACGAACAATACACAGTATTATGCTGGAGTTTGTGACGTGTTTCAAGTTTCAAAAAATGTCTATCTCACCTTATCCTTGTTGTATTTGCGCATCATTTCCAAAGTGATTCTTGAGATTGCAGGCTGGAAATAGGTTTGTTCCGCATCAATCATTATGCGTACATCTAACTCTTGTGCGGTCTGCAAAAAATGATTTCCTTGGTTATCACCTTTTCCTTCCTATCATTTTACCTTCTTAGCAAGATAAAATGTAAACAATCATTCAAATTTACAACCTATATCATACTATATAATTAATTGATAATGCACATATACTGATAATGAAATTAGATACAACAGGGCAATGAAAGCAATACTTGTCAGTGGGTAAAAACAAAAATGCTGGCATTTTATCTTTCTTTAAACAACCGAAAAAAATAGTGCCTCTTCCTCTGAATGAAGATACAATACCAACTATACAATATGTTAAATATTGTTTGATTTCACGAATACAATATTATTACCGAGTTAACCTGAGGCCTATTTAATTAGTTTAAATAAACCGATACAACGGAGTATCCAAGGACACGATATCGTAGTGTACAGAAAAAACAGGACAGAGCTTTTTAAGAATAACTCTTTTCAAGAATAGTAGTAAACATAGCAGGTATTTTCTGAAATTAGAGAAACGTTTCAAATTTTGGATTAATTTAATGAAATTAAAATAGGCTATTCTAAAAAACAATAAACAATGAATAATTTCAAATAATCAATAATGAATTTATTACAATAAAAAATGTATGGATAATTGATTAAAACTTGAAATTTGTTTGCAAAAAAATCGACCGCCCATGGGAATTGAACTCGGGTCCCAAGGGTGATAGTCGCGAGTCTTACCTGGGCTATCCTAGCCACGAAGGAAGTTGCTCTTAATAAGATACTTCAATGTCTTAACATACTTCTCTGTAGCATGTATTTGAAATTACCGTACTATATTTACTTGTAACTTTTCTTAAATTCAACCTCCAATGTTCAAAATCATTAGGCTTTTTACTTTATCTATGAAGATATTAGGAGGTATATATTCCAAATTTCAAAAGTGTATAGCAGGATTAATTTAACTTGTCAGAAAGCAGCTGTTTCGGAAATAATTAAACAGTGATTTTACGCAGCTTTGACACAATAATCCAAAGGCTTAAAAGTCTTAAAGACCTTTTTAAAGAAGACCTTTCAAAGAATGCCTTTTTAAAATACCTTTTCAATAATCTTGCGAGATTCAGTATTTGTAGGTTAAGTATTGTGATATTGATTGTCGAAACAGCTGTTTTCTGACAAAGTTAAATTAATCCTGCAATACGATCTTTCGTTTGTCAGATATCTTGCGTACAGAGAGACAGGCGGACACAAGTTCAATAGCAATAAGGCCCTATCGGGTCCTTAATAAAGGTTAGTTATCATAAAGCTGTCGAAGACAACCCCAATTAAAAATTTATGAATTGAAATCAATTATTGTCATATTCTTGAGACAATTTACAATACCTTGACTAGTGTGTTGATCCTCCTGATCATATTTCTGAACATTTCCTCCTCCTTCTTCGATAGCTGAGAGATCAAACGAACCATTCGGCCTTCTTTGAGACTGGGTACTCTGAACGTGTCACTCAGTTCAAAGTTTTCATCAACAATTCCGCTCCATGGGAACAAATGGATAACTCTGTAGAATATAAATTTGTTTATTTCTTTCAGTCATAGTAACATCAGAACATAGTTACAGTCATAGTAACATCAGAATACATAATGGAGGATTATAAGTATAGTATTTTAAATACCAAAAAATTTAAACTAAAAGTATTCAGGATACAAAGTACACCCCAACAGAGTATTAACCCCGAATAGGATAGAATGACTGCCATTATTTTTTACCAAGGAGGGCGAAGTTAGGGCGCAGTCGGCCCTCTCTTACACTAAACCCTCATTATGTGATAGGATTATATCAAATTAGAAACTGAATCTCTGAATAAACTGAAACTGAATATGAAAGGTATTGGACATAAATATCATCTTTGCATATTATTACATCATTAGTTTAATAATTTAATAGGAAATCAAGGGCTTTTCAAATAAAACACCTCTGATAGAGGAGCATTATGGACTATGAGGCTATAACTACAAGACTATGGATTGTAACTCCAAGCGTAGAGTTTTGCTTGAATTTAGCTAGATCAGATCAACACAATTTTGGACTTCTTCCTCTTACAAAATTCCTAGTCTGCTATTAAAATTGTGAAATCTCTTCATAATTTTTGGAATGAGCCAAACATTGTCAAATTCACAAACACTATACAAACTATTAAATTCCTTACTATCAAATTAACTACTAATTTCCTTACTGTCAAATCAACCACTAAATTTAAAATTAAAACTATTCGAGTTAATTCTAGTCGACTTCAAATTTTGATATAGCTCAATTCACTTTTTGATGCACATTCTAGATAGCAGCATCAGCCAATTTAGAAATCCAAGACCGAGTAAGTCTTTGACTTGAGTCCTCCTCAAGTACTATGATCGTCACTTGACTCTAGAGATAGTTAAAAAGCCTCTCTTTTCAAGGGTAACTCAATTCAAGTAACCCTCAAGAAATGCTCGAAGCTGAGGCCTTAAATGCTCTGTGATCTTGATAGAACTATATGAGCAGTTCTCAAGAGAGTGACGAATGATGGGCTCCTAGGAGTTCCTGACCTTGAGTATACCTTAGGTATAGCTAAAGTATACCTAAGGTATACTCATAGCTTAGGTATACTATAGCTTAGCTATAGTTGAAGCTCGAGTACTACAATTTTCACAAATACTTCTGAATCCAACTGATAAACTTTCATTATCAATTTATATTATTCATATATTTATTTAATATACTCGTTTATTCGAATCTATTATTTGAATATATATAAACTTGTATCAATTCAGAATCCAAAGATTAACTTTCATTGAAAATACATATTGGTCTAGTAATAATAAATTGAAGTAGAATGTTTTTGAATAAATAATACGAGGGTAGGCTGATCTTAAGCTTCAAATTCGTGTTTATAATTTCCACCTTAGTCATCATTAATCATTACATATTTCTCCCAACGTGCTACAAGATTTTTCATTCTGTAACTGAACAATTCTTCCAGCTCTTCTCGAACCCAGGACTCAATAGCTGCCATTGTGCGAGCTGTATAGGGAAAAAATAAAGATCGCAAAGTACAAGATTAGGAGAATATGGAGGATGTGGAATTGGTTCAAACTTCAGATTTTTCAGAGCCTACTCAGTTGCGCGTAAAGTGTGTGGACAAACATTGTCATGCTTCAAGATTATTGGCGCCACGTTGCCTCTAACAACACGTCAAACTCGATGTCAGAGGTTTTTTAGAGTCTGTATGTATTGCGCAGAATTCACCTTGTTGAAGTAATCAGTCACACAAACTCGGCGAGTAACCCAAAACAGAGTCAAAAAACGTTTTGCGGGCGGTTGTGTTTTGAATTTTTTTTTGCATCAGGTGAATGTGGATGACAATAAACTTGCAATTTTTATCTTTTCCCTACTTAAGAGAAACCTTAAGGGTAATCATTACAGCTCGCACAATGAGGTAGAGGCAGCTATTGAGTCCTAGGTTCAAGAAAAACTGGAATAATTGTTCAGTTACAGAATGAAAAAACTTGTACGACGTTGGGAGAAACGTGTAATGCTTAACGATGACTATAGTGAAAAATATATTCACGACTTATACTTTGATTTGGTTTCCACCCTATCTTGCTATTTGTTTTTGTTTGTCTGCAACAATCATGTGTGCATTATCAGCCTACCCTCGTAGAATACTAAATGAAGATCACTTACCCCTCACTGTCCTTGGTGACCTTTTCCAAAAACTTCTTCACATCCTGAATACCGGCTTGTTCCAACTTCTTCTCAAGTTGTTCAGGGGACAGCTTTTGTCCAATGACGTTTCCTTTTCCACCAATCACATCACTCACAAATCTTCGAGCCCTCATGATTACTTCAGACAATTGCAGCTACACAAACAAGAATATACACATTATATGTAAGCATTCAATTTAATCTGGTTATAAGTTAAATTAATCCATTAATTTAAATTTATTAATGCACTGTTTTACTCTAGTTACAGAATATATTATCAAGTGTTCTGACGTTTAAAAACAACGGCTTCAATTTTATGAATTTCACAAGATACACAAAGTTTAATCTATACTTGAAACCGAATGTTATTTTAAAAAACCCTAGACTATAACAAGAATTAATAAGAGAAAAATGTTCATCAGGAGCGATAGTGATTTTTGAAAGTTTTGGCTAGTTCCGTATGATATCAAGGTAAGCGAAGCGGTGAATTTTCTTACGAAATGAAGCTATCCATTTATCATCATGCAATGTTTCTAACTACATTTTTACAGTCATTAAGCTCATAAAATAAGTTGGTGTAAAGAAGGTGAGAAGGTATTGAATTGAAGCTTGGGTAAAAAAGCATTTTAATCTGGAGCTATGTTATAAATTTTAGTTCAATATGTTTTAGATTAATTATGCATATTTATCACGTTTCAATTTATTGTATTCCTATCAATTTGGTACAGATTTGTTTAAAGCTGTGTTATACTTACAAGCAGTTGAGGTCTTCCCAGAGCGGTCATTTTCACTGCAGTAATACCTGTTCCGTATGTTGCACCTGTAATATGAATTGTTATTACGATAATAATACATAGAATAAAAAGAAACATTGGGCAAAAGTCAATGTTTATAGGACATCATTAATAAAAAATGTTAAATCCCTGATTAATGGCTCTACAAACATTCATGAGACACTTTGAACATTAAAATTAATGAGGGTTGAGTTTTATGCATTAATATTCTACATGTAAACGTTAATTTTATCACGTATTTTTGATCAAGAATTTGAGAAATATCTTTGTAGATATGCAATGAATTAGCGACATCTCAGTAAATACAGTATGTAGTTGAAGATTTTGAGTTAAATTGAACATAGTACCGATTATAAATTATTATCATAAGTGGGTTAGAACTAAAAGAGAATATCAAAAGCTTTTTCTAAATAAAATAACCATTTATTATAATGGAACTGTATTGTAATTTTTAATCCTAATATTGATGCAGAATTTACAATTTACAAGTACCTAGTTTCGCAAGTTTCTAGTTCTTTACCGCTTTCTTTTAGTTCTTTCTTCAAGTTATCTTTCGGTTGTTTAATAAATATAGCAATCAATGACGATGATAATAATAATAAAAAAATAATCATAATAGCTTCTTATCGCGAGTATGATATAAAACCCATTCCAACCATTCATTTCATTGCAATTACAGTGATCTAATACAATTCCTAGATCTAATATTTATTTCATGGGATTCTCCATAGCTGATATGGATTGATAGTCATCAATGAATTTATATTGATAGTAGGCAATGGCAACTTCTTAATGACTTAATGAATATACTTGATTCAATATAACTAGTGTATTTTCATAATGAACAATCAAACCTAAGATGTAGATGGTGAAATAAACAAAAAAAAATAGCAGTATGACAATTGAGTAAACAACTATAAATAATAATAGTCAAGTACAATAGTTTTACATGAGAAGTTGGCAGTTCATGAAGCCTTTCACGTGAAATATAGATCAAGATAAACAGCTTATTGAAATGGGAGAAAAGAATAACGGCGGTTACGCCTTAAATTCTTTAATGAAACTTGAAAGGAATTATGGAATTATGCAATTAAGTTGATGATAAAATAGTAAGAATAACTTGATTTACCTGCAACTGCATGCAAACAGTCCTGGAATACTTCGACATTTCGTTCGCAAGTAGCTTCGTTCAAGTAGAAGTAAGTTCTAGCACTTGATACTTTGTATCGACGATCGGCGAATGTTTTGTTAACATTGTACTGGGGCATTTCACCTCCAATCGAAGTCGCTGTGTCAAACAAGTAAAAATATAAATTAAATTGTAGCTCACATTTCGCATGCACATGGAACTTGACAAAATTAATATTTCACAAAATTCAAGCAGTATTTCTCATTTCATGACATTCTATAACGACTTAATGTATAATTATGAGATCTGTTAAAACTCATTTTCTCAAGTACATTAAAAAATATTAAATTCAAACTTAATAGAGAGCAAGAGAATATGGTATCATTAGATTGATGTTAGGGCTACAATAAAATTAGTTTTTCTAGCTTTCATCAACAATCTGAGAATCCAGAGAGGGATTTTTGAACTATCTATTACATTTACAGTATTTGGCTGCCAAAAATGCATTCCTAATAAAATAATGAAAATCAATATAAGAATAAGAAATTACGAATTAGCTGTGCTGAGTTTTCAACTACCGTATTGTTTAAAACTCTTGATCAAATAATTTTTCTTCGATAATTTTTAGTCCACATTAATTGTGTGGTAATATTCAACAATTTTTTCCAGGTCAATTTTTTTCGAGGTCTTTATGAAACCTCGATTCGACAACTTTCAATGATGGCTCAATAATTGAACTCATAATGCTTGTAATAAGATCAGTCAAAAGTGAATACAAATAATAAATAAATCTAAAATATAAAAAACAAAGCATCAACTTGGTTCAAATAATGAGTAGAATTAATATCTATAGTTGGTGAGATGATAAACTGGATTTCTATTGAAATAATGATATTTGGAGACACTAATAGAGCCTATGCTATCTTTAAATAGGAATTGAAGATTAGAATAGCAATACTTATGAAAAATTCTACAAGAAAATGGTGTAGCTTCTGATGCTAATTACTGCATTGTGCATAGGGATGTTATTCCCGGGATCCCGATGATCTTTTGTTACCTGGAAATCCCGGGATTAGAAAAATACCTAAATTCCCAAATTTATTCATCCTAAAACAATAATGATAACATATAATAAAATTACTTTTTCCTTATCCTATAAATTTCATTTGGTCCACTTATATAGTGAACATTACATAAAGAACATGTTCTATAATGATGATTCTTAATTAGGCCCAACAATGTACTGTATTAAGATTTCTTCTGCTTGCCAGATTAGAGGGCTGTCTTATTATGCTGTCTTTATTCATTTGTATCGGTGGTACTGTACATCATATGATACTCAAGAGCTCTTCAATATTTGTCTGCCGAAACATAAAAGATTTAATTCTCTAACATTCAAGTGGAAAGATTGATTTTTCACAACTTGAAAACTTATTTTCATAATTGAAGAGACTTTAGGAAAAAAGGTTAAGTTATGTTTTAAATTATTTCTCAATTCCGTATACTTATTCTGAATTTATACTTATGTAATGAGTCATTCTTTACCTAGAGAAACTCCCTAAAACATTGAATAAAAGTAAAATTAGAATGAAACTATTATTTTTATCCACCTAAAACGATATTTTAGTAATCCAAGGACTGGTCGCGGTATTGGAAAATCCCGAAATCCCGGGATTGGAAATCAGCCCCGGAAGTGACATCCCTGATAAATTTGTGAACATAACCGCGATTGATATGCGAGGAGAACAAATCTATAAAATGCTTGAGACAAACATTCTCCTTCAATTGCAAATAAGTTTCAGCGCGAGATTGATTATGCTGCTTTTGAATTCAATGAAGCTGGGATTGCACTATCTGCACTTTATAATTCTGTGAAAATAGATTTCAATTAAAGACATACATACTTCCGTACTTCAATAATATCAGAATGAATCATAGAAACAAAAACTAATAACCCAACGTCTTAACCCACACATTTGGACGTTAACCACAATTTGAAGAAAAGAACTTATAATTTTAAAAATGGATCATTAAAGATATACGAGTATCTTTGGTGAATGAATTAGAGAAATTTGTTGCACTTTTCTCATTGAAATTCAAAAATCTTTTTCAATATCATTTTCATAAATAATAATTGAACAGAAACAAAATTTTGTAATGGACACCATGAAGTAATATGGAAGGAATTTAATATTAAATGAATTCAAAATAATCAATTGAACGAATTTTCGATAAAAGCTCTGCTGCTACATACAGACAATTGTACGTAGACTGTATATAATGTACAATACATACTACATACGACTGACAACTCACCAACTAAATAGAATCAAATTACGTGAATTTTTGTAAAGTTTTCTCACAGAAATTACAATTTTTTATGTTGGAGCTAAATTGAGTATATTTTTCCTAGAACACATATTTCTAGAAAATGAATACAACAAATTACAACTTCACGAGATTTAAGGGCAACAAACAGACTATAGCAATATGAACGAGAGGGATTTCCTTAGAAGTTGATTATATAATCAAGTGATTATGCAGGATTCACCTTAAATACACTAGTAAAATTTTGAGAAGCATCGAATTTAACAGGAGAATGGGCATCTGAAGTTGCAGGGACTTTTTAGGTCGTAACTGGTCTTCTTCAGTAGTTGAGGGCTAGAACACAAATTATTAGACTTTGTTTCTTGAATACATATTCACATGATTGCCTGATCCTGAAATTGAAAAATTATCTCAAATCTATCATATGTAACGCTATACTGACCAACAATCCATATTCTAAATTATGTAAAGTCGGTTTGAATAAAAATAATTAATATATTTCAATTTAAAAAAAAATATGTCAAACTATTAGATTTGATTGATTTGTAGAATAAATGAATAATTTTTGAACCTTATACTTCACGTACAAAATCGCCACATGTTGAAGGCAAGATGCCATATATTTTGGAAAATGATATTTTCATGTGAGAAATTAATATAACTAATAGATAATGATGCAAATTTATAATGATAAATGTTAGAGATTCATCAATCAATGTCTAGGATAAAGTGAAAAGGAATCTAGTGGTGTCATCAATTCATTTAGAAAACAATGCATTTAGTGAGATATTTTCTCCTAAAATAGAATTACTGAATGCAAAAATCATGCCACATGCTGTGTTTTATTTACATAATTCATAAAAAAAAGCTATCGAGAATTTCATTTTATTGAAAGTTCAAATATTAAAAATTTATCATCAAAATGAAAAATCTAACAGAATTCTAGAAACAGTGATCGTGTTTTTTCATGGGTACAGAATTTCAAGCTATCTTCATAATATTATTCCTGGTTAAATAGATGGATGAATGAACGATTCACAATAATCTATAGAATAAGGACAAAGAAGGATGAAGACACCACAACAGCAAATAACGTGAATAGGATATACGATTTATATTCAATATAAATAGGATAACTGCAATAAATTCCTCATCCCATGAAGAGATGTATATCAAATAAATTTAGTAGGACAAACTGATGAGCAAAGATCCATTGACAATAGACCAGGACACTTGGCATTTACTTGAAAGCATCAATTGAAGATGTATCTAGCATTAAATAATATGTTGAATATATTTTATTACCTTCACTACTCCGCTTTTTTTCAGCTGCGGGAGACAAAAGACAAAATGTGAATGTTAGTAAAACCATCACAAGCACATAAATTAACAAACATTACATAGGAAAACTTTGAAACAATTCTTTTCGTGTTATCTACAAACATTAGCTAAGTACGTATGGCAAGTACTCTAGTTGCAATAAAAATATTGTTATGAGAATTAATTCTACTTTACATTATAAAGGTAATTTTTAATGACAAAAATAATGGAAAAACTTGTTAGCTTCATAGTCTACTTCTCAAATAGGTTCTAACAAAATACCAGAGAATCTTATTCGAAATTTTTTCACAATTTGCTCACTTTCAGGGCTTGATCAACAAGACTATATTTTACATGCAAATATTAAAAATAGAATACTTTTTATGTATCAAGATTTAAATTCAACAAATGAATATCGTCTAAATAAAAACAATTTGTTGCAACTGAGTATTACTTACTCAATGTTCATTGGCAAGGCATCAAATATAAGAAAACGACAATTGGCATAGAATCTCTTTATTTGAGGATAAGAAGAAATTTAGATGAATTTTAGTCAATATGTGATTGGAAATTATAGGAGAAAGAGTATAATTCCTGATATGGTTATCTTGAAATCTGATTGAGAGATTTAAAACATTATCATTAACTAATTCGAGTAAAATAAAAGAATTTTCAAAGTTTTCCACAAACACATACACAGTATCACAAAATAAAGATGCAACAAATGCTGAAATCGACAAATGTGAATGTCATGAACATTTATCCTTCTATTAAAAATAAATCAACTATTCTCAAAAATGCATTAGACATACACGAGTTTTGATGACTTAAGAAACGATATTAGAAATTATGACAGGTAGCAGTATGAGTAGAACATTCATTTGTGAGGAAATGTTAAGGCAAATAAAATTTACTTTATTTACAAGTAATCAATTATAGCAATATTTTACCTCGAATAATTCAATAGAACAAGGATTTGAAAACATTAAAACAAAATGCAAAACTATACTTTCAAACTATTACTGAATATACTAGGAACAAATAGGGAAAGAACCATTCATACTACTTTCAAGAAATTTGATAAATCTTCTGTCCGCTGAATTAAAATTGTTATCTTGAATAAAATTAGATTGTGGAGGAAAATTACTGAACAGATTTGTTTTTGCTATGGTGATGCTCACATAAGCTCTTAGCTTGGGCTTGGGGAATAAGATTGAAATGTATGTTCCTACTATCAATTTATTCGAGTTTCCTAGTTCGTTAATACTGTGAAATATAATTTACAAGTCAAACCAAATATATACCGTGAATAAATTATGTCTTCAAACTTCTACCTATTTCAAGCATATAATAAATAGCCTTAAATAGTTATTGAGCTCTCAAGGTGGGTCCAAAGAGACGCTTTTGTATAGAGGAGATAACAAACAATTTATATTTATAATCTTAGACTGCCTCAAGTACAAGACACAGATAAAAAATCTATAAAAAGTATTCAATCATGATCAAGTTCATAATTTATCAAGCTCAAGGTCTGCTGTTC
The DNA here is from genome assembly GCA_017141395.1 of Laodelphax striatellus. Taxonomy (NCBI): domain Eukaryota; kingdom Metazoa; phylum Arthropoda; class Insecta; order Hemiptera; family Delphacidae; genus Laodelphax; species Laodelphax striatellus. The sequence goes on from CM029544.1 coordinate 28,968,213, forward strand.
TAGCTGCTAGGACAAAGTACCGTTAAAAACGTGGAAGACAAGGGGAAATTGAACATACAACAGGGTTAATTCCTTTTTTACATTAAGAGTAGATTTAAAGACATTTGTACTGACACATGAAGCCCATGTTACCCATCTATAGACCCTAATAGTCGATACGGGTGATTATTTTATATGATTGTTATTTCTGAGTATTAATTCCATCAAGAATAAGTATCTGTTATCTACTAGTTTTCTGTGACATGTCTGTAAAATGCTGTAAAAATCAGGAATATTTCCAGCACTAGAAAATACCATTTTTAGTATTTTTCATGTTGATTGGTCGTTGGTCGTGTTCAGGTATGCCTCACCATCCAATGCTATGCTGTATAGCATGATGAGCTGGCTTTTCAATTTAATATTCGACCACGATAATTTTTACTGACTTTCGTCCTGTTTAGAGCAAAAATTCGAAATGTTTTATATATTAGAATTCTTTTTATTCAATTATAATAGGAAATAATCCTTGACTTTCTTTATAGATTATGATCCTTCTGAAGACGGTACGGCATGAAAATTATTAATTTGAAAATTATTTAGAAAACCACTTTAAAAGATTAAAATCACTATCAAAAACCTCAACATTGCTTAGGACTTTCAATGAGTTTAAAGTTTATGAATTGCATTCGCAATGGGAGTGTAAGAATCGTGTTGTTATACAGTTGTTCTTAGTGAAGCATGAGGTGATGTTTTAGTGTGCAAAATGTAGCCAAAACATTGCAGAAATATTACAAAGGAGATAGTAATCAAATATTTTAATGACTCCAATCTTAACAGCCGTTCTAGCCCTAACAGCCTACTGTTTTATGTACATATTCAATTTACTGGAAAACTACAATGCATACTGATAGTAAAATAGCGCATGCACTTGATAATTTGAAATTTTAATGATCACTTGATTGTTTTTTCTGATTCAGGTTATCAATATACTGTGTTTGATTTTGTTACTGTGAAGTTTATTACCTTCGCTTGCTACACCGGGTGCTTCTTTCTGTGCCTCTGACACACTTCCCCTGTAAAACAATAAAATTAGAATATTAAATTGATTCAAACTCATTTTTATTGCAGTAAACATCACACGATACTCCTTAAAAATGCATAATAAATACTCCGAAATACATAACAAAATTGCTGTACAACATGGGAAGTCTAGTGATAGTATGTAAAATACGTGGAAATCTAGAGAATAGTATGAAATATGTTTTGAACAGGGAAAAATTTGTCGAATATATAAATATAATTTGAATTAATGAATAGGCTACTAAATATATATGGAATTTTCCTCCATAAAACAACTCCTGAGACAAATCAGACAGTGAATTCAATCATATTAATAATATTCTATCATTGTGAAAAAACTGTACCATATAATTCTTGTGTTGAAGATACATTATTTTCTACTAGTTAATAACACTGATTTTCAAATTCTAATTCATTTATTGTCAAAAAAATTTGAAAATTATTGTTTGCGAAAACATTTTGTGCCCGATTCTTCTATTCACAGGTGATCTCCCTTGTCTAGAGAATAATACACTAGCAATATTGGTTGCAAATGACACAGCAATATTGGCTGCAGATGGCAAGAGAAAAACTTCAAAGATCTCTCAGAAAAATTCAAGATTGAACAACAAAGTGGAAGATCAAACTGTATGAAACAAAATCAGTTCACATCAATTTCACCAATTAGAGGGCTGGACCAATACCAATTACCATAAAAAATCAGGTTGTACCATATGCTAATGATGCCAAGTACTTAGGTATGACATTGGATGCAAAGCTTCGCTGGTCAAGAAGAAGAGAGAGGAGCTTGGAATAAAATACAAGAAACTCTACTGGCTGATTGGAAGAAACTCCACCTTTCAATTACAAACAAAGTATTCCTGTACAAACAGATTCTTAAGATACTTATGGACATATGGTATACAACTTTGGGGGTGTACCAAAGAGAGTAACATAAAAGTCGAGAGTAACATCAAAGCCATACAACGCTTCCAAGACAAGGTGTTGAGAAACATTGTTGATGCTCCTTGGTACGTCAGGAACAACGATCTGGACAGAGACCTGCAAGTTGACCTGGTATCCACCGAAATCCAGAGGCATGCAGGGAAACACGAGGCCCGACTTCACCAACGCAACAACGTCGAAGCAATCCAGCTGCTAGACAATGAAGGATTGGTGAGGAGGCATAAGCCATTTTAACTAGTGTAGTGCTTGACTCAAGTGTCCAGTGAAAAAGCAGAACAGTTTGTGTGAATGAGTGAAAAGAGAACGGTGTGAATGAGTGAAACCTAGCTATGTTGTACAGTCATCAGTAGTTGAATAAGAGAGCCTAAGGAGGATTACTCTTGTAAAAAGTGTAAAGTAATTTAGGTCAGAAAAAAGTTGCTCATTAGTCTCAAGACTGGATAGCAATCTAGTCTTGAAAACAAAGTTTAAATATTAGAACAAATTACTGAGTTACATTACAAAATCATATCAGTAACATATTACAAAATTTTTACAACGTTTCCCAGTATTATTTTGACGCTGTTGACCAAGCTAAAACTTGAAAGTAGAAATATCAAACTATGATGTCCAACAAAAGGGCGAAACGTTTGTCACAATAATGTGAGTTTTATATTTTACTACTTTCAAAGTTTAAAATCAGTAACATGTCATTTTGTTGACAAGATCCATTTCAAAATTAGTTGATTTCTTGAAACCAAATAATACATTTATTTTTCATTAAAGTCCTATTTTAAGTTTGTAGATACTACTTTGCATTGAATATGACTTAATGCAAAATAGGAATTTAATGAAAAATAAATTTATTATTTGGTTTTAAAAATCAACTAATTTTGAAATTGATCTTGTCAACAGTACTTACATTTTACTAGAATTATTTTTGAAATACTGAACCATTTTTGATTACAATACAGTATTCAAAATATTCAACATATTTGATGGTAATATAAATGGTTTGAAAGTCAACAGTATTTACATTTTACTAGAAGCATTTTTGATGGCAGTACGATAATGAGAAGTAAATGAGGCCAAGGTGGAAATGAAACTGATACCACAATCAGCACTTAATCATAGCAATAACAGTAGTAGGTAGCAGGTAGCATGTGGGCTACTGGAACCAGGATGAATGATCAGTGAATGAGAAATTGATGATAAGACGCCAGTAATTTTGTGGAAAAAGATATGACTACTGGGCAGTTCAAATTTGAAATACTAGAACCAATACTGTACTACTGAGTAATAATCATTGTGAATAGAAATTATGCATTATAGAAATTAGAGGGCTGGTGAAATTAGAGGGGATGTGAAACTTTAACGATCGTAGTTGAAATTCTACTTATCAAGGAAATACAAATTAATAAACAATTTATTAAAAAAATACCATCTATGTGGAGGACCTGAACGTTCTTGGACAGGTATTTGCTCAAGTCAATTTAGAGTTCAATAACCTCACTATATTGAAAGATTGTATGAAATCTACAATATTTTTAAGTAAGAAATGATACACCACATGTATATTCAAAAATTCATTTGATGTACTCGTATGATGCTATAAATTTAATTCAGTTGTTTGAATAATGAATTTCAGGGACTTTTAAAATTGTTTTTTGTGTGAATTGAACTGTAATGAAAAAAATATATAATGAAATTGAACAGCGATGTAATTTAATCTCTTGAGAGAGGTTTAATGAATTGGGACAATAACCTCTGTATTTTTATTGAAAACTGAATAATACATAAATGAAATCTCAGTCATAACTTCTCGTTTCAATTGAATGAAATTAGTAAACTTTCAATTTTAATTAAAATAGATAAATTTACAACTTACTCATATTCACGTTTCTCAGCTTCCTCTTGGCTAATATCTTCCTCAACTGAGTAATCAAGGATGGGTTTCACACCGAAAGAGCGAAGCCTTTTAAGAGTAGGAACAATTTTATACTGATCTTCTCCAGCGACGAAATGACCATAGAATGTTCCCTTCATCAACAGGGTGAACATTTTTTCACCCATTACGGCCTTCATCAGCTTCATTAGCTGAAAATAGAAAAATAATTTATTGTTGATAGTTTAAAAAATTGATTTAATTGGTAATTTCATACAAATAATACACAAATTCTGCAGATAGGCTACATAGAAGGATGGATTAACTTATAGTTCACTTCAAACAATACAAATCGAATAAAATCAATAACATTTTCATCAAATTGACACTTTCAGAATGACGCACGAAAAATCTTATGCTCGACAGTCTTAGATCTTATGCTCGAGGGAACTCCTGTATCTGAATCTCATCATAAATGATTTTGACACTGCTTTGATAAAATCAATGTCTCGAATCTCATGGTCATTTGAAAAAGCATTACCACGCTCAGTACAATAATTATTTTATTGAAACTTAAACCACCAAAACCACAACCACGTGATGAAATAGTGAATTCAACAAGCATCATAGAACTCAAAGCACTGAGTGTCTTGCTTTTAAGTAAGGTCAGAAGTAGGTTTCATAACAATTTGAGAGTCCTGTAAAACGGGATATGACGTTGGACGAACACTGGACTTCTAATTCTAAATTCATTACAATATAGTAAGCCGTGTATTGGTGTGTATTTATTATTTTCATGTTTTAAAGGACTTCTAACACATTATAGAGCGTTTTCTATTTTTCGGAACTGTTCTGAATGATTCCAAGATATTTGGGAAGGTTATTTCGACAACATAACACGTAATTTATTAAAGCACCAAAAACTAATTTGAGTATAGAATTTTACATAACAAGAATTTATATTGCAATTAGTAGTAGGCTACTGTAATATGGTACTGATATATAGATTAACATACTTCAGGTTATGATGAAGCTAAATATACAAGCTCCTATGACACCAAACACACGGTGCTAAGCACAACCGTATATTGATATTTATAAAGAAAACTATTTTCTCGATCTTCCGTGTTTATTTTCAATTTTGACCTTGTTTCTTTTTTTTTTTTTTGAATGGTAAAAAGGAAAATAAAACGCTATTCAGAGTAAAAAAGAAGTCTGCTGGGGAGACTAGAGTATTGTACGTTGCGTGTTGAGGATTATTCAACAGATAATAGGTGTCTACGCTCATACAGACGAATTTCTTCTCGAGTCAATCCCTCAGACAAGGGAAAACAAAAATGCTAATTCTATAGCAGCTGTAATCGAAATGCAGACATCTACAAGTCAAGAATACTATAAAATTACTGGCAATAATGAAGGTGAATAGATGATTGAACGGTTGAAGCAAATAGAGAAATTGGCAACTAGCTTATTGCAGTTAGTTTTCCCTGAAAATAGCTCAACGTGCAATTCGAATTACGTTGATGGACCTTTAATAATAAACTGAATAATGATTTTTTCGAGGATGATGCCCACATGAACTCTGTGAGTGGGTTATGGGAGGGGTGATGGTAAGAGATGATGACAGCTTTTTATTACTGCTTTATTACTACTTTTCATTTACTGCTGATTTTGTATTACTTCACCGATAGAAAAGATAGAAAATAAAATAATCTTTTATATCGTACACGGAAGATTAGTGACAATTCCAATTTTGTAATAATAAGAGTCTTGTATAATTTATACAGAAGGATCGTTACAATTCAATGATTCCTAATATCTTTACACCAAATGAGCAAATGTAATAATATAATATAAAATAAAATAATTATCATGTATTATCAAAACAGAATTTCCTATATGGTCAGATACAATCATAATATAACCTGGTTAGAAAACATTATTAAAAGAAAAGTAACATTTTTAAATTTGACGGAAAATATGAATATGTTTGATAGCTGTTATGAAGTCAATATGTTCAAGGAGCCTTCAAAATTAATAAACTTCAATCTATAACATTGTGATATAAATCCATACGAGTAGAGATATTCCTAAAATATTTTTTCTATTCAATTATCTTTCATTGAAGTTTATATTCAAATAAGCTAGTCTTGTCGATTTAACTAGCATTATTTATAATAAAAGTTACTAAAATAAAATAGAAATTTTAGAATGAACTCAAATCTTATGGATTATGTCATATCACAGATAATCATGTAGGCCTACCTAATTAATTTTCTAACTGTATTGTTTAATTATTATTATTATTATTATTACATATCATCAACATCATCATCGATTGCTATATATTATTTATTGAACAACCGAAAGATAACTGATATGAAATGTGGGTGTTTTGTGATACAGAAATAAACTTATCGAAAATGTTGTTATCGACTAAAATGTCTTGAGGGCAACAGAGTTTGTCTATCACAAACATATTATGAAAGCGATATATAGTGGTGACCTCTGAGCCTTATCGTGGTGAAGCGACTACTCAGTCTAGAAATTCCATCATTCAGTGAAGTATTGACAGTAGAGAGCAGTGGTTGGATACATCCAAGTGAGTGGTGGCATCTTACTAAGGAGGATTCTTCATTGGTAATTTACATTCATTTCTAATATTCACTTATTCGTTAGAAATGATTTATTGAATACAATTATCAAATTTGTATTTGAAAAGTACAAACACTTAATAGAATTATAAATTTACCAATAATGACAAACAATATTGTGTATGATTCTGTCACGAATTTCATATTGGTTAACCAACAAATAAACAATGACAATTCTTTTAAGTTTAAAATATGATTCTAAAAATATCATTTCCTAATTCAAATAACTCTGATTTGATTTAGTTTAGAATCAAATCAAAAAGATAATTTACAACACTAGTCTTTCAAGTACAGTAGTCTCGATTATCCGTCATAAACGGGCGGGCAGAGGGCCGGATAATCGAAAATGACGGATAATAAGGAATATTAAAAAAAAGACGTTCAAATGATTGAAAACTTTGTAATATTAATTTTTTTTTTGTAAAAGAACATCAATCTAAGTCCAAACAAGTTTGTATTAAGTTAATATAAGTCATTGTGCAATGAAATTACCGTACACAACCTGCTATCATTCCAGATGAGGCTCGTTGTGAGAGGTTTTCTTCGGAATTTGAACAATTTCGTTTCTTATTATTATGCCGGATAATTACGGAATGACGAATAAGCGAAGGATAAGCGAGACTCTAATCTCTAATGTATTTAAATTGAATCTTTCGCTGTTCGATTACAATTCGTCTGTATCTTCTCTCTAGAAGATTAAGAAGACATAAGATAATTGAAACTAAAATTTTTCATAGAGACTACTAGTTGAAAACTGTCATATCTATCAAACCACTACTGTTTCTTGGCATTGCAATTGAGCAATATATATATAAGTAAGGATATCGGTGAAGAATATAGTATTAATGCAGCAGTCTAGGAAAAATCCTTCGTTAGAGAATTATAATAAAAAAGCAATTTTTACCTGAGATAATTTTTATTATTGCAATTTTGAGTTGCACGTAATTGGTTCAGTAATTTCAGAAATTAGCTTTTACCTACAACATATTTACAATAATTTTATTTAAGTTACTGTAGATTTGAATCGTTCTAACTCCAAGGTTGAAAAAAATGAAGTTTATAATTTGCACTGGTTGCAATTGACTTGAAAACAAGAATGCATTGCCATTGAGCACACTTGAAACAGGATTTATTATTGTTTGTATTCTCAAGAGTCTGTCGATAGAAATTCGAGAGTCGACACTCGAAATGGAGATTAACGGCCTTTCAATAGACAGTGATTTGTCGAGAACCAAATTACTTCGACCTGTGGAGTGCTATCATTATGGAGTTCATCCGAAATCCCCTTCGACCTATCCTTTATCGATAGCTTAATCCACGTGGGCCCAATTTGACTCATAAACAGCAGGCAAGTCGAATGAAGGAAGTCGCGATGCATCAACGCGATGTTTACTTGAAATAATCTACTCATAGAACATCACAGAGTTTGAAAATCATTCATGAAACAGAAAATTACACAAAATGAAACAAAAAATACTACACAGCAAAACTTTCTAAAACAAAATCTTTGTTTCTCAAAACTTGTAGAAAGTTTCAAAGAAATTAGATGAATGAATTTATTGAGAAGTCAAATTCTGAATCAACTGAATTGTATGCATTTATCGATAACTTACTGATTTTATAAATAGTATTACTTCCATACTGCCAAGAGATCATTTTGCTTTAAATAAAATTCAATTTTCTCAACAATTCTATCTATAAGTATAACCTATTCATTGTCTAGAGAATATTCTGCTTCAAGTATACTTCAATTCTCAAGATATTTGTCTTATGTCTATGACAAGCTCACTTATAATGTACAGCATCAGAAAATTAAAAAAGTAGGGAAAGTTAGGTGAAGATTTTTGGATTCAAGAGCTGTGCTTATGGAAGTTCACTTCTCATTCACTTCTACAATCTATTCAATGACAAAGTAAACTCTCGAGAGTGAAGTACTAGAAAAATAACAATTCTCACAAGTCAAGTACTGCAAAGCCAATGTAGCATCTACAAAGTAAGATATTACTTACACTGTAGTCATTCATCACTAATTCTGATTAAAAACTTGCAATTTGCTAATACTTTTTTACTAAGCTTACTCATCAAGATAAAAATACAATTTCATAATCTTGGAATAAAACTCAATTTCATAATCTTGGAGTACAGTAAAGCTCAAACCCTAGTAGCTTGAATGGAAAGTATAGTCTACTCTAGATTTGATGAGTGTTTTTTTTTATTTGAATCTTCTCATCAATAATGAAATATTTGTCCATAATAGATAGCTAAAGTATTAGCAAAGTTAAATGTGCGACTTGAATAAGTATCTATCATGAGGTGAAATGCACATTTTGAAATTGGAGTAGTATTAAAAAATTAATTATTATTAATTGGAGTATTGATAAATCATCAAAACCAATCATGATAATGATCTAGAATTTCTCCTTTTCATTTCTCCTCTTTTCAAAGTTTCAGGGACATAGAAAATAGAAATGAGAAATGGTCACTTGATCTAGGAAAGTAATGTAATTGGAAAAACTTTTTCTCGTTGCTATACAGTAACTCCGCAAAAAAGGAAATAGAACAGAAAGATCGAGTGCACAGAAGAGAAAGAGCTATTGATTCAAGAATTCGCCAAATGTTAGAAGGTTCATTATAAACTTGTAGAAAGAGCAGTATTTTATGGCCATAATGAGGTCTGCCAAGATTTGGTCGCCACAGATACGGACTCGATTCAGTAACAACTCTATTCTACTATTCTCCATATTCTACTATTCTCCATTGAAGTTCTCAGTTCAATGCTATTTAATAGGGACTATCTTCAACTCAAATCTGCTTTAAAGGGGTGCTAGACTATACAATAAGTGGAACTTAGTAAACCAAAAATATGGCAGATACTATTACAGCAAATACTACAGTTGACCTACAAAGATAGTCAAGCCTTGTCACAAATAATAGCTCTTCAAAAATATATACTGTATTTATAAAAAAAATTCAAGGGTAATGCCCACATGAGCTCTAGGCTTGTGCGAGGGTAATGAGAGGGTGATGATTTATAGAAGAAATTACATATGAGCTCCAGAAAAATTATATCAATTTTCATATGAGTTAAGCAACTGTAAAGAAAATCTTATATGAAGCCAAGCTATGAATTCATTGCCATTATAAAAATTATAGACTCATTTTTACATAGTTTTAGTTTAAAATTACACTCTGTTGTAGTAATACATTGGATTTATATTATTTTTATAAATATAAATATACAGGGTGTTTCAGTACTCCCTACCAATACTCTAGGGCATTGTTCCTGGTCAAAAACCATATCTAAATATCATATTCAAATTGTCCAAAAGTCCTTAGTTACTCACACAGCTGCCATTTTGTTTTTTCACTTATTATTTTTTATCTCAATAATGGTGAAACATATGGAATTGAAACTTTGCACCAACATTTATGACAACTAGACAAAGCTACAAAATAATTATGACAATTTTTCAAATCCATAAAACAAAATGGTGGCCATTTAAAATTTTGTTTCTTGAATAACTCGAAAACCGTTGATAATACGGAAATTTTACAGGAATAACTTTCTTTAGTAAATTTAATTACAAATCGATTAAAACCTTATTCGTCAAGATTGGACCAATATTGACTGAGATATGGCAGCTTTAGTGACAAAATGGCGGCCATTTAAAATTTTATTTCTTGAATAACTCGAAAACCGTTGATAATACGGAAATTTTACAAGAATAACTTTTTTTAGTAAATTTAATTACAAATCGATTAAAACCTTATTTGTCAAGATTGGACCAATATTGACTGAGATATGGCAGCTTTAGTGACAAAATGGCGGCCATTTAAAATTTTATTTCTTGAATAACTCGAAACCGTTGATAATACGGAAATTTTACAATAATAACTTTTTTTAGTAAATTTAATTACAAATCGATTAAAACCTTATTTGTTAAGATTGGACCAATATTGACTGAGATATGGCAGCTTTAGTGACAAAATGGCGGCCATTTAAAATTTTATTTCTTGAATAACTCGAAAACCGTTGATAATACGGAAATTTTACAAGAATAACTTTTTTTAGTAAATTTGATTACAAATCGATTAAAACCTTATTTGTTAAGATTGGACGAATATTGACTGAGATATGGCAGCTTTAGTGACAAAATGGCGGCCATTTAAAATTTTATTTCTTGAATAACTCGAAACCGTTGATAATACGGAAATTTTACAAGAATAACTTTTTAGTAAATTTAATTACAAATCGATTAAAACTTATTGTCAAGATTGGACCAATATTGACTGAGATATGGCAGCTTTAGTGATAGCTGTCATATCTCAGTCAATATCGGTCCAATCTTAACAAATAAGGTTTTAATCGATTTGTAATTAAATTTACTAAAAAAAGTTATACCTGTAAAATTTTCGTAATATCAACGGTTTTCGAGTTATTCAAGAAACAAAATTTTAAATGGCCGCCATTTTGTCACTAAAGCTGCCATATCTCAGTCAATATTGGTCCAATCTTAACAAATAAGGTTTTAATCGATTTGTAATCAAATTTACTAAAAAAAGTTATTCTTCTAAAATTTTCGTAATATCAACGGTTTTCGAGTTATTCAAGAAACAAAATTTTAAATGGCCGCCATTTTGTTTTATGGATTTGAAAAATTGTCATAATTTATTTGTAGCTTTGTCTAGTTGTCATAAATGTTGGTAAAACGTTTCAATTCCATATGTTTCACCATTATTGAGATAAAAATTAATAAGTGAAAAAAACAAAATGGCAGCTGTGTGAGTGACTAAGGACTTTTGGACAATTTGAATATGATATTTAGATATGGTTTTTGACCAGGAACAATGCCCTAGAGTATTGGTAGGGAGTTCTGAAACACCCTGTATTATAACTTTCTATACGGTAGTAGATACGTCGGTAAGCAAATCATACAGAAGTTCTTATTAGTTAGAAATCGATTTTTCTGTTTAAAATATTTCGCAGAATGTACAATCTTCTAAAAATACTGAATTTTTGACAATCTCTCTTGTTCTCAACCAGTATACCAAATTTTATTTGTTGTCACAAAAAAGCTTCACTTTTGCGATCATAGTTCCCTTCAGAATGAGATTACAAATAGAGTACAACATTAATGCAGATCTACATAGAACAAGAAAAAAGGAATACTTTTTCAATAATGCGAACTTCAAACCGGATTTTCTATGATTATTAATGCTCAACTAAAAAGGTCAAAGTTGTTTGTGATTCAAAAAACAGATTTTCCCAATTTGTTCGAATATCAATGAAAGAATTACACGGAGAATAAACAAAAATGATTTTAAGCCCTAGTCTAGAGCTATATACTCCTGGTCTTCTTTGCCAAAAGCCTCATGAAAACAAATCAAGTAGTCTTCCTCTTTTTGTACAATTGAGTACTTTACACATTGTGTAGTTTTCCTCACAATGTACTATTTTTTTCAATACCTTCGAGTTACTTTTTGCAAAAAGTTTAACAAAATGAAAAAGATATAATAAAATGAATTTGCTAATTAGGCAGAGAATGAATTATTAGGGCAGATTGAGAATTCAAAATAAATTGATTGAATAATTGAGAAGGAATCGATATAATACACAGTTTAGTAGTTTATTCATCAGACAATGATGCTCTTCATACACATTCTATTTTTTAGAAGCCAGAACTTTGAAAGCATTCTCTACCATTAGAAATGAACAGAAGGTGAATAAGCCCAGATTTTTCCAGTTCACTCATTTCAAGATTACGAAGTTCAACAATAATTCATAATAAATTATGAAGATGCTTGCTCTTGTGAGACTTTCCACGCATTTGCCGCGATGAGAAATAAATAAAGATGCAATGCAATATTCGATAAAGAGTTTTTGAAAAGTTCAAGTGCCTATGATGCAGGATAATAAATTATAACCAGTTAAAGGAGATGAAGATTGAATTTATAAACAGAAGAAGAGAGGACTGAACTTATACATAGTAGAAGGAGAGGGAGTTGGTCCTACAAAATTTGATTAAAGCTCTATTTTTATTTATTTGAGATTAATCATGATGGATGAGTGCAAGAACAAACACACAACGTTTTTCATAAATCAATTTGGTTCAACTCTCTCCATAACTGTCTTAAAAGTTCACTGCTGGAATGCCTCTAATTTTGCTGGTTTATCAATGGGAGCCTCAATAATTGTTTGCACCTGACCAAGCATGTGTATTGTGTAGTGTAGGCAAGGTAGTCGAGAATCCCTAATTCGTTGACTCATCACGTGAGAATGATAGCTTAACATCGCTAAATGACCTTGACAATGTCAAGAATTTAAACCAAGCTAACCAGCCGATTTGAAGTTACTTAAATATAAGTATAGAGTTACGTATGTTTCCGCGTAATAATAACAAGCAGGTGCGTCTCGTATGACTAGCCTGAAAAGCACGTGCTAAGATAACCAGTTTCAAATTTGATTTTTTCAAATTACTGAATTTTTTTACGATTGTCAGAAGCCTTATTGAACAATTTCAGTGGGTAATATTTTTTTACAAAATCAATTCAAAATACTCTATATCTATCGACAATGTTAAAAAATATATATAAATACGATTAACAATATTACAAAAGTGATCATTTCAATGTACATTTTTCTAAGGCACCATGACTGTCAACAAATTACCACATTACAGCTTTTTACCGCGATGAAAGTTTAAAAGAATTCGTCGACTATGAAGCAGCCATATTAATATGTAATCTATAGCAGGGCTGTACAATTACATTTCAGTACTTGAGAAAATTGAGTTTTTGGAGACCGAATTGGCAGTTATTAGTCTAATAAACCAGGTTAATAAAGCCATTTCGTCAAGTTGCAATTTTTATTGTAAAGTTTCAATTCTTCCAATGGCAATGACTTTTATTTAATGACTGCAGATTTTCAAATAAAATTTTATCCCTGCAAAATCTTTTACTGATAAAATATGTAAAATTGCAGAATTTATGTGTGCCTGACTTGGAATGTTAGTTGATAGACAGACACATTAAGACTTTATAAAATATCGACAGATCAATCATTAATCAATTATTAATTGACTCTTTCTTCAGAATCAAATAATCTGAAGGATGAATTTACAAAACCAACTGTGCAAACATGCTTTTCATTGAATAAATCTTTTGATAGATGAACTCAACCAACTACGACTAATAATTTGTTCTAAATTGCCTTGATCATCTTTAAATCTCTTTTTGTGTACTGCATCCTTTCAAAAGCGCTTCTAATTTAATTCGAAGGGCTACTCATTACTGATAAATAACAACTTCGTTTTATAAATGTATCTTCTGAATCGCATCATTTTATACATGTACTAGTAGCTAAACCCGTGCTTTGCACCGGGAAAAAAGGTTAGTGTAGAAGGATTTATATAATTAAACTCGTAATTAAATTTAATACTTCTCTATGAATTCATTTTTTGTAGGCCAAATTCATGTAGGGCCAATTTAGTCTGCTATACATTGCTAATAACTGTGGTTTAGTTCAAATGCTTCACTCACAATTTTATCGATGAAAAAAGTGCATTTTCTACTGAGCTCTTTCAACTGAATTTTCAGAAAAGAATTAAAATTAGTGAATGAAAATAGCAGTGAGATTACAGGTTAGAATTTGCTTAAAAACTCCCGCTCGCCGTGCGCTAGTGCTGTAAGTACCCTTGTGCCAAATCGGCGTACTTGAAGGAAATATTGGAAAAGAAAGTTCTTGCTAAAATAGGCTATCATACTTTGGTATACTTTGTTTCATGTTTAAAAAGTATTTTCTTCTAAACTGGAAATAGAAGAAATTATTTCTTTCCTTTTAACTACACTATTTTGAAATCCTAATGGAACTTGAAAATATACTAATAGATATAATAGATAAATTTGCAAAATAGAGCTTCCAATAATAGCATTAATACTTTCTTGTTATTGAAAGGTTGTAAAAATTAAGGAAACTTATTTATTGATGGTAATCATAAGAGTAATCTGCAACATACTACGTTTTAAAGCATGTGGATAATAATCATCAATACCGGTGGACTATTAAAATCAATGCAGAAAGTTGTCAAAAAAATTTCACCCAGCTCGGATTCGAACTCGCAAACTCTGCGTGGGAAGCGGGCGCGCAATCAATTACGTACACTAATAATTAGCACATCTCGTAGACATATATTTTAGCATCTTTAACTACACATCAATTTTTTTAGGAGCATTATTATATGGACTGGATCGGACGGAATGGATGTCAAGTTTGAAAGGTTAAGTTAGGTTAGGTTATGTTTTACTAACCTATTTAATATTATTAATTGTTGTACTATTGTTTGGACTGGATCAGACGGAATGGATCAAGATTGATAGGTTAGGGTAGGTTGTGTTTTACTAACCTATTTAACTATTGAAATACTGTATTTGAATAGGCCTTCCTTGGTATACAGGCAATCTTTATGCAAAATTTCAGCTTCATCAGTCAAGTATTCTAGGCGTGATGGATGTTCAGACAGACAGACAGATACCAAGTCATTTTTATAATAGTATAGATGTATCTTTGAACATGATAATCAGTTCAATGAAAATCTAACAACGATACCAAGCCACATTCAAACTGTCCGTTATTTGGTTCTGTGTTGATTATGTGTGTGTTTATATAGTTTCTGGAACTCTTTTAGTATAACAATTTAAACGGAAATTTTATCTACTGGACCACCGACGACCAATTTGGCCCTTGTCACTTTTACTACCGTTGCAACGAAACGTGCAATAAAAAATACGCTGTAGCCTATACGTAATGTGATCAAGTGATCAACTTTCTTGACTCGCAATAATTTTTTTCTCATAATCCGATCAAAATGGAATACTTCCAACTCCCTAAATAACAGCACCTCTTTGAACGAAACTGTTTGACCGAAAGCAATTCATTAAAAAGATCGAAATTTCGTCAAAGATCATTCGATATGACGAGACAGCAGCGTAGACTTTTGCCAAAGCGAGAGCCGATTATTTCGGGGGCGCTTTAAAAATAGAGCTAAACGAAACAGTCACGCCAAGCAAGGCTGCTGTAATCAGGACTGAATGTCATGATTCTACTCGAATAATGACAAAAAGTTGAGGAAACCATGCAACAAAAATGTTGATGTGAAATACCTGCTTTTATACATAGATTTCAATAATATGTCATATTTGAACGTGATGTTGCAATAATATTATGGGTGAGGAAGTGATACACCTGCATTGCCAAAGTTGAAGAGAGGCTCGACGTCATCATAATACACCGGCTGACGATGCGATCACACTAGCAGCATTGTCGGGCTCGAGTGGTATAAACCACGTGACTGAACAGAGCCAAGATATTCTCGGTGCAAGTTATTTATAAATGTCTTGACTTTTGACTTTAACACAGCGCGCTTAACCTATCATCTAGAGGTCTTCCAAGTTACAGTTTATAATGGGCCTCAAAAACTAGTTCACCAGTACCATGGATTACTGAAGGCCTATATTTACAAAAATTTCGACACCCACAACTAGCTAGAATTTTGTTTCAATAATAAATAATCAGTTGGTATTGATGATGCTCTGTGGTTTTCAAGAGAGATGTAAACTAAAGTGAAATGAGCATGCAAGAATCTCACTCCAAAAAAAGTAAAGTATTTTTAATAGTCTACTAATGGAGAGTTTTTTATCGTCTACTAATTTGATTGAAGGTGAACCTATAGAACCTACATCGATCTAGAAGAATCAATACTCCATTAATCTGTTGATAAACGTTAAAAAAATTATCGCTACATCGACAATATCCAAGATATTACAAGTTGCACCCTCAATGTCATACAGCCTCTAACAAAAAAGTCCATAATCATAAAGTCCATTATAATACAATGAGGGATAAAAAATAGAGACAGTTAAATCTTCCAATCATAGTTTTGGATTTTTTTAAATTTATTTTTAAACACAAAGATGCTCACTAGCAGTCCACCTCAAAACTGTTGAAAGAACTATCGTTTAGATTTGAATGAGATAGAACACTATACTGTGAATTATCAGTGTGGAGAGAACCCACTCATTCATAGAATTCCAACTTTTCAGTGATGTCCCATTTTGAGCTAGAATTCATCTCCTACCCACTGTAAAACAGTAAGGAAAAGAATCTGAATGAACCTAAAGGGAAATGACCCCATATTCATGCGGATAAATATAGACTTCTTTTTCTAATTATTTGGGATTAATAACACAAAAGCAACTCAAGGTTACTCGCTTTTGAGAGTGAAAGTGTTTTATGAACATAGCAAAAAATTAGCAGCATCACTTTTCCTCCAGACTGTATATGCGTAGATTAACGAGCATTATTATGTATTTTGTACTTTTTATGACTTTCTTGTTCTTCTTTGCTTGTATTGTAGTCTACATTGTATAGTTTTTTGGGAAATAGATTTCATTTTCATATATAGTTCCACTGGAATGGTTACAGTTTAGTACAATAGATGGGAGGAAATGAGATATTGCAACTATTCAATTGCTATTTGAATCATAATAATTTATTGAACGAAATTCCTAATTAATAATGCTATAGAATACTCTGAAGACTTCCTTACTAGTTCATCGAATTTCCTTACTAGCTATTATTCTGTTGTCAATATTCGCAGTAACGGAAATCTTCAGAGTATTTTATAGCATTATTAATTAGGAATTTCGTTCAATAAAACTATTATAGTACAATAGACTATTAGAAGTGCAGCACTTCATAGAATTCGACAGCTTTATCGAAGAAACACATTTTTCTACACTTGCTTTGAGGGAAACAGCAAGAAGTTTTTCTAATTGTGTGTTTTGAAATGAAGAGAAATAACTGAGCGTGAGCCGGATTGAGAAATCTACGAGTTGTTAGGAACATCGACAGCGAGAGTTGATGGTTTAATTTGTGAACAGTGCCAAGAGTCTAAATCCAATCATTTACTCCAATTTTTATAAAACAAGAACTGCTGCGAGGGATGAGAAATAATTGAAAAGCGAAGAAGTTACCGAGAGTGGAAGAAGTTCAAAAGGAAAATATTGATTGTTTGGCAGTTGGGAATAGGACTAAAGAGAATGGAGCTCCTCATCCCCATCCATTCCAATCAATAACTTATTGAAGATCACACTGATTGAAATGTAATTGGAAATTCAGAAAACTAACAGCGCAGAACGTACGAGAATACCATATTATGCATTAAAATGAACGAAATATATTTCAATAGCCATTATACGTGCTATTTTTTTTTCTTGGAAAAATTCTTAAATATAAACCTGAAAGCAGTCATGATTGACATGAGAAATAGTACACAGTGCAATTTTTTGAGAAAGCAAATTTTCAATATCCTGAAAAAAATAGCCTCAAAGTTATTTCCAATTATTCTATTGCACAAACTTATATTCTCTCTGGAATTTTTAAATCTACCAATAATAATACTGTAATATTTTTTATATTAGAATTTAATACTCACACCTTTAAAACCTACCAACAATACATTATTGCTTTTACTATCATTTGATTATTTGATGACTGAGTTGTATTTCATACTCACACCTTTGAAACCTGGGAAGAATAAATTTTATTGTCTACCAGTAACAATTATTGATGAGTTTTTTATTTGAAATTCATAAAAAATCTATTTCAATTTTCTGTGATTAACAAATGTGATCAAAATTATGATAATCCATTATTAAATATTATTTATATACAAATTATTATTAAATACTATGATCATATAGGCCTAACAATAATTATGATTCGTATTGTTGAAGGTCTCGTGAGAATGAACATTTGTGCAAAAAATAATTGAGCAAAATTGTTTTACTTTGATAGAAATGACGAATTCTATTCGAATACTTTTATTAGAAACGAAACTACCAATTAGTTTTATAAGAAATCTCTACAACATCTATGTGAACAGCGTGATTCATTCTCAATTAATTAAATTACATTAATTAAAGTAATTTATCTTAAATCGATATTTTCTTCTCAATTTATTCTATCAATGTATTCAGCAATTGGTTTATTCTCAATTTATTCCCACACGATTCGGTGAATAGATAGATAATTGATAAGAGAGATGCATGATGATTACAAATGAGATATGAAGTAGAGTGGATGGAAGTAGAGTGAGTAGAAAAATCTGCACGAGATTAGTGTCTGGAAAGGCGTTCATCGATATTTTACAACAGGAAATGTCGCTAACAATTCAAAAACACAATTGTTTTGTCCTGCGAGCGAAGGTTCTGTGCAAATTCTAACAGACGTAAGCTAACCATATTGATTTCCGTAGATCGAATTTCCACATCGCGATTTTTGCGCGAGCTTGACACGTCATACCACGAGACACATTTTGACCTGAATTTATGCAAGGACTTTTGGCGATTGCTGCAACTACACCGTGGCATCATACATCTCCATCTCCATAAGCGACAGACAGTTCGCGGACGCCAATGAATCTCATTCCTCAGCGATTATTACTACAAGCGGTCAATGTCCACTCAATCGCATTAATCAACACAATACCTTCATTTCTACAGGCATATCATGCTCATGCGCAAAATACGAACGGCATTCTGAATTTTGGCATCGCAGCATTAGAAAGATTGATAAAAGATAGAATAGAGCCGAGAATAATAACATAAAAAATCTAGACTAATAATAGAAATTATAATAATTCTTTATGCGAGATTCAGATTCCGTTTATACAGTACCATAAAATTATTACAACAAAATTGAAAGTAGAAATGCCTGTTAATCATCACAGATTAAATTAATTTCTCCTATTTCATACAAAATCGAGTAGTGAGACTGTTATGTTGAATGTCAAATTTTTTAAAGATCGGATGTAAGGAAAGATAATGTTGATAAGAGACATGAAATAATATTTTCTATAGATACGGTAAGACTCTGTTGATATGGATAATTTGATAGAGAGGTAGAAGATACTTCGTTTTAACTCTGTCTAAAGAAGGGTATTTTATGTTGTTCTGACAGAAGAAATGCGTTTCAGAACATGGACCAAAACTAATAGAATCACTGATGTTAATAATTAGAAGATTGTAGTATATTTTAAAAATTCAATTTCATCCAGCACCAAAATCATTTTTAAAGCGAGTTCGTCAATTAAAAGTGAGCGATTTCAGAGAATAAGTGTTTTTTAGGAAAATGGTTTTGGCATTTGAGATCAAATGTATAAAAAATACATTATATCAGCTCATTAATCATCCCTATATCAGCTCAAAACTAATATTTACACTAGTGTAATAGTGTAACAGCAGCGTTATTTAAGAGTAATTTTACCATAAAGTAGTAGGCACCTAGATTGTTTGGAGAAAATGTTTCAACAATTCACTTTAAAAACAGTAAGAACGTTAAGCATTGACATTCAACACATATGTTACACAGTTTCAGATAGAAGAGAAAACACAAAACATCGTTCGAACTCAAAACATCGACCAGTTGGGCTATTAAAATGAATTTATGGAACAGTTTACCACAATACGCGTAAGATAGACCAACTATTTCAGCTTCAAATGATTTTCGAAAATATTAAAAAAATATTCTGCTAAATATTGATGTACAACAATACAAGACAGATTGATACAGTTTAACACCTGTGCAGTTGCCTACAATGTTAATCTCAAATATATTAAACTCCAACATTATGGAAAATATTATTTATTGTAACTTGAGAACTGTACATAGTTCTGGGTATCCTCAAATTCCTCGAGATAAATCAATACTCATAGGAATATGGTTTCGTGATACACAGCCATGATTACAGTTTGAAAGTCACGAAACCAGGGTAATAGACTGTAACTATTGATTCATGAACTTCAATTCGAAGTTTTCAACCATCAATTCAACTTCAGTCTAAATTAATCTTGCTCTAGTCGATAAGCTATGAATAGATTATAAATATTATAGGACCCTAAAAAATTAATTACAGTATTTTGTTCTAAATGCAATCTCGCACATTAACATAAGGAGCCGTTAGTTGTTTTTCTCAACAGAGATCCTACTAATATCAAAGACAATGCTATCGAAGAAATAGAATTTTAAGAAATAGACTTGTCTTTGCCAATACTCTGAGAAGTTTGTGAATTAATTTGTACAACGTAGTTGGAAAGCCTTCATCTCAACAAGTCATCATTAATTAAAAACTTGGCCAAAGGTGAATCGAGAACAAATTTCAACAATATAAAGGCAATTAAACCAAACATTTAATCCAAGTGGTTAAACTACTAAGTTATCGCATTATTCTACCTCACTGCCCCGCGGAAAAGCCCAGTACTGAAGAATGTGTTCACAGGCGTTCAAATACTTATCCTCTGTACTTTATTATTATTATTAACAGTGCTTTATCAATTCTTTTCATACGGGATTAAGCATAGGCCTACGTTTATTAAAAAAAACCGAAAGCCGGAAATGTCTTCTCGCTTTCTTAAAAATTATATAAATAACTCAATTATTGAAAAACTGAACATACAATATGAGGAGAAAACCAATTACCTCAGAATTATGCTCGAGATTAAAGAGAATACATAACAAATTTGTGAATAATGATGGACTGTGGAATTAAAGAACATGATAATACATCAAGACCTTATAATGAGAAATAATTCATTAAATGGATGGCTGATGGAAAGTAGTTGAAAAGAATTTATGAACTTTATATTTATTCCATTGAAATTTTTGAGAAATATATTTATTTCATTAATTTGTCTATGCATCTGTAGAAAATAAAATAACTTATAAGATGAGGAAACACAATTCTAATACAGTGTTCAGATTTGTTTTTATTTTAACTATATTCCAGTTCAAAAATAAGCAACTATATGTGAAAACAGTCAAGAGTACACGTTGGGGTCATGACTGTAATACAACTAAACAATTTAATGATTTTTTACAAAATTAGAGACAACTGATCACTTCTCAGGTTTTAATGAAACATGTTACACCATTTCAACCCTGACTCTCTGGTCTCTTAGATAGCATAGATGCATTTATATCCAGACAGGCAAGGTAAGAAAGATAGGAAAGAACCAGGCCCAAGGAAGGATGCAAAAAGTGCAAAATTACAACGATATTTAACAGCAAGAAATAGAAAACGCATACCTCATTATGTTCTCAGAAGACGGGGATGATTATAACACTTTAGGACATGTCACCACGCTCAACTAATCGATAAAATAATTTTCTCACAAATCTCGATAGAAAACCGCCAATTTGACTTAATGCCCTCCCCAGAGCATTCAGTTACTGCCTACTATATGACATATTAGGTACTTCAAATAAGGGCTGATTTATTTCATAATATTATACTTTGATTTAAACTGCTTTAGGACCGGCCTAGAGCGGTCCACCATTGAGGCAAAGCGGGTTTCAATCCTAAAGCAGATTTAATCAGAATATACATATGATGTATTAATTTAATAATAAAATATGATTTATTGTTATTAGCTTGTTACTTTTGAAGAGTATTGATATAAAAAGAGCCGATCCTATTATTTTAATTGTTCAACCTTTTGCACCCTTCTCCTTGATAGATGAATAATTTAGTAGCCACTGACCTCCTCTCAAAAAGGTTAATGTACTTTCCAATCTACCACTTGCAAATTTACATAATTCAGTTCTATTATAAATTATATATTTATGTATCTGATTTTTAAATTTACATTTTAAGATTTGAAAGTTTAGGAACAATTTATAGTGATAGGAATAATTGGAAAAACTCCGGTATACCTTTTTTTTAAAGAGGAGTTATTATATGCAAACTGTATTGTATGCATCTCTCCTACTCTGTATCTCTGTACCCTGGCTAAACCGGTGAAGTCGTTACAGAGACTTCAGTTTAACAAACAAAATTAATTAGCCAACTATTTTAAAGGCCAACATTTCAATTGTTAACTTTATAAACAATCTTTTTAAATATTCATATTTTTTTTGAAAACTTGCGTACTTTTTTATTAAGATTTTACTCTTTTTAAATTATTTATAATATTCATTTGTTCAAAACATTCGTACTTTTTATTGGGATTCTACATTATCCTACTTTTGATGTAATCGAATAGAATGTTCCACTTTAAAAAACGTTGGTTTTTCATCTTGACTACTTGATCAATATTTTTTTCACCATTTTTTATTAAACTGATAACTGCATTTGGTCGTCAACTTAAGTTTAAGCACACTTCATTACTTGGTATTTTGCTTCTTGGTGATATTAATTTCCTTTACAGAAGTCGTCTTCTCTTCTTAAATAATATTCTTCTTATTCTTCTCCTGATTGGTATCCTTCATCGTTTACTTCTCCTTCTCCTCCTCCGTTTTCATTTTTCTATCCTTCTTCTGATATCCTTTATCTTTTTCTCCTCCGCTTGATTGGTATCCTTCTTTCTCCATCTCACTTCAGATTTTACTACGATCTATATAACTAAACTTTCATCATTTTTCTATATCTTCATTTAATTTTCTTATGCTTCATATTATATTGGTAAATTCTTGTACATGTGATATGAGGAAGGTCAATATTATTTTCTCCCGGTGCCCTAACCAATTTTTCAACTTTAAAATAAATAAAATTAATAAAGAGAGAATTGAAACAAACAAATATGCTATAATCCAATTCGCATAAAAACATAAATGTTTCGGATCTAATATTTTTTGATAGTGATTTTCCTGAACAAATTTCTTCTTCCTCTCCTATCATCAAATAAACTCATTTCCTTCCATGTCAATTTCAAAAGCACAAAAAAGTGAATGTTCATTATTTCAACTTTTATTAATTCAAGCCAAGAAAATCTAAGAGTTATAATTTTAACCCCAGAGTATTATTACTTCCGACGGCTTGGAAAAATCACTGAGTCTTGGATACAGGAGAGGGAAAGAAGCCTTCTTAGATAGAAAATAAAAGGAGAGCCACAACTCAAGAGGGTACTCGACAACTCAAGTATACTTACACCAGCAAATAATAGCCCGTAACGGTACAACTTGATAAACTGAGCATTCCACGTTTTATAGTAGCTGAGGTACAAAGATAGACGAAAGACCAGAACAGTGCTTATTTTATGAACCCCAAACCATTAAAACAGCCCTAGCCCTAGCCAATATAAACGCACAATGCACATACTAGCATTGTAGTTCCGTTCGTTACTATCGAGTCGAGTTTAATGAACCTTCTCACCTCACATGCCTGTTAATTAAAGCTAGTTCTTATTTTCCTCCTGATTCTTAAAATATTTGTTGAAAAATCAGCAAATTCATGCATGCAACTTCATTTGGTCCTTTTATTATTTCAATTATTATTATTAATAAATTTAGCAGTTCATGAAATTGATATTTCTGTGAATACATATATTCTTGGTCTATTCATTCTTATCAATTATACAAAATATAAATTTTAATTATCATGCAAGTTTAATTCTGTTAAGAACATATTTCAATAACCAAGTAAATCAACTTGGTACCTCTAAGCCGATTTTTTTTTATATAGTAGGTTCCGTTCTCCAACAATATAATGATATATTTATTGAAAATAAAATGATACCCAGAACTATTATTAATCTGTAAAACACAGCACAGCTATGTTTACTATGTATTCTGAATTAGGTACTACACACAGCTTAACAAATGTGTTCATTGTGTGATTGTTCATTTATTTTATGATTCATGAAGATATATATATTATTACAATATGGGCTATGGATATTTAATATGCCTACTAGGGTTCTGTCCTCATTGTATTCAACAAAGCTATTTGGATGTTATAATACTGACCAGCAATAAATTTCAAATCAACGAAATTCTCTGAAAAAGCCTCAAGTACAAACAAGTACATATAATAAGAGGCCTACATAATTAATAATTATTATATGTACTTGTTTGTACTTGAGGTTTTTTTAGAGAATTTCGTTGATTTGAAATTTATTGCTGGTCAGTATTACAACATTTTTTGCATTCATTTATTGCTGTAAGTATCTACAACATACCACTTACCAGTAGGTGAAAAGTGATATGTTATGTGCTTATGGAATCATTTGAAAACGTCAAACTATTATAGGGTACTGACATAATTAACTTTTCATGATAAGTTGAGTTATTATTTGTAACCGCTTGATTCTCAGTGAATTTTCTAAGATAGGGTCCTTGTAGCCCAAATTCAGTTCTGAAAAATATATGCATAACAAACAAAACTAGATTGGAGTGAATTTTGTATAATAGGCTCTTTACCATTATCCTTATCAACCAAAACTAATTGCAAGTGAATTTTGTATACGGTATGTACATACACGGTATTTTAAAACAGTATCTATTAAACCTTATAAGAAATAACAAAAAAATAGGCCTACCGTCTAATGCACATCAATGAATAATGCCATTGTTGGAAAAATTAAAATAACCTTTAAAATAAGTGAAAATTAATATTTAAAATTCAAACTACTTGGTTAAAGCTAGTTCTAGCATTGCACCTGCAACAGTAAGTTAATAGGCCTATCTAGCCCACTCATAAAAAATTCTGGCTGCCATACGCAGGCTATGTTCTTCAACGATTCAAATGAAATAAGATCTTTCACTCTGAAATTTAATTATGAGAATGAACAAGCAAACCAAATAGAGGGAATATCAATTTCCATGTATTTAGTGGCCTTCGTAGATTCATAATGATTGGACTAGTAGACATTATAGTGTTACTACTAGGCCTAGGCCTACATGTGAAAATCATGAATTCTAACCTATAACCCATCGCTACATAGTCAAATACATGTTTTTGAAACTACTTATCAACGATTTGAGAATAATGAACCAATGTTGTATAAAAAAACCTTGGTTTAAAATTATAACATAATTGCTCACTAGATGTTGGTCATGAAAACTTCAAATCGGAAGAAAGTTTTACCGCGTTGGAGAGCAGAATTGGATCGGAATTTTGCCCTAATAATGAGAACACATTATGAAATAAGTAACAGTAATGTAAAAAATTAAGTAAATCTCACCTGCATGTTGTGCTCGACCAGGTAGGACGAAGAACACAACGTATACACAATATAAGCTCGCAAAACCTCCCATGTTGTTTTACTTTTGAAAGAAGCTTTGGGATTATCGAATCCTGTATCTAAAGGATCTCGTCTTGACCCAAAAGAACTGCCGCTGTTTTCAGTAATATCTGTGGCACTAGCCAATGCCGATTTAGCAGCTATAGGGGTGTAATTCTGTAACGGTAGACACACTCGAACTTTTGCAGATTTATTACTCTGCAAATTGTAAATGCTAATGCCAAGTTTACGAGATCCATTACATCTGATAACTGCCCTCAAAAACGCCATCACTTTTCGAAATTTTATAGTTCTAGTCCCCCCTAGTTCGAATTTTTGTCTTATCACAAATAAGAAATCTTAGTAATATCCCTACACTCCCGTCAACATCGATCGTTCAACACATTTCCCGCAACACCACACCAACTAGAACAGTACAGGCCCAAATGAACGACACCAACCAAACGAACCTCTCTCAGCAGCCAGTCGATTGTCACTAGTGACGTCACAAATCAATGTAACCAACCCACACTTTTCTTTTATTTCTACTTGCGTTGCCCTATAATTTGCAATAGATTACAAATGAGAATTATTGTTCTACACAAATTTTCATAATTTTTCTCAACTTTTCAGCATTTTAACATGCTTAAATACTTTCCAATGTTATTCGAGTGGGTAATACAAATCGTTTATATAATACCAGGCAATAAATTTAGTAATCCACAACGAAAACTGATAATGTGAACAAAAACTAACTTGTACTAATTAAATATCCCACTTTCGAAATAGATTTGACCTGAAATTATTACCTACGATAACCATCGAACGCATGTGCTGAGTGGTGCCGCATGGGCAAGGCCCAATTGCAATCAATACCGGTAGACGATAGTCTAGTCACAGTCAGCGCAACAGTGCTGTAGCCGAATTAAATTTTCAAAGACTGAGCTTCAATCGGATATAGCCAGTACAAATCTATTATGAAATTAAAAACATACAATCCTCTATTTTTTCACAACTTGCAGCAATACTACAGAAATCTATCACTAAAGAATCAACTATAATGCATACTTTATTCAATTCAAAAATTGACCACTATTATAAGCTTTCATCTAATTTTACTATTTTTAATTTGATTTCATGTATATAGGATGGATCTAGGTGTCATTTAGAACCGAAGTATTATTATCACCATGTGTCATTAACACCCAAGCATTGGGCCGGGCCGAACCAGAGTTATATGAATGCCAGTACTGTAGGTAAAACTAAACCATAACTTCTCAGGCACACCAACACCCAAAAAAATCTCCATTTGATGCAGACTATGAAAAGAATTTGATCTGTTCACCCTTATGGGAAAACAAACCTCTATTGGATAGCAGACTTGGTAAATTATTATCTATGAAAACTTCAGGCTTCAACATTATTCTTATTAAATACCAGTATACTGTATATTAGCCAATCACTGCAATAAAAACATTTTCCTGGCAACTAGGGTTGCCATATTGTAGTAAGCCAACGAACACCGTCAAAAATATTTTACAATGCGAATTAATATAGGGGTTTCTTTCAAGTCTCATTTAGATGAGAGCTATCCCTATATTTATAAAATATGTAATGAGAGAACTCATTACTCAAATGATAGGCCTACCCATGAAATACAAATTATCATAGTAAAATGGTTAAACAACTAAGAACTTGGATTTTCCAGCTATTTTCATTATATGTAGCATGAAAATTTGAGTTTTTAATCTAGATTTCAATAGGAACCTCCAAATATGAGATGAGATATCTTCGTTTTCTCTTAGATCGCTAGACTCATTCTTTATTCAAGTTACTGGCGATGAAAATATGTTTATTGCCTTAAAATACCGATAAATGGCAAACTTAGGTTGATAAACTGTATAAATTTAAAAAACCGCTTCCAGGACTTATGGAGCATAGGAAAACATACGTTTTAGACGTGATCATGTCGAATTTCTACAGATCATTCCTTCCCCAAACAGAAGAAACATTATAAATAAAATGCATAGTTGTATTTTTAAATTGTACAGTTATAATGTAATTATTTCTATAAATTGCTCCATGACAATTCAAAATTCAATTATCATTGAAGCATTTTTCCAAAAAATAAATGTCTCCATGAAAATAAGATTAATTCATGAAAATTTAACTTATTTAAACAGAACTGATAATTCATATTGGGAAATAACAAATACTTTTGTTACAAAATTTTTAGAATCCCTGTAAAACATTAGAAAGGCTAGCACACACTTGATTTCCATGTTTATTTCATAGAAGGTAGTGCTTTTAATGTCCAGTGTGTGTCCGCCATTTTTCTGTTCAATAGAAGTTCTAAAATTTATTAAACTGTCCCCAGGATGATATTATTCTACATCAAGCATGCTCTGAAGCTCAAAGATTGGGAGTTAACATTAGCATGAACCAAGAACATATTCTTGGTAATTACCATTACCAAGAACATAAATATTCTCATCACTAGAGTGGGGAAAAAATAAATTTTCAGAAAAATTAAATATCAATTTATTGATAGTACCCTATGTACAATATAATGATGATGCACAAGTTTTAGACTCACAAAGATTTATGACAGTCATCGTAAACACAATAATATACATATGTTACTTATTTGATTTTTTAAGCTGCGAGAAATAATATTGAACCTGTCAATAGTCATCCAACTGCAGAAAATGATCAGTTCACAATATTAAATGAAATAAACATTCATGATGGTGTTTCCCACTTTTATCATGAGCTATAAAAAGTGTAAATTGTTACACGTTTTGAACACTTTATAAGCAACATGCACTCATATACTATCACTCACGTATAGGAGAAATAGAGAAAGCACAATATTAATTTTATATTTACTTGGAGTAAATATATTTTAAGAGGGTATTTCTGAACAGCTTCTATGTACTGTACTACGAAATTATTCCACCTGAACAAAACTGACTTAGCCAATCAAAATAGATTTCAAGTTTATAACTTTAACAAAGATGTAACGATTTATAGATTTATAAACATAATTACACAGATTTTAAAAACTTTCAAAGAAGAAAAACAAACTTACATTGTAGGTACAATAGCTTCGTCCTCGTGTTGGACATCATGAGATTGAGGAATATCTGACTTGTCTCAAGGTCATATCCTTCAATACATTGTAATTATACTAGTAAAAAATGTATATACAAAATATTATAAACAAAGTGGAACTCTTCCATAACTACAAGAGAATAGAGAATGGTTTGTTGACACGAACATTTTTCATAATATCTGAGAGGTTAAGGACAATACTACGTACTTATTAGAGAATGAGTTTGTTTAAAAATAACAAAAATGTTGAATCAGGAAGACTCAAGTTCATAACTAAGCAGATTCCAATACATTTTCCTTTAATACATTTTTGCTCAAAGTTCTCTTCAACAAATTAAAATATTGTATTGAAGTGATTTATGAAAGAAATAAAATAAGAGGACTCCTTTGCAGTCACTTAAACTCATCATAAAGTATTCTCTCTAAAAAGGATTTTAAAGTTCTCTGACTATTATTAGACCTATAGTTATTTTTAAATGATGAAATGTTATTGACGTTATTGTATTATCAGTAAAGTAACTTACACTTCATAATGAGGATGACATGTTTTTGAAATATTAAGGAAGTAATAATGATAATAAATCTAATATTCTGAGATTCTAGATAACCTGATTTCATTCACAATTGGAAGTTAATTACAGGTTGTTTCATGAGGGTATTAGCACAGACAATTGTGGCATAAGAAATAGAATTTTCTCTGGTATTAGTGACCCTATAATTCAAGTAGGATCCTTACCACCAGGCTTATTAAAAAGATACCAATAGATAGGTAATTTTATTATAGTCCAGTCAATTTGTGACTAAGCATCGAAGAATTCATCACACAAATATCAACCAATAAATTAATTACAATCATCTCCCAATTAAGCAATGCAAACAAAACGCTTCACAAAAACAAAAACACTCGATTAATCAGGTATTCTTTGAATTATTTTCATTCAATCTTTGATTATAAGATTCATCAACAAATAAAAAATATTCTACAAATAAAAAAAATAAAAACGAATTATATAAGCATCCACATCAAACATCGAGAAAATGATAGGAATAACTTATATTAATGCCTTCAGATGTTAGATAGACATAATGTTTGGAGAACTGTCAAACATGAGTTTTACAGAGAAAATGAATAATATTTCATGAAGGCTAACTTAATAATTAATTGGTATTATCTCATCTAATTTTACTATGTAAGTTGATCGTTCAATCACTAAAATTAATTGGAGTTTCAAGCAACGATATCAGATGTAAAGAACAACACAATAAGTATTTCAAAAAGGTTACAATCGTTATTTGACAATAATAATGCCTACATTTATGCTACAATTTATTCTAATTTCATCATATTTACTTATTGAATACCCCTATTCAGATTCGAACACAATTAATTGTTTTTTACAACGCCCGATGAGCGAACATTGTAAATTTATTTTAAAAATAGCCAAAAATTGGTGTATAATTCGGAGGCATTGCAAAATGCAAAGCCATGCAATAAGTAACACAATACTAAAATGTTCTCTACAATATTAAGGCAATAATTTCCATTTTTGGATCAGTTCGCAAAATAGTTTACACCAGTACACGAGAACACAAACTTAAATCTAGACATGTTTACAGAAAGCTGGAAGCATGAAGTAAGGAAGATTGGTTTAAAACTGTCTAAAGGAGTTTTGGTCTCATCTTACCAGGCTCTTTTCTTCTAATTTCACGCAACCACATTATACCTTCGAATTTCAATTTTCCTTCACCTTGCTTTATACTCTTGCCCAATTAAAAAAGGTTGATATTTTTACACTATAAATAGATACTTGGGCAGCTGAACATACTAGTCGTAGCAAGTCGTCATAATATTGTTGGTCTTTATAAGAAAGCAATATTCAATTTTTTATCAATAGCCTTTTATCTGCATGAATATCTGTGTTCCTTTGTTCTTCTGACTCTTTGCTCGTCCTCTAAAATCTCCAATCTTCTCTTAGAATAAAGCTTATCAAGCTATTATTATTATTATACGCCTAAAAACTTCCTAAATTCACTATAAAGCACAAATGATACATACACAGAAATTTCAATTGTACTACGCTAGTTTCTACGTTGTTAAGATATGTAACCTTTTTGAAACACTAACTTGTTAAAACATCAATAATAATCGAAGCAACTTGATCAACAAGCGTCTTGATCGAAGCAACTCTTCGGAAACAAGTATATTGCTTCAGAAACACATCAGAACACTGAAATAATATTGCTCTGAACACATTTGTAGTCGAAAAGTAAATGAAACCATTGATAAATATTGTTAATAGCCATTTGGTCAGTGTAAAACCCCAAAAAGACTCTTAACAGAAAACGTGTACCATCAACCGTGCACACATATGAAATCTCGCTAAAGCTATTCATAATTCGAAGGAGGATGACTGTAAAGTATCATTTTGTTCAATTTGTTATGAGGTTTTATAGTTATTATATGTTCCTTTGCAGTTGTTCAAAGACGAGAAATATTTCAAGTAGGTGCTATTTGATTGATGAATAAACATTTCCTTGAATGGCCGACTTGTAAATCGTAATGACGGTAATCAAATTTAGGGAGGCAAATAAGAGATGAGAAAAGAATTATTATCTGAGGTTCACATATATTGATTTTTTGAATTTGGAATCAGAAGGTTTTCTTGTAAGGAGTTGTAATCTCAGAATAAACGCTAAAGAGTAGAATTCTAAAAAGAGCTATCTGGGTTACAATAGGGTGTCAGCAGAAGCAGACAAAAATTTCAAGTTCTTGTTGCACAAAGGCTAACCTTGACTTAGCCGCCATCCTCGAAAACTCCACTCTATGATGAGTATTATATCTGTCTTGGGAGATCTTTTTATAATACATACTTGTGCTTTAGCTTCAGTTTTTCCGGAACAAAACTGTCCATCAAACGGCGAGCTGTTGGAACTTGATCTTCCGCAATCTCCGGATCTTAAGCTTAATATCCAGTTAACAATGTGAATTCTTTAATACATTTTTGTGAAAACGGCCCAGAAACTTTGAATACGGTTGTGAAACCGGAAAATAGTTTCTCGTGGTTTATACTGACAGTGGTTTATATTCTATTATAAATATTCAACAGTGCTTTCATTTACTGAACTACAATACATTTTTAAGGTAATCAACATTTTTAAACTCAATTAATTATCAAAAGACTTGAATTTTATTAGATAAGTCTATTTTAAAATACATACTTTTCAATTAGTCAACTTTTCTGAATTTAAAAGTTCCCTCTTATAACAATATTGCTTACATAATGAAAGTGAATAGAATTCCAATAACTTATCTAACAGAATTTTGAACAGAATAATACTGTGCAACTGTACTCTTTTGTTTTTCAACATCTAAAATTCTTTGAGAACGCTTTATTGTCACTGTATACAAACTGAAAATTTATAGTCAAATTGAATTTATAGTCATGATTATTGAAAGTGAAAGCTTCTAATTTTGCTCAAGCAATTGGGGAACATAATCTGAGGAGAACCACAGAGAAGGAAGAACATAGGAAGGAAGAAGTAATATGCTTATTACTTTTATGCAGCGTAGCATCAGTTCCGTGTACGTGTGAAACAATTATTGGAAATCGGTGCATTTTTAATCTTTTTACTTTCTTATTTCTGTTCAAGTGCATCTTAACAAGAGTTTAAGGTGGAATTTTTTAACAACATTGGATAGATACATAGTTTTTACCTACTACTGTACGTTGGTCTAAGCTTGAACTCACGGAAATTATAGAAATGGGCACTAAGATTGTTAGAAACACGGAGACTAACTGCGAAGAAAGATGACGAGGAAGAAGAAAAAGAAAAAGAAGAATCAATGGAGACTTCGATGAATGAGACTGGCGACGCCGAAGCGACACGGATTGATGAGTCCGATTTGAATGCTTCAGAAGATGACAAAAATACTATTTATCAAATAGTATTTGATAAATTGGATAATTCCGATTGTGACGAGCTGGCATCTAAGATACGTAAAACGTAGGATGGATTAATTGATGCGGTGATGAAAATAAAAAAGAAGAACGTAAAAACAGATGTAACTTCCATACGGAACATTGTTGCGTCTAAGTACAGTTGCAATTCATACCGTTAGCCATGAATTTCGTCTGCAAATGTTGATTTCTGTCTAAGCTCTGTTACAACTAAAGAAGTTGTCATGGAAGAGGGGAGAGGCATTCCACAATTCCCTCTCCTAAGCCGGAAAACTAAGAACTGGGGGGCCAACTTTGAATGCTGGGGACCCATTTAGCGCAACACTAGATGCATCCCCTGTTATTCCTTCTCTGTGGGAGAACTCAGTTATGCTGTAGATCCATCTTCTTCTCATTAAAATTATAAATTCTTATTCATAAATTGTTTCTTTGTTTCGATTCACTTGTGATTCAATAATCTATTATGACCGAAGATCTCGAACCATGATGCAACAATATTTATTTCTTTAATCAGAATGTACAATGATTGATGATTAATGGAAGGTCCAAAACTGTCCCTTTTCCAATTTATTAAAACAATCCAAACCTAGGTTATGAGACATTTTTCACAATGAGAACAATTTCCACTCCGAAACCAAACACTAAACAAATTCCGAATAAACATATTAACAATCAGATTCAAATATTTTTCAGGTGGTCCATTGAGTTCGTACCCTGCTCGATATAAGGTTATTTTCCAAAAACAGTTATCCTTATTGTTACTTTGGTAATAAGAGATCTTCACACTTAAATTGTTTTTCAACATGTTTGCTTGGATAAGGCACAAACAGAAATGATCTAAATTGGGTGTCTACATTATGAACTCTAGATACCACACATTTTCTTACTACTTGTATCAGTAAGGGATAGCTCAGCAATATATTTTTTAATGATGAGTGCGTTTGCTTGTATTTCCATGACGAACTGATCTATACTAAAATTTTAAATTAGGCCTGAACTAGATTTCAATGAATCGTTCCCTTCAAACCTGTAGCTTTATGATAGATTGATCTATTTTACATAATAAAATATTGTATTAAGGCATTCAAAAACAATAAGGCATGATGAATGGTGTCACGACCTCGAACAATAACGTCTGCAACAACATTAAAAGTATAGCACTAAATTCCAATTTAGAATCCACTCAATCTTGGAATAATCACAACATAATTATCGTCAGAATTTTACCAGTCTCAAGACCTTCCTTAACTTAGCCAGAAAAAATATAACATACTTACCATCAAAATGTTTCCTAAACTAATTCAGGTCTTAAATGTTTAATTGAATTGTTCTATGATCTACAAATCAAAGTTAAGGTCACAGTCAATATGTAATTGGCATTATTTAATAATGAATTTGTAAAAGCACATACATAAATAATTGAATCCAATAGTATAGAATGATACTAAATTCTCTTATGAACTGTAGAATAAATAAGACTCCTCGCATTGAAGTTGGGGAGATGATGGTGTTTGAAACAAGATACTTAAAAACAACCTTATTTTTCTGGTGTTTATGAATACTGATGAATAGGTGATAGCAGCTAAAGATTCGTGGATATCAGTATTGTATAGTAATCTTTGAGAATCAGCGCTGCAGGATAAAATATTATAGAGTTGACAAATTTGAATTAAAACAAAATATAAAATTCAACTACAGAATGAATAAAAACGTTTCAAATCCAAAAAGACTGCTCAATGAAAACCAGCAACTCTAGTCAACTTGGATTAAAATGAGCTCATAGTCGTAATACAAATACTGATATAATATTTATGATCATATAAAATAAAGGTGACGATCATTTTTAATGATTTCAATAATTGTGATTGAAATTTTAGCCTAATATCCGGTAACTATATAATATAATAATGTTGGTGTATTTAAACTTGGAGTATTTTATACAGCTTCGAATAAAATATTGTTAAACAATATTGATTAATATCATTTGAAAACTCAAGAGTGAATTTTGGCTCCACAATAAAAAATCATGAAAACAAATAAGTTTACAATAATTTGAAACGAATGACACGTTTACACGTTGCCAGTGTGAACGTGTAACCAGAAGGATTGTCAGATTGTTAACAAATCTTCTGGTGTAGGTTTTACATTGAATTATTCGGACCAGAATCGCGCCATGAGGATATCTACAATAACGCAGTGAAAGGACTCATAGGTAAACTATTCGAAGGTTATAATGTGATTATACTGGCCTATGGGCAAACAGGATCGGGGAAGAAGAACTTTACCATGGGCACCAATTATGTTCCATCCAGCGACTCCGAGAAAGGCATCATTCCTCAAGCTGTGGAGCATATTTTTAAAGAAATTGACTCCAACCAGGAATGGTCATTTGTGGTCACAGCTGACCATTCTCTGGAAAACCTAGAGATCAAAGTGTGGTAGAGATAAGGGAGGATACGCGGGGAATGAAACTTTTGTGTGTCTTCAACAGGGTTCACTTTGCCGAGCTACGGGAGCCACCGCACAGTCGTTCAGAAGTCATGCTATATTCACCGAGACTCTCAAGTTCTCGGAAAACCCAACATTGACGAAGCGATAACAGCGAAATTCCACCTCGTTGACTTGGTTGGTTCTGAACGACCAAAGAAAACGAAAGCTATTGGCCAGACTTTTAAAGAAGGTGTGGATATTGATAAAGGCTTACTGGCGCTTGGCAACGTGATTTCGGCTCAGTGAACTCACCAGACTCCTACAAGATTCACTGGGAGGTAACTCACAAACATTGATGATAGTATGTGTCAGACCTGCTGATTACAATCAAGAAGAAACCCTTAGCACACTGCGCTACGTCGATCGAGCGAGGAAAATCAAGAACCGGCCAATCGTAAATCAAGATCTGGTTGCTGCTGAGATGTCCAGGTTGAAAAAAGAGGTGGAGAGATTGCAGCTTCAGTTATTGAGAGTGGTGGTGAGAGGGCGATCCACGTGTCCTCCGGAGCACCAACAGCTTATTGAAGAAATAGTCTTATGAAAATTGAGAAAATGACTGAAACAATGTCGGAGTTGGTCGAGTAATATGTTGTAAAGTTCTCAATAAAGTTTTTGATTTGATTTGACGTCCACTGGCAACGTGTAAACGCGCCCTGACTATAACATTCTTTGAATGTATGCGAGAATGAAAATGGATAACATTCTATGAATGCTGATAGAAATAGGAAGATATTTGATAGGACGAAACATGACAAATAATAATAAATTGACAGCTTATCAAGTAAATGCTAATCTAATGTGATGAGAAGAGGTTTTCTGTCAATGTCGAATAACGAAGCAGACGTCGACAGATACGCTCGATTGTTCAAGAAATCTTTTCGAGAGTTTTTTCGTTGAGAACTGTGAAGCCCGGCTTTGTTGCGATGAATTTGTCGAGCGCCGACTGCAGAATCTGCGTGCAGCGGTTGAGAATGACGCGACGCAGGGCGGTGCAGCGGGCCAGGTGGTCGAGCGAGGCGTCGGTGAGCAGGCGGCACGAGGACACGTCCAGGTGGGTCAGGGTGGTGATGGTGGCCGCGGGGGCCGTCGCCAGCTGCGCCACGCCGGCGTCCGTCAGCCGAGCACAACTTCAAATGAAAAACAATAACAGAAAAATAAGTATGAGAAGAAGAAAGTCAATAAATTAGACTTATAAAGGTTTTTAAGATTTTAGTCTTCCATATTATTCATCTGTATTTTATCTAATAGTTTTCTGTATTGTTTATTTTGTTCAATTTATTGTATGTGAATATTTTTTGGAAGAACAAAAAAAGATTGATATAAAAGAAAAACAAAAGTTATTGAAGAAAAAATACATTTTCTGATGGAATTACACATATGCAAAGCTCTTGTCGAGCTCAACCACATATGGGTGTATTATTAGCATAAACATTTTCATAATAGCAATAATAATTTATCTGGCAGTGAGTGGGTACAGCACCACCAGAGGAGTTTATTCAAATCTCAACATAATACATCAAATTCATAAATACAGCGTGTCCCACGAAGAGGTTTAAACGTTTAATTTTATATTACGTGCCCATTCATGCACATTACTTTTTTAAACCTTACACAGTTTACAAAGTGGGTTTTAAAAATATTCTGGGAAAATCTCAGCTCCCTAACCTTTGTAGAAACAAAATGGCAGCATATTGAAAAACGATACTTTAAAAACATTTGAAAAGTTTTGGTTTTATTCATAAATCGGTGCATGAATGGGCACGTGATATAAAATTAAACGTTTAAGCCCCTTCGTGGGACACACTGTATATAAACTCTTATATTGAAATATTTATATGTTGCATGATTGAATTTCTTAGCCCCCACTATCTTATAAAATATGTGTCGGGAAGCCACTATTTTTTTATACAAGTTTCAAATCATGCTAAATTTGTTAGTTACAAATACAATTATAAATATATGTGTCGGGAAGCCACTATTTTTTTATACAAGTTTCAAATCATGCTAAAGATAAGCGCCTGTCTGATAATCCAAAGGTTCCAAGATCGAATACAGTTGCCGGAACGGATTTTGACAGAAACGGCCACTCCCGTCTTTCGGAGGAGACGAAAAGCCGTCGGTCCCGACTGCCTAAAAACAGTTGTCATCTCTCATCATCACCCCTCTCATTACCCACGCACAAGCCTAGAGCTCATGTGGGCATCACCCTCAAAAAAAAATGCAGTACAAATAAAGTATGGTACATGGAAAAAACAGAAAAGGAATGCCTTTGAATAGATACACTACCTTGACACGTCGAGGTGCGTCAGCTGGGGAAGGTTCTGCACGATGTAGCGCAGAGACACATCGGACAGGTCACAGCCAGCCAGACGCAGTGTGCGCAGGCAGCGCAGCCGCGACTTGGTGTCGACGAGGCCGGGTCGCGAGTCGGGCGGCGGGCTGAGCACGTCTCGCAGCGACGCGTCGTTCATGCCAGTCACAAAGCTCAGGTCGAGAGACACCAGCGGTGGACAGGAGCAGGTGCGCAGAGCGGCCACGCCCGACCACGAACACCCTTTCAACGACAAGTCCTTCAGCTGCGGCAACCGAGCCACCAACCACGCCAACTGCCTCTTGGCGATTCCGGTCCAATCCAACACCAAACAGTCAGGCTGTCGGCGGACGATGCCGGCCAAGCAAGCAGCTGTCAGCCGCTTCTCCGACAGCTCCATGCGCTGCCACAGCGAAGGCTCGGCGCTGAGCTGCGACCACAGCCGACAGACGCGGGCGCAACGCGCCAAGTCACTGGCTGACAGCAGCCGGAACACGGGAAGCAGCGCTGCCCGCTCCAGTGCGGCTGCACTCTTGCCTGTGGCCGGGCGCACACCGTACAGCGGCCGGCGCAGCGGCTTGCCGCCACTCGAGTTGCCCATCTGGTGCGACGAATGCGAGCGCGTGCCGTTTGTGTCCGACTCTGTGAAACTATCGTTCGACCATCGCTGTTCAAACAAATCAATTTTCAATTTCAATTTATTGCCAAAAAACAAACAATTCACTTATACATATACATCCATGTGCAAAAAATAAAAATAAGATGAACACATTATTATACATGTATACATATTTAAGAAGAAATCAAATACTATTATTTCACAAAACACATTGTGAGTGACAATTCCACTATCGTACATTGAACACTTGTTGAATAATACACTTCACAAACAACATTATGATTGAGATTGTTAATTCCTCTACATTGAACACTTATTGAATCACAGGACCAAGGTTTTGTGTTGAAACCAACACATCAATCAATTTTCATTCTTCCAAAACGTATTCACATACAATAAATTAAACTAAGAGAACAAAATAAACATTACAGAAATATATTATATAAAATACAGATGAATAATATAGAAGACTAAAATCTCACAAAGACCTTACAGTCTGAGCGTGAGATTTGATATAATTTCCTTTTGTTATCCAACAAAATTAAGTCTAATAATAAACAGTATATAATATCTGAAGCTACACTGAAACTACAAACTAAAATAAATATATAAAAAAATATATTACATCTTCGGCAGTACTACAAACCTCGAGATGGAGGTTTGAGAGGGTAGACGAACTATCATGTTTGACTTAAGACTATGACAAGTTCATACCCCCGTTTCACAGGAAGTCAGTGGATACAATGGAAATAAATAAATAAGTACTGTATTGGTTCTAACACGAAACCATGGTCCTGTGATTCGGTAAGTGTTCAGTATAGTGGAATTGAAAATACTTAGACATGATAGAAATAGGATTTTATTGCAGGAAAACACAAAACACTAAAATAATTGCAACTTAAACACAAAGTGCACAGTTTTAGTTATTAAACTAATGTAAAACTTTTCCCTGGAACGATCCCAACAGATCGCATTTATAGCTGAATTTATTTTATAATTGAAAGTATCCACTTATTTGTAGAATTTATTTTATAATAATTGAAAGTATCCACTTATTTGTAGAATTTCTTATATAATTGGAAGTATCAACAGTAAGTACACTTACACTGGTTGAGTTTTGATCATCTGGATCATTGCTTGCTTTCATTCGCTTGGTAGTAGTACCACCTTCAGACGTGGTCAGAGATGAATCTTGATCGCCTTGATCATAAGAATCACTCTCTGAATACGACTCGTAATCAACCTGCAATAAAAAGAAT
This sequence comes from Laodelphax striatellus, assembly GCA_017141395.1. Taxonomy (NCBI): domain Eukaryota; kingdom Metazoa; phylum Arthropoda; class Insecta; order Hemiptera; family Delphacidae; genus Laodelphax; species Laodelphax striatellus. The sequence goes on from CM029544.1 coordinate 29,007,543, forward strand.
TTAAATTATTATTGTAATCTATTATTAATCTCAAGAGTGTTCGAAGAATCAAGATCAAAAATATCTATTTAGATCTAACTTTATTGTTATTTATGCTTTATAATTGATACTATTAAAAATCTCAAGAGTGATCGGAGAATCGAGATCAAGAATATCTACAGTACCTATGTAGATCTACCTTGATTAGATTTTAACCGGCCAAATGATAATGATTTTCATTTATGTGTTATTTAAAATAGAATCAAGCGCTAGATTGATTCTAGAATATTCACTTTCTGTTATTCATATTAACCGTGGCGAAGCGTGGTACTACATATTAACTAGCATGAAAAACTTACATTGGTCAATGTTTTTTCAAATCACGGCCCATGATTGCTGATCACACTTTTTACTTTCTATATTTAGCAAAATTGTATTTTATTTTTAGATTGTCACTGAGAAGCACCGATACTCTTATATAGACGTTATTCTAATAATTAGTGAATTAATATTATTTATATTAAAAATATGAAGTATAAAATGATAATTCAGTACGTTAATAATAGATAAATAATATTTTATACATTTTATTCATTAAAATTTCAAAACAAGCAATAGACAACCTCACAAATTATAATTTACAATCTTATATTAACCTATGCTATCATTGTTATATTGTTATGTACTCCACCTTTGGTATTCGATACCAAGGAACAAGGAAGAAGAGAAAATCGTCTTTAATTTGAAGTAAAATTTATACTAACCTCCAACCGATCCCTCTTGTCAGAGCTGGCATCACTACTGACAGACATTCTGCGAATATCAGACGATTTCTGCCTAGCTCTGAAATGTCTTGGCTGAAACATACAACAAAAAATTTAATTTAATTGATTTAAAAAATCTTTTTCATTCACAACCCCCTCGAAAGTATTTACTGAATCACAAAAACAAAATCAAAATTCTATTAATTCTGACCATTAATTTTCTACACAACCCCAGGAAATAATCACTGGGCCACTAATGGATCACTGAACTAATAATCAATTAGTCTAACGTTTAGCAAACTCATTTCAGAATAACAGGCGTAATAAAAGGTACTTTTTCAAGTGTAACAGGAAATAAAAATGTCAAGTTGTGTATAAATAGACCAATAATTATCATCTCATTTGAATGGTTCAATTCTTTTCAAAGCCATACTAAACCTAAGACAAAACTTAGAATCGTAGGTACTAAGAAAAGTATTGTAATTCAAATACATACTTCATTGGAAAAGTACTGTAATAATTCAACATTATTTTTGGCAATTTCGTTTTCTTGCCTGTCAACATCAATTCAAAACATAATGACTTAATCTAACTAAAAATGTATCGCAATGTTAGCTTATGTTTTTTCAAATGGAATGCACTAGTCAGCTGAGCCGATACGCTCTGGCAGATTGCTCGCTGACTATCCAGACAGAGCTGAGCATAATATGTCTAGCTGTTTATTGAATAAAAATCATTCTGCCTGATTAAAAAATTATAGTATTGAAACAACAAAAGTTGATATAGTGTCAAGTGTATGGTAGTGTTTTGCCTTGAAGCACACTGATGTGTAATCGTTTCCATTTTCGCATTGATGACTGCACATTAGCAGACACTTTGCAGTAGCACAACTGAAATTAAAGTTAGACTTGAATTGAAAACTTATCTAAACCAAATAAGTATGTTTTAAAACAATAGTATAAATCCGCCATACTATTAGAACTTGAAATTCACGTGAAAAATCCTTAAAAAATAACTTGACACCAGAATACATATAAATTGATATATTAACCTGTATAAATTAATATTAACACTAGTAGAAATGATAAAATCGACACTAGTGAAATTAAAATAAAAGTGGTGGTAAGGTAAGGAAACATGCAAATTATTTTGTGATCGATCTAACCTTATATTCCACATTTTTCCCATCCCTGCAACACTTTGGACACTCCCAGCTGTTGGGTAAATCCTCATTCACTATGCCTTCCAGTTCAGGACACTGCAACACCAATTAGTACAATGGCAACAAAATAATACAAACGACAAGTAATTTAGAATATTTGTTTTAAATTGAATTTTTACTAATAGAACTAATGCGACTAATATAATTAAAAAGTGAAGTATCGTACAAGACGAGATAGATACAAGACGTGGAAAATTATTTGAATATTACATAACATTGTAAAGCTGTGTATCCACGATCATCGATTCCATTCAATAAAATAACCTTGCACTAACAGCTGATTAGATAAGTTAGCCCTAATGCCGAATATGGACGTTTCATATGGACATCTCGTGTAGGGGTACCTTACCTAATCATCTGTTAGTGCAAGGTTATTTTATTGAATGGAATTTAATAGCGGATCATGAAAAAATTGATCGTGGACACACAACTGTACACAGAAAATTGAATTATGAATATTAAGTGAATACTTTGAACCGCAACAAGACATGGACAAAATCAACGAACGAAGTAATATGAATTATAAAATTTCATAATGGATTTGCAAATTCAAAGTGCAACAATGAATATATTGCAACAATATAAATCTAAATAATCATAGATTGCAATCATTAGTTCATGATGATATTTATGCTTGTGAAGAATTCATAGCTAACTATAGTAGCTTGAATACTTGTAAGGATTCATAGCAATAACCAACAATAGAAGATTAAAAAGAGTGAACACGTTTATCAAAATTGAGAAGATTTGTTGAAATTATCAATTCCACTTCATTTAACACTTATTGATTCACAGATAATGTTAAACTTAACACATCATCGGCTGTACTGTCTAGAAGCAGAAGTGTGAATAAATAAGTGTTAAATGAATTGGAATTGACAACTTCAACAAGTTTTCTCAGTTATGGAGATGCTCCACAACATCAATATTAGTCCTACAAATTTTATTAATCAAAATTCTCTTTTCTTGTGTGATGAATGTTTTTTCTCCATTTATTTTATATTAAGGCAACTTTCATACAACATTAGAGCAGTGTTTGGTTAACTGTGACATTGTATCAAATAAATAAAAATGTCTGTTTTTCTTTTGAAGGGGGAATCTGGAGCTGAGCCGCTCTGTGGCAGAGAATACCAAACAAGCTTCCAGACTTTTCCACGCACAATCAACATTGTTGTATAAGTATTGAGACAGCATTGGAATCATGCTGGCATCAGAACAATAAATGAGTCCAGTGAGTGAATATTGAACGTGTCTATTTTCGTGTCTATTATCGTGTAAATTTAGATACTCTAAATTTGTGTTCACAACACGGCGCAGTCAGTTGCAGACAATAGAAACAACGAGAACAATACTGTGATAAATAAAAAGGACAGATTCTAGCAGAATTTTGCAAATTGCAATAGTAGAGTACAATACTGTAATATGGGTGAATTTACAATTACGGGGATATCGCCAATGGAATTCCTCGCATTACACAGCTGCAAGTCAGAGACCTATGAAGTTGGGGATCCTGTGTATGTGTACAATTTACACAGAAAAATTTTGGAGCCAGTGGTAGTAGTAGGGAAAACCAGCAGGCGTAGGTAGGTCTACTATGTCGTTGAAACAGAGTGAATGAGTTCAACAAGGAATAATTTTCACATGCGAAAACGATCAGATGGTTCGGAAGTTCCAACAGAAGTACCAGGCTGCAGGAATAATGTGTGTGGGGTGGGTGGTGCTGGTGATGCAGCTCAGTTGAAGGATTCATTTCCGGTTGCTCAGTTGTTCAATAAACTATTAAGAGTCAATAATTATTTTACATTTGAAAGCACATGGTTATTCATTCAATACTGATATTGGATCCATAAACTTTTTATTGAACGACTGAGAAACCGGGCATTAGATTGGATTATTTACTTTATTAATGTAGATTGAAAAATATATTGGCTTAAATTCTAGATTATGACAGTTAAAAATTATAAAGAATCCAATAGACAAGAAGAGGAAGCAGCTAAGAAAAATGAGGATAAGAAGAATGACGTGGACAATCTGAAGAAGTCAATATGGGATTCAAAGTTTATAGACAAGCATTTGAAAGGACGTAGTCATCAGATTTTGATGGAAAAACGCAATGAATCTGGCACCATCAAGGTCAATTTACTACATCAAGAACAAAGGGTGATCAAAATGCAGCAAGAAATAAAGATAGAATGCTTTCAACGCCAAGGCAAAAAGGTGTTCAATAATAAACGCGCCTATTGCAAAATGTGCGTACATCTTACGTTGCCAGGTCTGACAAGACCTACGGCAAACACTAAATCATAGTAAGCAAGAAACAAAAACAACAAAGTAGTAATGCTAATTATATTTTAAAACCAATAAAAAGGTTACTAATAAAACTATAATGGAAAAATAAAATAAACAGAGTGAGGAATCAATATGAGCAAAATATGGCGTATATCGCATAAAAAATAGGGATGAAAAAGAAAATAGAAGTATTTCCCTTACTATTTCTTTCTAAATTTGGAGAAGAATCGAATTAAAAACAAATAAACCAATACTGGAAGATAATTAAATAAGTTACCTGTTTCACTAAGCAATCAGGATGGATTATTTCATAACAGACGCTGCATTCCATCAATGAGCTGGGAACATCCTTGTTTTTCTGAATGGGAATGATTAAAGGTTGACCCCAGCCATCTAGACCACACACCACGCAGGCTGCGGTAACAGGCAACATGGGCTAAACAAAAGAAAAAAAAACAAGTTTAAAAAATAGGCATTTATAAAATTCATGAAAAAATATTTGAAAACTTGGATTCAAATATATTATTGTATTCATTAATATATGAATCCATGTTTCTTATCCATCGTGTTGCCCTGCAGGCACTACTCACAACTTGTAATAAAATATGCACACTAGACTCGAACGATTTTGAATAACATTAAGTTCAGTTGTACACTGGCCACATGTACTGGATGTGCTGGCCAGTTAATGTCCTGGATTTTGTTTTTGTATTTTGTTAGATGGAAATAAAATTAATTTATTCATATTAGGCCTATAATGAACTGATTTTAGGCAAAGCATATGAAGTTAATATATGAGATGAATAGCCTACTATACATGCTTCATTCATCACCGGGCTATAACAATGGAGAAACAGATTTTATTGGTTACGTTACAAAGAACCAGTTGTTTCCTTTTTTAAATGCCAAACGGTTTACGTAATTTGAATCCTCTATCGGCCAGTTGCACGAAACTCCAATCGAATTTGACCGCCGTGAATGATGTCATCTAACGGAATGAATGCAACGAGAACCAATGAACGAATTTGAAGTAAATACTATGACATCATTTTACGGTGGTTACATTCAATTAGATTTTCGTCGTCAACTGGCCGTATGTATTATTTTTCTGAGGGTGATGCCCACATGAGCTCTAGGCTTGTGCGTGGGTAATGAGAGGGATTATGATGAGAGATGACTACTGTTTTTAGGCACCGACGGCTTTTCGTCTCCTCCGAAAGACTAAACAATCTTACATTGTATGACATTTTAGAGGATCACATATTTTCTGTCATCACTTATGATTGGAAACCTACTTACTTATTTCAAACATGAATTATGATTTCAAAATATTTCGCTTTCTCAGGTAAAGACATTTCACAACCATGACAATATTAGACTATCTAATCTGAGTGATTAGGTAATAATATCTTCCTAGCTGAACGCAATTTCTCAATTTCTACGACTGAAAAGAAGGATTTAGCAACGAAATAATCTGTTTAATTGAAGCATTGCTTTTGAATTTTGGGGAGCGATTGGCTTCGTGGTCGTGCCGGTGTCTAATCGCAAGATTAGATAAGAGACTTGCACCTGTCATTCCCATAGTAAGGGTGACCACTTCAGGCCTCTATCAGCTGAATGTAATTCATTCATGAGAATCAAAATCACTTCCCAGTGGTTCGGAGCCCACCTAAAGCTGTAGATCCACTCATCTCTCATCATCATCCGTCTCTTTACCCACGCACAAGCTGAGAGCTTATGTGGGCATCACTACAGAAAAAAAAAAACCAGATATCTAAATTATTTATAAAATACAATTGAAGCATTGCTTTGAAAATATCCAGATATCTATAATCATGGCGAAACAGACTTTATGGGTTGCTTATCAACCAATAATCAACTAGATTAGTATTTCAGTTGTAATAAAAACACCAATTTTTTATTTATTTCAAGTATGCCTAAGAATAAAAAATACCACCTTTATATTTTACGTGGGGAAAACTTTAAAATCAACAAGAACCCTGTTGCTTCCACATTTTGAACCAGATCAAATAAGATAATTCTTCGTTTTGGCAAAGAACATGACAAGTTGACTTGAATAATACATTAAAGACAATAGGAATAGTATGAAAATACAACTAATAGAAAGAAAAAATTAACATTTCAATTTACAAGATGAATAATATATTAAGAAATAAAATACTGCTTGCTAAGTTGCGGGTACAATTTGTTTGCAAGCAGAGATTTGTAATGATAAAAACATTTTTCAAAACAATATCACATGATAAATACTATATGTTTATGCATAAAGTACAATGTATTTTTCTTCAATCAAAATGGCAATATGAATCACCACATGCTAAGAAGAGCCTAAGTCACATTAACGACTTTTTGATATTTATGAAGAAAAACTTTGCTATGTAGCTGGGCTGATAATTAAATCATGTAAACATTTTACAACATGAGCATGAAATTAAGCTTTCACTAATGTGGTAGTTTTCTCGATTTAATCATCTGCCCAGTTACTTAGCGCATGGCGATTGAGTTCAACTTACCTGTAGGCATTGACGCATAATGCATGTCTGTTTAGCTCTTCCTGGTCCCCCAAATTTCACCATGTCCTGGCAGAAAGCACATTCACCGCAATCTTTCTGTTGACAGGCTTCACACTTCTTGCACCTGGTTCTCCGTCTCCTAGGACCACTGCCCTTCTTGTGTCCACCCATCATCAAATGTTTCGCTTTGCTATCGATTCCACTCCAGCCGGTAGTCAGCACAGGCAAGCGCCTATCGATGTACTGCAACATTGATTGCACAATCTCAATCGATAGTTACCATCTCAATTATTAAGTAAACAATAAGATATCCTATCTATTTTGAAGACTCTGAAACCAATTCTACTAATAAATAGACCGTACAATCACGGTGTGGGCATTGGATTCACAACTTCGATCGATACCTCGATCACTTAGTACTTTTGCCAAATGATATGAGAAGATACGTGAAACATATTTTAAGTAATAAATTTTAAATGGAAAGTAAAGATCTTTTTGAAGGAGGCTGGATCAATAAGGAAAGATGGCGATTGGGATGCGAGAAGCTACAAAACTGAAGATGCAAAAACTCGCTATAAAATTTTTTTATCAACAAAGGGTAAGCAACAATTGGCCCAAGCCTAAATTATTATTAATTATTCAAAAAAATTCGATAAGCTTTCAAAGCAAAACAAAGAGTAGAGATCCCCTTTTTAATGTTGAAAAATTGATTTTAAAAGGTCGTTTTTCTTGAGAAAGTTTGACAAATGATTGAGTGGACTCAATTTCGAGTTTATAGATTTGTTTAATAGTTATTTGTGTAACTAGAGCGTAAAGTGGAAGATTGCAGCCCCGAGAGAAACAGTTTTTTTCACGAGCCGCAGGCGAACACTTTACGCTCGAATTACACATTAAATTTTTCCTACAGTTACCATTAAATGTGAAGCTTTGGTAAAAGTTTAGGCGTTAACCAAAACCAAACAAGAAAAGGACTATTCCCATAGGCTATATTATATTGCTATGCCCATGCTATTTTATCGAACATCACTCTTTTTCTTCATAAATCCTCTTCTTCATCTCCATCTCCATCTTCTTCTTCGTCTTTGTCGTTTTTCTTCTTCTTCTTCTTCTTTGTCCCTGTCTTCTTTTTCTTCTACTTCTTCTTCCTTTTCTTCATCATAAATCTTCTTCACCATCATCATTATCATCATCATCCAAAATATTAATCTCATCTAATCACAGTTGGTGTTGCCAACATGTTTTCAAGAGCTCAATAGGGAACCTTCCTACAATGTACCCACTATTTCGTGTTGTTTAGTTGAAAATCTGGAGTGCGAAAAAGTAACGTTTTTGCACTAGAGCGAAAAAGTAGCATTTTACGTACTGAAATCAGTGTAGGAACAGCCACTTCTCTAGGTAGAGGAACTGTAGGGAAAAAATTATATTCTTTGTTGGTCGGAAATTCATCATTCATTTAACTAAAAATTACAATCAAATTTGTTGTAACAAGTGCCTTAGGCTCTGACCATGATATATGTAAGGTTGCCTAGCAAATCTTTTTATTATTTTGTTTTGTTCATGTGTAATCCATCTTTAGATTTCATGGCTTATCACTTTCACTTCTCTTACTATTGTAAATACGTGTAATTCTAAATTTACGTATTGTAAATACGTGTAATTCTTTACTGTTTTTAATGAATTATAATAATAATTCCGTGTAACCTGGCTGGCTTAGGTCTGATGTCAGAGTGACATGAATAAATCATGTTCAAACGATCTTATATATATCTAAGAAATAATGAAATATAATGGTTACCTTGACTTTGAGTACTGGCCTTCCCGTAACTGCAAAATCGGGATTATCATATCTATGCTGCTCAACCACAGTTCTCACATCCTTGATAAGAGCTACAGGATCTCTTATTAGTTCAGGAACATTTTTCTTATTGGTCGGTAAACCATGAAGGTAAGTAACAATAGCCTTTAAGCCATGTAGCTCCTAAAAACAAAAATTCAAATAAAATGTATTCGACAGAAGCATTTGCAAATCATAAAAGTCCATTATAATACTCTTGCATTACAACTTACATGCTCTCCATCAAGTCCATTAGAAACTTTTCATTAATATTTATGTTGAGTAAAAAGTATTTTATAACATAGATAGTACTAACATAGTATTTTATAACATAGATAGTATTAAACGATTTTTCAACTCTAGAATTGATTTAATGATGCCATTATTCAAGATTGATTTTACATTCTTGTTAAAAAAAAAAACATAATATCAAAATCTATTGACTCCTAGTTCGGTTCTGTCACATTTCCACTTAATTTTTATGTGTTTATCCAAGAAAATATGACAGCCGGCAAGGAAATGGATTTGCAAGATGAAAGATTGCACAGAGATATATGAGTGAGTAAGTAAGTACGTAAATAAGTAAGAATAATTGAGCGAGTAAGTACGAAAATAAGTAAGAATAAGTGAGTGAGTCAGTAAGTACGTTTGTAAGTAGATAAGTATGAGTACAAATAGTGGAGATAATGTAGCTACTTTTGTGATAATAGGCCTCACAGGCAAACACATATTTATAAAATTAACACTTGCATCAGAAATATTGTGGAACTTATCCATAATAGGTAAGAATGAAAAACACATAATATATCACACAGAATTATATCAATAACTGTTTGAGATGCATTGAAAATTGAGAAACCCTCAAGTTTCATGAAATCAAATGAAAATAAAATCAAACTCAAAGAAAATTAAATCATGGAGGAGAAAAGAAAGAGAAATTATAATTACCCAAGGAGTGAGATGAATGTGCTCTAGTGGAACTTCAACTGAGTTGTTCACCTTATAGAGATGAGATGTCCCAAGAAGGCAATTGACATAGCGTGCTAGTACATACCACAACATTTCAGTGAAAAATGGATAACGGTATTTTGTAGGTACCTGAGAAGACAAAGAATATTATTCATTACAATCAAAGCTTTATTCATAAAGTTTACTTTCAAAGTAGTATGCACATTCCACATGCAATATTTCACAAACAGTTTTGAACAGGAAATATGGAATGATTATGTAACAATATTTTTCAAATGGATATCAGGATTAAATTACACCATATATAGAAGCTTATAATTGAAAAATGTTCAAATGTGCTCTGATATATTTTCTGTAAAACCAATAGAAATAATTATCATAATCGATAATCAATCACGGTGGAACCTGTACCGACCGTCACCATTAAGACCCTTAGGCAGCTCGTACACCGGAGCAATAAGCAATAGGCAATAAGCAACATTTGGATCATATGATCGTCTACTCTTTATAAACAAATAGTCCAATGCACACCTAAAGCAGCTATTTCGGTGTGCATTGAACTATTGGTTTGTATAGAGTAGACAATCATATGATCCATAATGTTGCTTATTGCCTATTGCTTATTCTCCAGTGTACGACCGGGGTAAGGGTTATCGGAATACACGGATAACAGAAAAGTCAAATCAGTAAATTAATATACAATCAACTGACATAACTTGAAATAATCAATGATGGTTATGGATAAATACAGAAACCAAAACATTGAAAAGTGATCACTACTCGGTTGGTGAGCACTCTCACGTTTTAAAATTACTGTACAATAATGTATCACGTAGCTGTTTCGGATCATAATTTCAAAAAAAAAGTTCCAAAAATAAAGTTACGTCGACAAACTGTGAAGGACAACAGAAAGTTATGATTAAAGTTCGATTCAAACATATCAGTTCAGTCTCAGTTCCTATTAGTTCCTCAGTTCCTATAATTCTCGTTTTAGTCAGTTCACTATCACTGGCCCATAGACGTAATTTTTCTGCGAATTTGTCAATTCCACCAGACCAGTCACAGAGCACTGATGAAACTGAACTGAGACTTCACAAGATGATAGGAGTTAATCTTCGACCAAAATAAAAATGATATTTTTGTTGCATAAAAATCTGTACATTACAGTTATGGCAATCGTCAATTATAGAACAAAATACATCACTCATAAGATTTAAGCTTGTCAACAGGAGATTGAGTTTAACAGAGCATTAAGCAACTGTAAACCAAATAGATTCACAAAAGACATTTAATATCAAGGGACAATTATTTCTTTTTGTGAGGGTGATGCCCACATGAGCTCTAGACTTGTGCGTGGGTAATGGTAGGGTAATGATGAAATATGAAGATTTATATACTCCAACACATATCTTTTAAGCGGGGTGTATCCATTAAATGATTAGAAATGATTCAATGCATAAAATGTCTATTCTACCTGTATCTCATGTTATTTATTCCAACTTTGAATTGTAATTATATTTTATGAATAAACTTTGATTTGATTCGATGACTACCAAACTATATAAATTACTCACATGTGTGCTGTCCTCAACAAGTGCAATTCTCAGTTGTTTATCGATTCCATACGAGTGAAGGAAGTTTCCGCCAAAAACAAGAGAATCGCAAGGTGTGTAGACAGCGTGTATCCATCCGGTAGGTATGAAGAACGTGTTGCCAGCAGTGAGGGTGACCCGACCGCAGCGTTCTACCGTGTCCCCGAAAAATATATCACTTTGCTTTCCAGACAAAACCCACTGCTCGAATAACCGTATATTGTGCTCAGTAGGAGGGATCAGCCAAAACACCTACAACACATTACTTACTATCAAAACGAGACAATACAAAAAATATTAAAATGCATGTATACTCAACAAACATATAGAGAATAGTGTTGACGTATTTGCTATAGTAATGGTTTAATTGAACAAAAGTAAGATTATCAAGTAATGATGGTGATAAATAAAGTGCAATGATAAAGCGCTTGCATTTAGTGAACTTTTCAATAAAAATGTGATTCTTCCAATATAAAAATTACCTTTTCAATATAAATGGATTGAATATTCGAGGAAGACATGAAATCCAGTGAGAGATTAAAAATAATCCTAGATTTGACTATCATGGATGTCACTAATATTGAGAAACAATACAGCCTACACGTAGATTTTCAAGTTTTGATGAATGGGAAATCTGTTCTCATATAAAAGTGTTTTCTTTCTAACTCGTTTGAATGCTAAGCTTAGATCCCCAAAGAAATAGAACAGAAATGAACAACAGGAAGCTTTAAATAAATATAACGTTCTACAAGCCAATAAATGATTTTCAATCGAAGTAGGAATGAAGTGGTCTAAGATGATTCATGTGAATATTGATTATTAGTATAGGATGGAATGTGAACTTTGTTTGCTTTTTATGTTCATATTCATAATAATTATCAGAGACGAATTTAATTTCGTTTGATTTTATGTTATGATGAGAAGGAAATTTATGAAAAGTTAAATTGAGGATGAGCATGTTCAAGACTAGAAATTGTTACAAACACATTTATTAAAACAAGAAATCTTCACTTCTTCAGCATCCAGTCACCTTGTTAATTATTAATAAGAACCACAATATCACCTTTGCTAATACGAATACTGATGTCCATCGAAATAATTGCGATGATATTGTCGCCATACTTATCAATAAAGTTTGGTAGAATAAAAAATAATCACTTTTACTACTAAGCAATGTGAACTGATTGAATTGAAGAACATTACATTGAAAGTAATGAAATTGAAGTACCTTGCTACCCTTCAGTATATGATACCAAACTGATGTTCCACCGAAATCAACATGGAAATCTGTATAACATCCTTTCACCGACATCAAACAGTATTTCTGCACTTTCGGATACATCATTTCGTCAATAACGTTGGTGGATTCTGTTTGTGCTTCCTTCAAATGTCGCGGCCACACACAATCAACCCAATCTATTTCTCGAACCTGTAATGGAAAAAGCTTCATTAGTTTACAATTCAATTTCTATTTCCACAGAAACAATGTACATAACAAGAATAAAATTCTATTTTTAGAATAATATATATTATATACAGTGTGTTTCAGGAGGAATCTGCCAAACTTCTCATAATGATTCCTGACACCAAAATAATGAAAAAGTACCAGTAAACATGGGTCCTAAAATGCTTAGTTTCCCCTCTAGACGCCATTTTGTTTTTTTCACTAATTTTTTTTCGAAATAAACATATGACATTGAAACTTTGCACCAACTTTTATGACAACTAGACAAAGCTACAAAAAATTATGACAATTTTTCAAATTCATAAAACAAAATGGCAGCCATTTGAAATTTCTGTAGTATCAATGGTTTTCGAGTTATCTAAGAAACAAAATTTCAATTCTGAAAAATAGAATTCTAAAGATTGTCATAATTGGATGGGTGACCGACACAAAAAATTGTGCAATGAGGCGAGGTGGAACCTACCCGTAAGGGTCTCCCCACCAATAAAAGCCATACGATAAAAAAAATAATAAATGATGCTGGCTCATATGAGATAAACATCAATTCAATCCATTTGAAATGATTTGACGTAACTTGGATTGACTTACTGGGCGTCTTGCACATTTGGGTCCAGTTTCATAAATATTTAGAATGGCCTATGATAAATTATTTGTTTCATAAACATGTCTGTCTATGTCATAGGCCAGTCTATTATCAAGGAAAAATTAACTTCAAGATACTCAAACACGAGACATTCACAACTATACAATAGTGACAAGTGTGACTTATTACATACCATGCCGTGCCAAGTCCTGCTAGTGTGTGAGCATATTAAAATTAGCTGTTCCCTTGTTACTGGAGTTTTTATTCTTCTTCTATTAATCAGGCTTCTGATTAGAGGAAATTTGTTTGTTATAATTTATGTACTTACAAGAGCAGGAGACTGTACATAATTTTCCAATTTTGTGTGACTGAATTCCAAGGAGATGACGTTTAGTAGTCTGTCTTTGTCAGGATCTTCATAATACCGTTGCCACTCTTTCATAGACATTTCGATATTTTTGTGTGTATTGACATCCATCACATCCAACAGTCTTCGAGAGCCTGAAATTTAGAGGAATATTTTTGTGAGAACAGTTGACAAAATGCGTACTTTTTGTGTTTCAAAAAGTACGCATTTCAAAGTTTGTGGGAGAATATCTACTGCATAAGGAATATTTCTTCCTCAAAATATATATAATATATTAGCAGTATTTTACTCTGTATTAACAAATTGTATATTGCTTAAATGACCATGTACCAGTGCTTTGTCAATATTTATTTGTATCTGTAGTGTCAGTCCATGTTCGGCTAAAGTTTTTTTTTCAAATTATGAACGTTTTTCTATTACGCAAAGTTATTACGCATATTACGAACAAGTGAAGGACAAATTTCAGTTCAAGACAAGATACTTCAGAATCGAGAGATCTGTACTGGAACTTGCCTTTCTCTTGTTCGCAAGATTAATAATAATTCTTAATAACTCTCAACAATAAACACACGTTCATCCTTTTGAAAAACCATAGTCTTAGGCTTCTATATGTTAGACTAACATATACAAACACTACAGATACAAATGGGTACTGGGAAAACACTCATACATCATGTAAGTGATGTACAATGCCTTAATAAAGAGAACAATAGACTTATACATTATATTTTTAGGAAAAATATCCTCAATGCAGAAATTATTCTCCCTCAAACTTAAAGTGCGTCCTTTTTGAAACATCCTGTAGTAACACAATAGAGATAAGTATTTGGAATTCTTAAGTGATTCACAGCACTATATAAGATTTATGATTATCCAAGATCAAGAAACAATAATGAACTGAAAGATTCGAATTTTCTCATAGAATTTAACTCAGCATATCTTTGGTGAGAGTAATTCCCTCATGAGTTCTAGGCTTGTGCGTGAGTAGTGTGAAGACGATGACGACCTACAGTTACAGGTGGTTCGTATCAGTTGATACAAAAATGAAAATATTTGAATTCATAAGGAAATACCCATCTAAGGCCATATTGGAATGATCGTTGATCATTAATATTTCTCTATTGTGTTTCTAGACCTATAGTTTCAGGTACTTAATGTCCATTGACACAAAAATAAAAATCTTTGAATTCATAAGGAAACACACATCTTCTGAAGCCATATTACAATGATCATTGATCAGTAATATTACTCTGGTGTGTGACAGACTCACCAACACAAGTTCGCACATCGTTGACTGTGAAATTTGGACTAGGAACCTGGATACCAAGGCCAGTTCTTTCCCTGAATAGTAGAGGAGTATTGAATCCATGTCGCTGCAGGTAAGCAACATTGAAGTCTGCAATTACACAAAAATAATTGGCAATATGGTCTCCGATCAAGAAAACAATAAATTTAAAAAGGAATATAAGTAGCATGCTAAAAAAGCTGAATATTTTCGGATATTCGGAGAATTGGATTCGGATAATATGCATTAGGAAAAACGGATACAGAGTAAAGATTTTCGGAGAATTAGTCATTCGGAGAAGTGTACGGGAATCTATTGAGTATCATGATTATAAAAGCTATCTTATTACACAAATTAATCGAAGAATGAATCGAAGCATCACATAAATAAAAAGATGGAAATATTTGTACTCTCTTATTTGATTTCTTATGAAAGTACACATCTAGAGCCATATTCGAGTAGGATCATTAATCAGAATTAGAGATCAAGCCGAAACTAGAAAGAGCAAGATTACAAATAGTTTTGATTCATTTCAATCAGTCAATTGAAAACGAACCGATAAAAGAGCTCATAAAAGGCTGATATAGTAATAACAGATGTACAAATTTTTACCACCAAAATAATAATGACTACAAGAATGTAACAGTATGGACGAACATCATTATTACGTTAAATGTCATCATTTAAAAACTTTTAATGTTCCACATCCTCCATAAATATTTTCACCTACCAGAGTGTTGTTTTAACTGAATAATATTATTAAGTATAGTTTATTGTTTTCCCGTTAATAAAGGCTCTTGTAAGACCATACAATAAATAAACTTCCGATAAATTTCTAAATTATACACATATTCTACAGATGTGCTCTCTTGTTGAAAGTGTAATAATTTTACCAGAATGTTGTTTTCACTGAATAATTATTAAGTATAGTATGTTCTTCTGTTCAAGGCTTTCCATAAAGGCTTTTGTAAGGCCGTACGATAAATAAACTTCCGATATATTCGCACATTATATCACAGAGAACAGACTTAGCAATATTAAGTATTGCTTATCTATGATTATATCCATATTCTAAAGACAAGCTTACTAGTTGAAAGATGAAAATGTAATAACAATAACCATATGATTAAAATCAAGAGATTAGATTAGAACAAGACTAGAACAAGCACAAGTTGAGTATTCATTAAGATATGAAAACTGGTAACATGATCATAAAATGTACAGAATGGAATAACAGAAGTCTCATTACATCGAAGTATTAATAATCGTAGTAATACATTGCATACTGCATTGGATGTTCATTGCATTATGCGTTTAATGTATATCACATTACATGCTGAATTGCAGTCTACAGACCATTTTACTAGTTGAACGTGTATTGCAATTTGCATTATGCGCATCATGAAGTTTAGATAGAAATGACATACATACCCGAGCCTTGCATTTCTTTGACAAAGCATTGGGTGAATCTGTCAGTTTCCAATTTTTCTTGTAGGTTGAAACTGTTACGACCTTCGATGTCTTCGTCCCCTAATGCCCAATCATCCGAGTACAGTTTTCTGTCTTTCCGATCTCGCTGTAATCAGAACAAAATACGTCTATTAATATCTCGATTCGAAATAAAAGAGCACTTGAGATGATCCGAACCGCAGAAACATATTTGAGGGGAACGCAAGTTTCAAGTAACATTTCAATAGTGGCTTATTCAAGAAATAGAATATGTACATCAGTTACAAATTCTATTAGAATCTAAATTAAATAATCTAAACTAACTCTACTATAATTTAATTAAATTCAGTTAGAATCTGTACATCAAACAGAGATTAGAAATTCAGAGATAAGTATAAAAAAACTAAATAATGAAGTTTTGAGGCTAACGAGTAAACTTAATTTTCTCTACTAGTGGGAAACGCTTGTTCCTAACCAAGTACAATGAAAGTCCAATTTGTATCTTTCCGCATCATGCGGTGATACTTTAGACAGAGAAAACCTTCTAGCTTGGATTCATCTAATAAAAATGCGTACTTCGCACGATTTGAGATGAAATAAAAGTGTGAAATACAGAATATACGAAAACACAATTTTGTGTTTGATGAGGAAATAGTATTTTCACAAATTTTGTTTTTTGTATCTTCTCAACTTCGCACTCTAAAGCCCGGTCTAGACGCAACGATAAGTTTGTCAAACTTTTTGTTCAAACTTATCAAGATTATTTTAAATTGTCATAAAACATCTGATTCAACGTTAGTAAACGAGCGTACATCAATCAGCTGTTTTCTGACCATTTAAAATAATCCTGCTATTTAGCAGGATCCATTTAACTTGTCAGAAAACAGCTGATTGATGTACGCTCGTTCACTAACGTTGAATCAGATGTTTTATGACAATTTAAAATAATCCTGATAAGTTTGAACAAAAAGTTTGACAAACTTATCGTTGCGTCTAGACCGGGCTTTATTTCAACTCAACGTGCGAAGTACGCATTTTTATGAACTGAATCTGAATCTACGGATTAGAAGGTACGGTAAGCAGGCATTCAATTCTCTGCCCCCAAATATAGAATACACTCAAACACACAAGTAGTTCAACAAAAGTTAGACACTGGATGGTTGAGAACTGCTTTTTCGAATACAGAGTTGAGTTTTTGAATGGTAAATCTAAATTATTTAAATAAAAAATTGTAAGTTTTTTATTTTTACTATTGTTTGGCCCTATGTATTAAATTACATTTTTCTGCATGACAAATGTAGATTTGGAGACTGTCACCATTCAAAAACACGAAAATCACACGAAAATAAATAAATAATCTAAAAATAACTACCTTGTTTCTTATTTATCAAACTATACACAAATCTTTTCTTCTTTTTCATTCATATACCCAATATTTTCCTACCCATCAGCTAAACATAAAAATTGTAACTTTACAAATGTTATTAAATCAAATCTTTCTTTATTCATCATTGCATAAAACAACTTATTATTATTATTCCTTAGAGTCGTTTCAGTTGACTCATAGAAACAAATCTAAGTTACACTTATTTCGAAGACTTTCAAAGTAGAAGAACAAACTTACATATTGTAGTGACGATCATCGTTTCGTCCTGGTGTTAGATATCATCAGACATCATCAGTTTGAGTCTAATGATTTCCAACACCAGGACGAAACGATCGCCACTACAGTGTAAGTTTGTTTTTTTTTACTTGTTTTAGTTTTCAAAATCAATATAATTTTACCAGTAAAAAAAAGAATGAATTTACAACACAATAAGTTCAGTAAATTACTTAATGAGGTGAATCAATAGTAATCTATTTGGATTAAGTTTTCATTTGATGTTTCGAGGGCGATTTGAATGAATATTGGAAAAATGGAATGAATGTGGTTTCCATAGCAGTGTTTCATTTAGCTTTGTTCATTTTCTGATTGATATGAGGAACACTAATGATGAGTCTTAATAATTATTGCGACTATATTCGAAATTAATTCGAGCAGAATTTGACTGGAAAAGCGAACTTTTATGAAAAGCGAAGAATATGACTCGAAATTAATAAGTGGAAACGCTATCCTTGCATATTTCAGGTGAGAGCAATTCAATAGCAATCAAGCAAACACAATTTATAGAGATTACTTGAAGCACCACCAAATCAATCGGTATTAGGTGGATCAAAATTTGATCAATATTTAATATAAACGAGCTTCAACTAGTGGTCATTAAAATAAGTCATTTTGTTTCTAGTAACTGATTAATTATCATTAATGTATTAACTACAAAATATTGATTAGTGTAATGATAAAAAGAATAGGAGAGGAGTTACTACATATAAATTTTTAATCTAACAAAAACTCATTTTCTTATTTGCCATTGATTGATTAGTATTAATTCATTTTTAATTATTGATTAATTATTCCTATCAATGAGAAAATTGTAAAATATGATATGGGATGTGTAATAATAAAAAATAAAAGATGAAGAAGAGCTCCTAATTATCAAATAAAAATGAATATTTTTTTCTTAATGATTGATTGATAATCATTAATTCATACATTGATTACTTACTATAAATGGAAAACGCAAAAAATGTATGTGCAATGATTGTTCATTTCAATTGTAATGGTTTATTAACGATTGGAAAAAAGTAAGATAAAAGTGATAGGAGAGGAGGGTCGTAGATATGAGGAAAATCGGTAGGGACTGGACTGATAATGAGCATCGAGCTGCCTGGTGCCTGGAAAGGTGTTGCCTTGCAGCAACCCAGTGGTAGTATGAGCTGGGTTAGGCCAGTACAGAGCATTGAAAAGAAATACGTACCGGACGCGTAATATAGTTACGATCTGGCGGCTCTTCCAATCGACTACACTCACTTTTTGCCGCCATTTTACTCACTGGCTCGCCACTTGGCGATCGGCAGGGTCCTGAGCGCTATCAACCCTCATCCCTCCCTCAACTCACACTACCGACAGAGCTGCTCCGTAGCGTCCGATACGCTCCATTTATCGATCACTAGCTTTTAGACAACACTACCAATATTATGATGGAGTGCCAATCTACTATTCATGTTCACCGACAACATACGCACGTTTCTTCACCAATGAGGCACTACACATCACTTCCAAGTGTATTAAAGAGTAATCAAGTGTATTTTACAAACAAATATTATGGAGTGTTACTCCAGTTACTCCTGTTACTTGTAGAGAGAACACACTCTATAATGAGGAGAGAACACACACTATAAGAAGAGAGCACACTCTCATCATCTCTCATCATCACTCCTCTCATTACCCACGCACAAGCCTAGAGCTCATGTAGGCATCACCCTCGGAAAAAAAGATAAAAAACTCTGCAAAACGGAGAGCACACTCTATAAAGAGGAGAGCACACTCTACGAAGAAGAGAGAATACACTCTATGAAGAAGAGAAAGCACACTCTATGAAGAGAGAGCACACTCTATAAAGAAGAGAGAATACACTCTATGAAGAAGTGAAAGCACACTCTATGAAGAGAGAGCACACTCTATAAAGAAGAGAGAATACACTCTATGAAGAAGTGAAAGCACACTCTATGAAGAAAGAGCACACTCTATAAAGAAGAGAGTATACACTCTATGAAGAAGTGAAAGCACACTCTATGAAGAGAGAGCACACTCTATAAAGAAGAGAGAGCACACTCTCATCATCACCCCTCTCATTACCCACGCACAAGCCTAGAGCTCATGTGGGCATCACCCTCAGAAAAAAAGAGAAAAGTCTCTGTAAAAAGGAGAGAGCACACTTAATAAAAAGGAGAGAACACACTCCAAGAGGAGAGAGCACACTCTACAAAGGGAAGAGAGCACTCTCTATGAAGGAGAGAGAATAAACTCTATATTCAAGAGATAATAGGAATTATTTTTAATTATATTAAGGGCACTCTACACATATGAGGTATATTTCTAAAAAATTACAATTTGAAGTAGGCTACAACTTACAATAAATATCTTAATGAACAACGAGATTTGAGCTGGACACTAATCTTCTTTTTAATAAATTGTAAATTGAATTACTTTTATCAACATGAGGTTGTCTTTTAAACAAATTGGATCTAACACACACACGAAAATTTCTTTAAGAATATTGACCAGTGTTGCTGTCGACTAATTTCTGTGGTTTGTTTAAAAAAATGTTAACTTCTAATTTAACAAATCACAACCCATAATGTTTTACATAAGTTTTAAGGTTGGTTTAAATATAAAAAAAATGAATTAATGATGATTATGATGAGGTATAGGCCTAAGTGATTAGATAACACTCTAAACTATAGGATATCTAAAAATAAAAAGTTCAAATTAAAAAATTATGCCTATTGAGCAATTGAGTTTTTTGTATGACCATAGCACTATTTGAGACGACACGGAATTCCTTTTTCGGAACATCTAACCATAAAAAGAAAACCTTTATAACTTCCTCAGCACTACCGTACCTCGAGCCTAAGGGATGCTGGCTAAGTAAGTTCGGAAAAGGGTTGTAGAGAATTCTGTACGGCTCTAAATTCATCTCTCTCTATTTCTTTTCACTCTATTTCTCCCTCTGTCTGCAAGATATCCTACCTAGAAATATCAGATTGTTGCTGGTACAATCCCTAATCCTCCCGCACTTGACGTATTGCAACTCCGTACTTAATGATATGCAGGTTACTTTAAATGATAAACTTCAACGCTGTCAAAATTATTGCTTGAGGTTTGTTTACTCTCTCCAACGTCATGAAAGGATCACCCAAGCCCATATTACTCGCCAGACACGAACTATTATCGCCGTACAGTAAAAATCAGTCGTCCCTATCTGATGAGTAATCTACTTGGCGTATACTTTCTCTATGGTTTTACGGTTTATCTACTTGGCGTATGCTTAATTGGTTAATCTACTTGGCGTATGCTTTCTATACGGTTTTACGTAACATTTAAGATTATTTCCATACCCAAATAATCCACCGGAAATCCGTTTAATTGTAAAACTTTGTTGAAAATCTTTCGCCATATTTATGTATGTAAAAATGCATTCCAGGGAAATCTTTGTAGTGAGTTTCCTCTTTGTTATTCTCTCTAGGTATAACAACAATACCTAGAAGTATTCTCGAGGAGTTCTGGGACACCCTGCTATCCTATGCAATTTCACTATCCATACTCAAAAATATTTCTCTAGAAATTCTCTATAGGCCTACATAACTAGAATCACTTGAGCTTTCGTGCCACTGGGTTGAAGAAATCCCGTTGAGGCAATAAAGCCCTCAACCTACAAAGGTTAATTCCTTTCACGATACAGATCCAAGAAAAATTCTGTTTGCAAAGAAGCTCGTTTGGAACGACATAATACAGGTTAAATAGGTAGGATATTGTGCTCATTTTAATGCGATGTAACCAAAAATTCTTCTTCAGAGGATTTCTCGATTTGCTCGAAATCTAATAGACTGAAAAATGGATATTCTCAATATGGAATAAAGGAAAAATGAATTAAAATGCTGCCTTTATTCTATTCAAATAACATCGATAACAGGCCCGCACCGAAAAGTACGCTTGTGCTCTAGCTAGGACAATGAATATCAGCCGGCCGATTCTGAAATTATCAAAAGTGACTCCCAGAGAGAATAGAAGTATTATACTCTCTGTATATATACTCTTATACTATACACTCTATACTCTAGTATTATACTCTTATACTATACACTCTATACTCTAGTATTATACTCTTCTTCTATATTCTCTGGTAACTCCAGTGGGGAGCCTGTGATTAGGTTTGAAGTTAGTCCACCTACTGGACTAGTAGGCACAGGCATTCGTTTTTGTTTCGAAAGCAACTTTGATCTGAACATTATAAATTGTTAGAATTAAGAAGAAGAAGTTGAACTTCTGGACCAGCATCCATAAAGTATTCGATTATAATGTGGTCGAAGGTGGAGAAGGAGACGTGTGGAGTGTGTTCATAGATTATATTCGGTTGTTACTGAAGCATTTACTATTAGTTATTCTGCAATACCACCGATGTAAATACAAAAGTAGTACTATTCATTTCTCAGCTGAGGATTACGTACAGTAAACTCTCAGCGTGCTATCTAGAATAAGTTCTTAGTAACCAATATTGCAGTCTAGAAGCATGCTATTTTGCTTACAAACTTTAGCTAAACCTCGAAATGTTTTGCTTTTCATTGATAGTGTATATATAAACATGAAGAGGCTTTTACTACACATCGATTTAGTGCAGTAAAATAACTAGACAACTGTAACGGAGATCTGAATCTGCTATTTTCAGGATATTCCTACTTGACGACATTATGAAATTTCTCGACTTTCTTCATTTTATGAGGGAAGCATTTCTTTGCACTGCAATAACAGCTCATTTTACTGATGCATACTAGATCACAGTTTTCTAGATTCAACTATCAATCTGTAAAATTTCAAAAATGTTGACAATAATGACGATAAACATAAGACAACTACCAATAAGACAACTAACTATAAGACGATCTCCCAAGAAATATAATTTTGAATCATGAATTAACTTCTTACATTATGCCGTTTTTTTAATGAGAAGAACAATTCAACACCTAATGTAAAACGTACAATAAAATGAATTTTGAATCGAACACTGATCTACGAACCCTGATAGATAAATTCATATGGATTTTCGAGCAACTGGCCGTAAGTGAATTAGTAAACTTTTAGTCGACTAATTGGTAAAATTAGTCTTTCTAATCTGATCTAAAAATAATGTTCAATAATGACGTTAAAACCGTGTAGGCTAGTTTTTTCGTAACCAGTCATTTTCAGTAACCAAAAAGATTACCAGCAGGTTCAAACAACGAAATCCTTTCACTATTCTACAACAATTTCAGGGATAAAAGATCAGGGGCAGCAGTTTTATACACCAAATTGTATATCAGACAATTAACAGAATTTATCTATTATAGGAAAATCTATAGAACAAAATTATGAAATACAGTTGAATGAAATGCAGTTTGAAACGATCACATGGGTTTGTTTACAAAGCACTCAATAAATTTAAAGACGAATAGATCAGCTGCATATTTAGCAGACGACGAGACCATTATTATTAACTGGTGTACTTTGGTTACAAAAAATAACTTACCCTAAATGAAACCTGGCTATCTTATTACATTTAAATGCTTATAATCTCTTTTTGACGGATCCTTATCCTTATGTTTCATAATAAAAATTATTGGATAATATAATTATAGTGTACTTCAGTAGTAAAAACAGCACTGAACGTTAACAAGACGGACAAGTCATTGACTGACGGTCAAAAAATTCTCATCAAAATTTCAACTCATTCTATTTGAAACTAGAAAAATATAATGAAATTATACTCAAGACTTTCAATCAATTTCGATTACTTCGAAGATAAACATAACCTTAAGTCGTTTACAAATCATCAATCACAGCAACCATTTAAAGTTATGAATATTTGAAATTTTAAGGAAGAAGATGACTTAAATAGTTATCCAAATGCATCAAACTGTCACTGAAATCAAAGTTTAATTCATGAAATTGACGATTAATACAAAAATACTAACCAACTGCCTTGTCTGTGAACGACTTGAGATCTCATCAGTCATTTTAAATTAAAACTATCACAGGATAAAAAGATTTTTTCATTCGCGATGCAGATAGGAATGAGAATCACAGATTCATTGACGAACAAATAAAATAACACCGGTTTTTTAAATCAATAAATGCCAGCATTGAGAATTTATCGGACATTACGACTACACAAGAAAAATACTGAGACACAACAGCTCTAACTCGGACTCTCGGACATCTGAACATCAGAAGCAGCATTGACGAGCACTAAAAGCTGCTGTCTTATTATTATTCCAGCCAGTACCACTACACGACAGCACTCTGACTACCAAGCTGTCCAATGGAACAAAAACATTAATGACTTGAGCTAAGTATTGAATATTTGCTTTCAAGAATCTGAAATCTATCACATAATATCGATACTTTCCATTATTGAATATTATATTTTCCTAGCTGCTGAAGTTTTATGGTTATAAGTTGACA
The DNA here is from genome assembly GCA_017141395.1 of Laodelphax striatellus. Lineage (NCBI taxonomy): Eukaryota > Metazoa > Arthropoda > Insecta > Hemiptera > Delphacidae > Laodelphax > Laodelphax striatellus. The sequence continues at coordinate 29,031,976 of CM029544.1, forward strand.
AGCCTGAAAAGAGCGGCAATTTCAAAATCCTTATCAATCTGTTGTATTATTGTAATAATTTATTATAAAATTGATGTAGGCCTAAATATAATTAACAGATGACAGTTTTATAATATATTGTAATATTATTACAATTGTAATATAATATATTAATATAATATTGTAATAATATATGTAATATAATATTGTAATATAATATTATGTACATAGAAACATGGAGATTTACCATTCATGATTTTAATTTAATATAACTGAGCTCTTATAAACTTGGATAAAAATATACGTTATCTGATTTAAGAAAACAAATTGGAAAATTTAATTACTGCATTGAATAAAAAAACTCAAGGATTCACTTGATAACACATTGAAAATCAAATGAAATCTAACATTTTTTAGAATAATCACTTTCATAATAAAATGGAACACTTTCAAAGACTCCATAAGATTCAAATTCAAATAAATCGGCTTTATAGGATACAGAAAAGATTATGGGTAGGCTACATACATAGATAGCCTTCTGGTTTTTATATTGAAATTGCCATAAAACTAGAGTGGAACCCCACAAGAAGACAATATGTGATTGGAGGAGAGTTCCTACATGAAATTACAGTAACATATTTTATTATATTTATACATGAGGTGTGTAATTAATAATTAATAGATTGTAACATCAAAGTTGTTTTTCATAACTAAATACTTGTAGAAAATTCTATTAAAGTATCAATAATATAGTATTTCAATGTGAATAATAATCAGGCTACACTGTAAAATGTAAGCAGGTAAAATGATTGTATAGTAGTGAGATGTAAGTAATAATTATTAAAATTTAATAATTTCATTATAACGTAGTAATATATAGAAAATGTAAGTAAAAATTTTGATTATAACACATTGTGACTACAGAGCAGAGAGTATCTTGAAAACAATCTAAGAGCAAGAGGACCCAAGAACTCGGTGCAATTATTATCTTTCTCGAATATCGTTATTAATTGCCGGGTGTGAAAATTTAAAATGGAGAAACAGCTCAGCTTCAACATTGATTCTTTGCTAAAGAGCCATTCTACCATCCTGCTTTCACACACCTAATCGCTGCAACTCTAGCTCGTCCTCCCTGATGTCATTTGGCGTATTTCTATAAACAATTTGAGCTTAATAGTGTTTCATTTCTATCCCGTGTGATAATGTAAGTGTTACAACACCATACAACAATCCTCTAAGCCTATGAGGGAGCCAACACAGGTGATGATCAAAAATGACCCACACATATTAATTTTGTATTGATCCACTCTCTTGGTAGATCCACAGGCAGAGACTGAGGATTCAAAATTTCTATGTGAATGCCTTTCACTTTTTGTGTAGTAAATTGATATTGTGGTAGATATCTATAATGAATAAAAAGACTGGTAATTGTCAAAACCACCAATCTATTGAAACTTCGAGATACCGGTTTCGGTTGTTACATCATAATATAACAATCTCTGTTAAACTCCTGTTTACCAGTGTCCCTCTAAGAAGAGATATGAACGCTGGTAGCACGATTGCTAAACTACAGTTTACCAGAGATTGATAATGATGTAACAACCGAAACCGGGACCTCGAAGTTTTAATGAGTTAGTGGTTTTGACAATTTTCAGTTTTTTTATTCATTATGAATGAATTTTCACCTGCCTTACGTCATTTTATGGAACTCAATAGCAATAATTCTGAAGAATTGTTCCGTTAATAGATACCGTAATGTCATTTTACGACAGTAAAATTGAATTGGCTTTCCTTGCTCGTGCAACAGGTCGTATATATTGTGAAAACACAGCAATTATTAATGATGTATTGTCAAGAGAAACTCAACTTCTTGAGAATGTTGACACTACAGTATTTGTTGAAAATGAGTTCATGAAACTTGAAGGCGCTCCAGTCAAGCAGTAAGTAGACAAATTTGTTTCTTATATTTTAAAAATAAAACGACTGCATGTCGGTAATGAAGTGGAATAAAAAAATGTGTTCATCACAGTTCATGAATGGATCAAGAAATTGTCAATGATTGCCTATGTGTTGTTTGGTTTTCCATCTCGAAAACGAAACAATACCTAATGAATGATAAAATTTGACTGTTTCACAAAATTTTGAAGTGAATATTGTAATCGTTCAACTCATTACATTATGCAGAAAAGTTTTATAAACCACATTTAGGAGCTGGAAAACTAGATAACATAATATAAGAAAGAATAGGGTTTAAAGTAAAAAAGATGGATCTTTGCATTTCAGAAGCTTAATAAACCGTAAAAAAATTTCTTTTGCATTTGGATCTTTTTATCTATGCAGAATTGAAGGATTTGAATTAAATAGGAACTTGAAAAAATTTGAAACCAATTTTGGCGGAATGTGAATTATTTTCATAAAAATGACATTTTTGACATACAATTTCCCAATTCAATACTTCAGTGAAATGGTTTAATTACTTATCTTCTGTCAGTTATACAGTGCGTTCATTGAGTCGCGCACATCCAAATAATCAAGTATATAAATAGGATGGTTTTTAATTATTTCTAGTGTCTACCAAAAAATAGCACCACTGGCGAATAAACAACAGATTTGTAACCCATTATTCTGATGTGCGCAACTTAATGAACACAGTATGCACACAGTAGGCTATTTGATGAATGTAGAGTAGCATAATGATTGATTTCTTTCATACGATTTGTGAGAGAAAAATTGTATGAATTAGAAAACTCAAGTATTTTCGGGTCACTTTTGCACTCCTAATGTGTTTTGTGAACCTAGTAAATGTTCATTCATCACTGAGTTCTTTTTAAGATAACACCACTGATATGAACACTGAACATAACTCTATATGAAGACCTAATGTAAAACTGTCTGAAAAGAAATGTTATTGGCCAAGCCATTCCATCGGATATCGGTTGGTTTTTAGCTTGCTGACTTGAATGTGATCATCATTGTTGTACTTGAAGTATAATAGTGACACTAGATTACATCGCAAATTGCTTTTGCAATGTGGTTGGTAAATAATGATACATTAATAGATTATTCTACAGACCATTATAATTGTAATAGCATCCAATTCAAAAATTGAGGTGACTGAAGATTTCCTGCTGAATATAGAACTTTTTCTCTCCCTGGCAAGTCAACAATAACTCTGCCTAACTTACCTTTCTCAAACTAGAGAAATAGAGTTCAGTGCACACTATATCGCACTATCAGGATATTGGTGTATTAAGTACAAATTTGTGGAATTTTATTAGAATTTTCTAAATCAAATTTACAATTTCTACATTTGTACAAAGCATTGAAATAGAAGATTATTATTTCTTGATCGATTACGAACTGCGATGTTTATACACTAATGTTTTCACTTCACTTCCGACATGCAGTCACGTTTTTTAATGTAAGAAACGAAAATTTGTCTACTTACTGACTGGAGCAAAATTTTCGTTTCTTACATTGAAAAACATGACTGCATGTCGGAAGTAAAGTGAATCCATTAGCATTGAAATACAGTACTTTGTAAGTATAATTTACGAATATCGAATTTTAAGCTCACAAAATGAAAGAATGTATAAATGTATAATGTATAATGTCGAAGTTCTCCGCTACTTCAATGCAGTAGTGTATAAGCATCTCTAGGTGCTACAAACAATACACTAGCTGTTGATGAATCCGAGTTAAATCAGATTATGTCAACCGCAAAGAAGTGGAATGATTCTTACAATCATAAACAGTTAACAATAATTAACAGTTAACAATAATTATCAGTTAACAATAATCAGTTAACAGTGATCTCAGTTAACAATAATTATAGTTAACAGTTAACTTGTTATAACTTACAAAACTATGTATAATTTTCATAACTCATGTAAATTATTCACATCAGATGAGTGTCAATGCGCAATTAATTGTGGATTAGCACAAGAGAGTAACAAAACTACCTATTTTATTTTCAAACATTTATTATAAATTGAGCAGAATTTGAACATTTCAAGTAATGTTACAAGTAAGTCACAACATAATAATTATTTTTATGAACAAGGAGTGTTAATTTGTACACAAGTAGCTGTGCATAATGCAATTACCAAACAAAAATTGAACATTTGAAGTAATCTATCATGAATCAACTAGAACATAATTAATTTTACACTTAAACAAGTGGGGCTCATGGAGGCATCCCTTATAACATTTGGCACAGTGGTAACAGCAAACCTTATTACACTTGAAATCTAAGAAAAAAGGATTATATTTCAAATTTTCAAAGATTGAATAATTTACATATAACCTACAAATAATGTAAAATAGCCTAATAAGACAAATAAATACAAACAGGATGTGAATAATGTAATTATATTGCCTATTCCGGTCTCCGTCCCTTAGTTTTTTTGAATTCATGAGTTTGTTAATACAGTTTTGTTAAAATTTTTGAAAGTGTTCAAAATTAATGACAATGAATTTGATCCAATTTTCCAAGAATACGTCTAATTGATACGTCCAAGTTTCTAAAATTATTAACATACAGATTCAAACTTTCTTTAAATGAAACAACTGTTTATCAAATAAAAATACAAACAGAATTTAATAGGATTTAATTTCCATTTTCTGGCAATTTTAGAGGTCATAATATTGAATGCTGTAATCTTCCATTTGTAAAAGAAAATTTAATGATTTGTGGTTGATGAAGAAGGTAGGCGGTCGAACATTGTGTGTCTGGAATCGGAGCCTAATTGTACTCAAAGAACTGCGCTAAACTTATTAAAACATAAGAAAAATACTATAAAAAACCGAGATCACATTACAAAAAAAAACTTATGAGGTAATCAAAATTTTGTCTTTTCAACAGCTGGGGCTCATCAAGGCATCCCTTAGCACCTTTGGAACACAAACGATACAACAAGCCTTATTACATTTAAAAACTAGGAAAAAATTAATAATATAGTTATTAAATAAATAAATAATTGTATTTCAAATCTTCAAAGATTGAATGACGTACTTATTCTGGTTACTTTGGCAGTTTTCAAATCACAGAACAAATTCTATTGATATTCTAATCGATATTCAATATTCTAATATTTATCAAAAAATTTATTTGTTTATAATGCTAATGGATTTATATGTTTAAAATTCTTAAAAATTTCCAAATGTATGCAGTTAATTTGTATAGTTTATGTCAAATATGTACAAATTAATTTGAAATAAATATTTAGGCTATCAAAAATATCAACTAAGAGTACATTACGACTCTCAAGTACGACTACACATTCTAAAAGATATATTCCTTAAACAGACTAATTATTATAATAAAAGCATTAATTCTATTTGACAAAACATCTTGCATTGTTTATCCTGCATTCATTCTATTAAGACACTATTTTTTAGTTTTGTAATTCGAGTTGTAAAGCTGGAGGAAATGATTCTTGAAGGGATTCAATTGAATGAGGCTAATTTATTCAAATTTACGAGGCTAATTCATTCAATTTAAAGAGGCTAACTTATTTAATTTAACGAGGCTAAATGATTGAATTTAACAAAGCTGATTTATTCAATTTTAAAAGTCCAACTTATTTATTGCTTTATGAGAAGAATACTAATGTGGAAGAAATTTTGAGATCATTTCAAATATGATATCATGAATATCATCTAGTTGGGGTTTCTCTTCAAACATCTTTATATTATTATGATAGAGGCTTATTTATTTAGTTAACAAACATTATTATGTAGGATTTATTATTTCTTTATAGACTTTGTATTGTATCTACTTTTGGAAAATAAATGAAGATCAATAAATAGAATAATGAATAAATATATATAAAATGAATTTAAATCAATTTCTTACCTAATAAATTCTAAATCACAACCGTCATCTTTCGATCCTACCTAAACCCAAAGTTATTATCACAAAACTTACTTAGTATACACTACGCTATTTAATTTTTGCAGAGTATTGCATCGAATAATATAAACTAGGTATACACTTTCACTCTTTTACAATCAATCTTTGGTCTTTTGCGTTAATTTTCAGACTCATCATTAAATTTTCAGTCTTTTATATTAATATTCATACTTATCTAGCCTATCAATTCTCAGTCTATATTGAGCTGATTATCATTCTTTTAAAAATATCATATAAATTTTCAACAAGATAGACGGAAGAATCACATTTTCACATTGAGCATGTCTGAAAAAAAACAAAAATTATTACCAACAAGTTAAGCAAACAATAGTTTTCAATTACAGGAAAATTTGACAATACAATGGTTCATACATGAGTTGTATAAATGGAATAAATCCTGGTAAACAGACCTAGGAGGTATTCAATGCTCTATAAGATAAATAATTTTTTTTATGAGAAATCTCATATATTAATGAGATACAGTATTTTATTATCAATGAAACCCTTTGTGGTAAAAGTATCCCGTAAAGTTGTCATCCAAGAGAAGTAAAATCAAAGTATTTTTGGCGGGTACCAAGTATCAAAATAGAAGGAGGAAAGTGTTCACGAATGCTAATATCTGCCTCCAACTTAGATTGTTCCAATCCTTTTTGAAATGTATTTGAAGTCATTAGAATCCAGTGTTCATGATTTTCCCTACAGTATGGATTGTTAGCTTTTTTGACTATACTGTCACTCATAGACTGAATCATTTTGTCTAACGCAGGGTAAAATACAAAAAATTTGACTTTCACTTTCTTATTGCCAATAGTGAATGAAGTATTTGGATTGTCATCCAACCTTATAGGAACGTTGCGTGTTTTTGTCTCAGGGATGGTGATCCCAAGACGACCACATCTATCTGATGCATTTGCATAAATTCTTTCAAATTCAACAGTATTGTTCCGTTATGCTTGCCCAGCAAGAGTTTTTATAAAATTCAAAGATTAGGGCAGTGGCGTAGCCTAGGGACCCAGCCCCCCCCCCCCCCCGAAATTGTCAAAATTTAATTTTAATAGTAGTATTATTGTTTCTCCTAATAGAATAATGTTCGGATTTCAGCTGTCGCAAGATCTAAAAAGTAGTCTAGAACAGTGTTATGTATCTGTCAAATGTTGAAATTTCCCGGGGGAGGGCCCCCGGACCCCCCTTATGTCTGGTGGTATTCCATACCCCTCAGACCCCCTCGGTGTTTCTGGCTACGCCACTGGATTAGGGGCTGATTGCACGGAAGCCAATTCAGTTGTCTGCTGAGAGACGACTTCATTTTACGAATCTCATTAGGGTTTCTGTTGTATTGGTTGCGTTTGATATAATCTCATTCTTAATCTAATTAGCTTTCGTACAACTGGCCGATAATGTGTTTCATTTCCGGTGTCAGTACATCAATAGGGATGTCAATCCCGGGCCTGATTTCCAATCCCTGGATTTTGGGATTCTCCAACATCAATCCCGGGATCCCGGGACTGGTTCCGAGATTATAAAAATACCGTTTTAGATGAATATAAATAATCGTTTTATTTTAATGGTAATGTTTTGTGTTTGGGAATTTTCCCAGATAAACAAGGCACATTACAGAAGATGTGTAAATTCAATTTAGAAGAAATTATTTAATTCTTAAAAATTTTTTAAATTAAATTCAATTATTGAGAAATAATATTGAAAAATTAATCTGTTTTAGCCTTAATTTCTTATTACTTTTTGGCATAGAAATATTGAGTTATATACAGTACCACTGATAAAACTTAAATGGATAATGTGTTGTAATAGAATAGCGTAGCGCCCTTGGCAATCATGTTGGTGGAAAAAACCAATCTTAATACATTGTTCGACTACAATTGAGAATCATTATTATGGATCATATCATATATCATTATTATTATTATTAATGATCATATCATTATCATAGATCATCATGGTCATGTTTCAATGTTGTTTTTGTTTATAATATTAGTGGACCAAATAAAGTTCACAGGTTGAAAAAATTAATTTAGTTATTATCTTATTATTGTTATAGGACGAATACAATCGGATATTTATAGGTATTTTTGTGATCCTGTCAATTCCGGGATTGGCGGTGACTAATCCCGGGATTTCCAGGTATCAAAAAATACACCAGGATCCCGGGATTGACATCCCTATACATCCATCAACAGCCATCTGTATCAACGAAAATTTAACAAAAATAAATTTGAAAACTCTACCAATGATGTAAGGAAACATAATAAGAATAAAGAATACCTGATTCCATTATGAAAACTGCCAAAGTACCGGGAGAGCGAGCTAGTCTGCATCTGAAAAAGTGAAAAATAAAATAAATTTGGATTTGAAAATTATAGATAGGTAAGTGAAAGCTATAGTTGGATAGATAACAGATTGATCATTCTATTTGGTTACTCTATGGATTATTTTCATCATGCATTCTTTACTGTGATTGTAGGCCTAAAAAATAAAAGTTATTTGATAAATTGTACAAAGCATTATTTCTCAATATTCAAAGATAAAAATTATGATAGTATTATGACATCTTATCTACATAAACGGCGAAGCTTGAACACATGATTGTCCGTTCATGGAAATGGATGTTTATCTAACGATATATATTTCCCATCAATACGTTTTTGAGGGTGATGTCCAGATGAGCTCTAGGCTTGTGCGTGGTAAGGGGAAGGGTGACGATAAGAGATTAATTAAACGGCTAACTACGGACTTACAGATAAGTGGACTAAAAATTACATGGGAATAGGATTACTCCCAGTACGATCTGTGATCCCCACCGCTTGAATAGCGATCATTTGAAAAACGAAGTATGTTACCGCACACTGTAGGTAGGCTACTATATATACTCTTGAAATTTTATAAAACATTGGTTAGTTGCAGTGGAGGCTGTTGCAGAGCATGTTCAGGCATGCGGCAAAGACTGCCACAACAATGCAACAGTCTGCGTCTGCTATGAATGTTATTTGTAAGCGATTTTAGATTATTTTGTGTGAATTTTAAGGACAGTAAAGAGGAGTGCAATTATCTTCCAGCGGTCACCTATCACTAAAGCTGCCATATTTCAGTTAATATTCGTCCAATCTTAAAACCTAAGGTGTCAATAGATTTGTAATTAAATTATCTAAAAAAAGTTATTCTTGTAAAATTTCTGTAAAATGAACGGTTCTTTAGTTATTAAAGAAACAAAATTTAGAAAGGCCGCCATTTAGTTTTTGTCCAGTGGTCATAAATAATTGTGCAAAGTTTCAATGTCGTATGTTCAACTATTATTCAGAAAAGAAATAATAAGTGAAAAAAACAAAGTGACGACTGGGGGGAAAACGAAGAATTTTAGGACCCATGTTTACTGGAACTTTTTTTAATTTTAATGTTTTTTATATTTAAATAAATCACCCCCGTCTCGGATTCGAACTCGCGAATTCTGCATGGAAGGCAGACTCGCTATCAATTAGACCAATTAGCATATCTATTCGATGACCTATATTTTAGCATCTTCAACTACACATCGATTTTATGGGACATTATTGTTTGGACTGGATCGGAGGATGTCAAGTTTGATAGGTTAGGTCTTTAATTTTACTAATTATTAATTAATTATAAAAACTATTGAAATATTTAAATAGGCCTATGTCCTTCCTTGGTATACAGACAATCTTTATGCAAAATTTCAGCTTCATCAGTCAAGTATTCTAGGCATGATGGATGTTCAGACAGACAGACAGAAACCATCTCATTTTTATAATATTATAGATATTTTGTATTAGAGAAGGGGGATATCCCCTCCGAAAAATGTTTCTGGTTCGCCCCTGCCACAGATTGCTAGTAGAAAATGAATGTAGGCCTACCTACAACAATCGGCTCAAATTTTTAGGAGTAAATCATGTACATCGTTTGTTAGCTCTAAGGATGGTTCGCGCAAAGCGCAATATTAATTTGGTTAGGTTAGGTTAGATTATGTTAGGCTAGGCTAGGTGAGCCAAGTGCGCGGTTATAGGGAAAATACTATTCTCCCATGGTCTTCAATAAGTCTTTCCTCTACAATTGTTAGTGATTTTTTCCACTAGTTTCCAAATGTAATAGGGATTACTGTAAAAATGTCACAAAATCTCTTGGGAATAATTAACATTATAAATTAAATAGCTATACTGACCTTTATGGTATATTTTTTTTTTCGAGGAAAAAGAGGAGTTTGTAGAGGTCAGGAGAAGGCTTCGGATGAGAATGGAAGAACGGGTGGTTGATTGCTTGGACAGCGGTAATTCGTTCTGTTGCGTTCAGTTTGAGGAGTCTGCTTAATAAGTTTGTGGCGTCCTTGTTGCTTGTTACTCCCATCAAATGTTCCTCAAGTTTATTCTCAGTAAGACCTCCAAACATCTGATGAAAATGCGGGTACTTCGGGAAGTCTTTCGCATCTGGCCAAATCGATTCATTGCAGAATCCCAACATTTCGGATATCAAGCCAAACTGTGTTACTGGCTCCACTCCTGGGAAAAGGGCCGGTCGGTGTGTCCAAAACTCAAAGGCCATACAGCCCGTGCTCCACAAATCAGTCATTTGATCATATTTTTTGTGCCCTAGAAGCATCTCCGGGCTCCTATAAAAGACCTTGGAGACATTCGTTTTCAACTCGTCAGGTAGAAGATCCAACTCCACAGCGGAGCCGAAGTCGGCGATTTTGACAATGCCACTCATCGTGAGAAGTATGTTTTCTGGTTTCATATCACGGTGCACAATTTTATGCTTGTGAATTTCCTCGAGTCCCATGAAAATTTGTTTCAATATATTTTTTTTATCACCCACCGTCAACGCCGCTCTCCCATACAGTAGCTTCGAAAGATCTATTCTACAATATTCAAGGACTAGAGTGAATCTCTTTTCATCCTTCAAACATTCAATCAGTTTGATGACATGTATTTCGTTTTTCAATTTACTCAATAATCTCACCTCGTTGAAATCGATCATCGTTACAATTCCTTCGTATTCCGGGTGGCGGTTTGTTTTTAAAATGAAAAAAGGTCCTCCTCTGTTATTCCTTATCACAGCTTTATCAATCCTGGCATAACCCGCTTTAGCTAAACAGCAAATTTTTTCATACTTCTTTGGTGTTGATAATTTCAACTGTGGTAATAACTCCAAAAATTGCTTGGATGCTGATGGAAACATTCTCGGCAGCTTTCTAAATAACGTTCGATGTTGAAATAGATATTTATCAACTGAGAACACTTTTATGAGATGAATCACACCGAATTTGGTTTAACCTGTAGGCTTCCTAGAAGTAGGTAGTAGCAGCATCTCAACTTAAACAAAAGTTCAAACAAATCACAACACTAGATTGACAGTCACCGGGATACTTCTTCATACACTCTACAACATTTAATTAAGAATATTTACAAAAATAAACAAACTCACAACTATTAACTATCCAATATACTGTAACATGAATTAGTTCAACAACAATGTTGACCGGTATGGATGGCGGCGTGAAAATGACAAAATCCCGCTTCCCTTCTGATCTAGTGTCTTGTCTGTCGTCTGGCATCCATATTTACATGAATAGCAATAAATTTATATTTTATCAAATTATTCTATCACTGTTTTATAAAATAATACAATAATTTCGATGAGGTCATTTTAAAATTCTGTTGGATGATATCATTTTTAATGATATATTTCATTTTATATATATCATTTATAATGACATAATTATTTAATCATAAAAATGTTGGTAGTTGGAATATATAAGATATAAAATGTAGATATGATGGATCAAATTCAAATATGATATGATGAATTTTATATAGTCTATGCTTTTTAATTGAATTAAATATTATTTTTGTTTTTACAATGAATGTCTTTAGAATAAATCATAATATTTGGCGTGGCCAATGGCAGCAACATCGAGAATTACAACGGAAAACTATCCTAGTGGAGGATATACAATAAATCTATGCTGATGCCTTCAATTTTGTTGATACGATCATTAAAACACTTGAGAATCACTAAAACATAGATAAAAACATAATATGAATGATATCTGAAGGATCTGATTGAATTATATCTTAAAATTCTGTTTGGTTCGAGAATACGTAAAGTTTTCTGTGATTGAATGCGAAAGTTATCCATACTTGAATACCTACACGCAGTCAGTAGTTGGATCGATTTATATTGAGGACCCCTCTCATTTGAGTTGAGTTTGAGGGCCTTTGTCTACATTAGTGGTTCTCAAACTGTGGGTCGCGACCCCCAGGGGGGTCGCGTTGTGTGTCTAGGGGGGTCGCGGGATAAGGAGGAAAATCAAAAAAACAAATCATTCATAGCTGTAGTTTTCATTAATAACAAAATTTGTAATACACATACAAGTTGAAAAAGGCCTAATACTATTTAATGGGAATTAACCAATTTTTTTATGTCCGGAATGAGTTTGTAGTACACAAAAGTTGCAACTGCGTCTTTAAATACTGTTAATTTGGACATTCTCTCCAATCCAATCTCTCCAAATTCAAATGTTTTTTGACTTTATTGTGTGAATTTGAAAGTTAGCGGTATCGCAACATCACTATTTGTGCCACGAAGTGAGTTATCCCACTTTCTAAATAGGGGGGTCGCCGAAATACTAGGTCTAAAAAGGGGGTCGCAGTGGCAAAAAGTTTGAGAACCCCTGGTCTATATTAATAAGTCTACATACACTTTTTATTCGCCCATAGACTTAGCAATGAATATGAATATTGTAATGAAGTAGATACGTGACATGACAATCCCACAGTGTAGGCCTAAATACAGAGTGGATTAGTGGAACCTCGGTTTTACGAACCCTATCAATGAATATCCCGATTTAAAGTATTTATTGCAAATTCCCTTGAACTGTACAAATATCTCAATTTAGTGTATTTTCCACCCCTTTTTTTTACGAATACCCTGATAGGCCTACAACGATTTTTTCGGTCCCTCTTGAGCTACCGGTACGTAAAACCGGGGTTCTATTTTGTCTATAAATACGGTGACACTACATCTACAGAATAGTAATAATTTCTGACAATATTGAATAATTTATAACAATTTGAAGGCACATGACGAATGTAGGCCTAGTTTTGTGTATTATGCTTTAAAGGGTCATTTGAGAATCATAGCTGTAGGTAATACAATATAATAGAGGTAAAAAAGCGGTTTCGTAGTTCATTCTTTGATATTCACTTCCAAGATGCTTATCCAATACCAGAAATGAAACTATCAAAAATTATAACTACCCACTAGGGAGGGGCGAACTCACATCATTGTTATTTTTGTTTTTAGAGGTAAAGGTTTTTGGAAGGGCATTAATCTAATTAACGATTGCATCAAAATTACAAATACAATTATTATTTTTTGAGAGAATTTTCTCCAATAAGATTTCCTCAATGCTATAATAGAATACTGTATTCATATGAAATGAATGTTGAATAATATAAAACGATACAAAGCTATTGTAGGTTGTAGTAATAATACAAAAACATATAAATACGAATTGTTTTATAACTTGACAAATATATTTATTTAGCGTTCCCATACTGGAAAATTTGCCATAACACCACTGCACACAAGCAATCACGAAAATAGCAATTATCAATTGAAACGAGCCTCGAGGGACTAGAAGATTCCAGGAGCTTTGAGAAAATAAAACAACAAGTTGTAGCTTCGAAAATAACTAAGTTATTCCAAAATCCCTAGAATAGAGCTTGGACTGGAGCCCAACTGCTTGTCACAACCGTTTTATGTTATTTATAACTGCAAATTTCGTGAAAGATGAAGATAGTATATTTAATTGAAGGCTACTTACTCAGCCTACAGCAGAGTAAATTTACTAAACCAGTGGATAGTTTCATTGGTCCAGTATACATATATTTACTGTGCCAGTAAATGGTTTACTGGATGACTGAGTACCCAAGCATAAGTTTATTAATATTTTTTCTAATAATTCCATCCTATCTCTATTCAACTTTTACCATTCTGGCTGCTGATTCCTTTTTAATAATACCGCATGCTTAAGGTATTGAGTAGAAGTGTCAAGTGAAGTCCATAACGATATAAGACTAACTTAATAACTACTTCAACTCAGTGAGAAATAAATTTGACTCAGTAGATCTGAATGCAACAGGTCGTATATATTGTGAAAACACAGCAATTATTAATGATGTATTGTCAAGAGAAACTCAACTTCTTGAGAATGTTGACACTACAGTATTTGTTGAAAATGAGTTCATGAAACTTGAAGGCGCTCCAGTCAAGCAGTAAGTAGACAAATTTGTTTCTTATATTTTAAAAATAAAACGACTGCATGTCGGTAATGAAGTGGAATAAAAAAATGTGTTCATCACAGTTCATGAATGGATCAAGAAATTGTCAATGATTGCCTATGTGTTGTTTGGTTTTCCATCTCGAAAACGAAACAATACCTAATGAATGATAAAATTTGACTGTTTCACAAAATTTTGAAGTGAGTATTGTAATCGTTCAACTCATTACATTATGCAGAAAAGTTTTATAAACCACATTTAGGAGCTGGAAAACTAGATAACATAATATAAGAAAGAATAGGGTTTAAAGTAAAAAAGATGGATCTTTTCATTTCAGAAGCTCAATAAACCGTAAAAAAATTTCTTTTGCATTTGGATCTTTTTATCTATGCAGAAGTGAAGGATTTGAATTAAATAGGAACTTGAAAAATTTGAAACCAATTTTGGCGGAACGTGAATTATTTTCATAAAAATGACATTTTTGACATACAATTTCCCAATTCCCAAAATACTTCAGTGAAATGGTTTAATTACTTATCTTCTGTCAGTTATACAGTGCGTTCATTAAGTCGCGCACATCCAAATAATCAAGTATATAAATAGGATGGTTTTCAATTATTTCTAGTGTCTACCAAAAATTAGCACCACTGGCGAATAAACAACAGATTTGTAACCCATTATTCTGATGTGCGCAACTTAATGAACACAGTATGCACACAGTAGGCTATTTGATGAATGTAGAGTAGCATAATGATTGATTGCTTTCGTACGATTTGTGAGAGAAAAATTGTATGAATTAGAAAATTCAAGTATTTTCGGGTCACTTTTGCACTCCTAATGTGTTTTGTGAACCTAGTAAATGCTCATTCATCACTGAGTTCTTTTTAAGATAACACCACTGATATGAACACTGAACATAACTCTATATGAAGACCTAATGTAAAACTGTCTGAAAAGAAATGTTATTGGCCAAGCCATTCCATCGGATATCGGTTGGTTTTTAGCTTGCTGACTTGAATGTGATCATCATTGTTGTACTTGAAGTATAATAGTGACACTAGATTACATCGCAAATTGCTTTTGCAATGTGGTTGGTAAATAATGATACATTAATAGATTATTCTACAGACCATTATAATTGTAATAGCATCCAATTCAAAAATTGAGGTGACTGAAGATTTCCTGCTGAATATAGAACTTTTTCTCTCCCTGGCAAGTCAACAATAACTCTGCCTAACTTACCTTTCTCAAACTAGAGAAATAGAGTTCAGTGCACACTATATCGCACTATCAGGATATTGGTGTATTAAGTACAAAATTTGTAGAATTTTATTAGAATTTTCTAAATCAAATTTACAATTTCTACATTTGTACAATGCATTGAAATAAAAGATTATTATTTCTTGATCGATTACGAACTGCGATGTTTATACACTAATGTTTTCACTTCACTTCCGACATGCAGTCACGTTTTTCAATGTAAGAAACGAAAATTTGTCTACTTACTGACTGGAGCAAAATTTTCGTTTCTTACATTGAAAAACATGACTGCATGTCGGAAGTAAAGTGAATCCATTAGCATTGAAATACAGTACTTTGTGAGTATAATTTACGAATATCGAATTTTGAGCTCACAAAATGAAAGAATGTATAAATGTATAATGTATAATGTCGAAGTTCTCCGCTACTTCAATGCAGTAGTGTATAAGCATCTCTAGGTGCTACAAACAATACACTAGCTGTTGATGAATCCGAGTTAAATCAGATTATGTCAACCGCAAAGAAGTGGAATGATTCTTACAATCATAAACAGTTAACAATAATTAACAGTTAACAATAATTATCAGTTAACAATAATCAGTTAACAGTGATCTCAGTTAACAATAATTATAGTTAACAGTTAACTTGTTATAACTTACAAAACTATGTATAATTTTCATAACTCATGTAAATTATTCACATCAGATGAGTGTCAATGCGCAATTAATTGTGGATTAGCACAAGAGAGTAACAAAACTACCTATTTTATTTTCAAACATTTATTATAAATTGAGCAGAATTTGAACATTTCAAGTAATGTTACAAGTAAGTCACAACATAATAATTATTTTTATGAACAAGGAGTGTTAATTTGTACACAAGTAGCTGTGCATAATGCAATTACCAAACAAAATTGAACATTTGAAGTAATCTATCATGAATCAACTAGAACATAATTAATTTTACACTTAAACAAGTGGGGCTCATGGAGGCATCCCTTATAACATTTGGCACAGTGGTAACAGCAAACCTTATTACACTTGAAATCTAAGAAAAAAGGATTATATTTCAAATTTTCAAAGATTGAATAATTTACATATAACCTACAAATAATGTAAAATAGCCTAATAAGACAAATAAATACAAACAGGATGTGAATAATGTAATTATATTGCCTATTCCGGTCTCCGTCCCTTAGTTTTTTTGAATTCATGAGTTTGTTAATACAGTTTTGTTAAAATTTTTGAAAGTGTTCAAAATTAATGACAATGAATTTGATCCAATTTTCCAAGAATACGTCTAATTGATACGTCCAAGTTTCTAAAATTATTAACATACAGATTCAAACTTTCTTTAAATGAAACAACTGTTTATCAAATAAAAATACAAACAGAATTTAATAGGATTTAATTTCCATTTTCTGGCAATTTTAGAGGTCATAATATTGAATGCTGTAATCTTCCATTTGTAAAAGAAAATTTAATGATTTGTGGTTGATGAAGAAGGTAGGCGGTCGAACATTGTGTGTCTGGAATCGGAGCCTAATTGTACTCAAAGAACTGCGCTAAACTTATTAAAACATAAGAAAAATACTATAAAAAACCGAGATCACATTACAAAAAAAAACTTATGAGGTAATCAAAATTTTGTCTTTTCAACAGCTGGGGCTCATCAAGGCATCCCTTAGCACCTTTGGAACACAAACGATACAACAAGCCTTATTACATTTAAAAACTAGGAAAAAATTAATAATATAGTTATTAAATAAATAAATAATTGTATTTCAAATCTTCAAAGATTGAATGACGTACTTATTCTGGTTACTTTGGCAGTTTTCAAATCACAGAACAAATTCTATTGATATTCTAATCGATATTCAATATTCTAATATTTATCAAAAAATTTATTTGTTTATAATGCTAATGGATTTATATGTTTAAAATTCTTAAAAATTTCCAAATGTATGCAGTTAATTTGTATAGTTTATGTCAAATATGTACAAATTAATTTGAAATAAATATTTAAGCTATCAAAAATATCAACTAAGAGTACCTTGCGACTCTCAAGTACGACTACACATTCTAAAAGATATATTCCTTAAACAGACTAATTATTATAATAAAAGCATTAATTCTATTTGACAAAAACATCTTGCATTGTTTATCCTGCATTCATTCTATTAAGACACTATTTTTTAGTTTTGTAATTCGAGTTGTAAAGCTGGAGGAAATGATTCTTGAAGGGATTCAATTGAATGAGGCAAATCTATTCAAATTTACGAGGCTAATTCATTCAATTTAAAGAGGCTAACTTATTTAATTTAACGAGGCTAAATGATTGAATTTAACAAAGCTGATTTATTTAATTTTAAAAGTCCAACTTGTTTATTGCTTTATGAGAAGAATACTAATGTGGAAGAAATTTTGAGATCATTTCAAATATGATATCATGAATATCATCTAGTTGGGGTTTCTCTTCAAACATCTTTATATTATTATGATAGAGGCTTATTTATTTAGTTAACAAACATTATTATGTAGGATTTATTATTTCTTTATAGACTTTGTATTGTATCTACTTTTGGAAAATAAATGAAGATCAATAAATAGAATAATGAATAAATATATATAAAATGAATTTAAATCAATTTCTTACCTAATAAATTCTAAATCACAACCGTCATCTTTCGATCCTACCTAAACCCAAAGTTATTATCACAAAACTTACTTAGTATACACTACGCTATTTAATTTTTGCAGAGTATTGCATCGAATAATATAAACTAGGTATACACTTTCACTCTTTTACAATCAATCTTTGGTCTTTTGCGTTAATTTTCAGACTCATCTTTAAATTTTCAGTCTTTTATATTAATTTTCATACTTATCTAGCCTATCAATTTTCAGTCAATATTGAGCTAATTATCATTCTTTTAAAAATATCATATAAACTTTCAAGAAGATAGACGGAAGAATCACATTTTCACATTGAGCATGTCTGAAAAGAAACAAAAATTATTACCAACAAGTTAAGCAAACAATAGTTTTCAATTACAGAAAAATTTGACAATACAATGGTTCATACATGAGTTATATAAATGAAATAAATCCTGGTAAACAGACCTAGGAGGTATTCAATGCTCTATAAGATAAATAATTTTTTTTATGAGAAATCTCATATATTAATGAGATACAGTATTTTATTATCAATGAAACCCTTTGTGGTAAAAGTATCCCGTAAAGTTGTCATCCAAGAGAAGTAAAATCAAAGTATTTTTGGCGGGTACCAAGTATCAAAATAGAAGGAGGAAAGTGTTCACGAATGCTAATATCTGCCTCCAACTTAGATTGTTCCAATCCTTTTTGAAATGTATTTGAAGTCATTAGAATCCAGTGTTCATGATTTTCCCTACAGTATGGATTGTTAGCTTTTTTGACTATACTGTCACTCATAGACTGAATCATTTTGTCTAACGCAGGGTAAAATACAAAAAATTTGACTTTCACTTTCTTATTGCCAATAGTGAATGAAGTATTTGGATTGTCATCCAACCTTATAGGAACCTTGCGTGTTTTTGTCTCAGGGATGGTGATCGCAAGGCGACCACATCTATCTGATGCATTTGCATAAATTCTTTCAAATTCAACAGTATTGTTCCGTTATTCTTGCCCATTAAGAGTTTTTATAAAATTCAAAGATTAGGGCAGTGGCGTAGCCAGGGGGGGCCTAGGGACCCAGCCCCCACCCCGAAATTGTCAAAATTTAATTTTAATAGTAAATAAATTATTATTATTGTTTCTCCTAATAGAATAATGTTCGGATTTCAGCTGTCGCAAGATCTTAAAAGTAGTCTAGAACAGTGTTATGTATCTGTCAAATGTTGAAATTTCCCGGGGGAGGGCCCCCGGACCCCCCTTATGTCTGGTGGTATTCCATACCCCTCAGACACCCCGGTGTTTCTGGCTACGCCACTGGATTAGGGGCTGATTGCACGGAAGCCAATTCAGTTGTCTGCTGAGAGACGACGTCATTTTACGAATCTCATTAGGGTTTCTGTTGTATTGCTTGCGTTGGATATAATCTCATTCTTAATCTAATTAGCTTTCGTACAACTGGCCGATAATGTGTTTCATTTCCGGTGTCAGTACATCAATAGGGATGTCAATCCTGGCCTGATTTCCAATCCCTGGATTTTGGGATTCTCCAACATCAATCCTGGGATCCCGGGACTGGTTCCGAGATTATAAAAATACCGTTTTAGATGAATATAAATAATCGTTTTATTTTAATGGTAATGTTTTGTGTTTGGGAATTTTCCCAGATAAACAAGGCACATTACAGAAGATGTGTAAATTCAATTTAGAAGAAATTATTTAATTCTTAAAAATTTTTTAAATTAAATTCAATTATTGAGAAATAATATTGAAAAATTAATCTGTTTTAGCCTTAATTTCTTATTACTTTTTGGCATAGAAATATTGAGTTATATACAGTACCACTGATAAAACTTAAATGGATAATGTGTTGTAATAGAATAGCTTAGCGCCCTTGGCAATCATGTTGGTGGAAAAAACCAATCTTAATACATTGTTCGACTACAATTGAGAATCATTATTATGGATCATATCATATATCATTATTATTATTATTATTAATGATCATATCATTATCATAGATCATCATGGTCATGTTTCAATGTTGTTTTTGTTTATAATATTAGTGGACCAAATAAAGTTCACAGGTTGAAAAAATTAATTTAGTTATTATCTTATTATTGTTATAGGACGAATACAATCGGATATTTATAGGTATTTTTGTGATCCTGTCAATTCCGGGATTGGCGGTGACTAATCCCGGGATTTCCAGGTATCAAAAAATACACCAGGATCCCGGGATTGACATCCCTATACATCCATCAACAGCCATCTGTATCAACGAAAATTTAACAAAAATAAATTTGAAAACTCTACCAATGATGTAAGGAAACATAATAAGAATAAAGAATACCTGATTCCATTATGAAAACTGCCAAAGTACCGGGAGAGCGAGCTAGTCTGCATCTGAAAAAGTGAAAAATAAAATAAATTTGGATTTGAAAATTATAGATAGGTAAGTGAAAGCTATAGTTGGATAGATAACAGATTGATCATTCTATTTGGTTACTCTATGGATTATTTTCATCATGCATTCTTTACTGTGATTGTAGGCCTAAAAAATAAAAGTTATTTGATAAATTGTACAAAGCATTATTTCTCAATATTCAAAGATAAAAATTATGATAGTATTATGACATCTTATCTACATAAACGGCGAAGCTTGAACACATGATTGTCCGTTCATGGAAATGGATGTTTATCTAACGATATATATTTCCCATCAATACGTTTTTGAGGGTGATGTCCAGATGAGCTCTAGGCTTGTGCGTGGTAAGGGGAAGGGTGACGATAAGAGATTAATTAAACGGCTAACTACGGACTTACAGATAAGTGGACTAAAAATTACATGGGAATAGGATTACTCCCAGTACGATCTGTGATCCCCACCGCTTGAATAGCGATCATTTGAAAAACGAAGTATGTTACCGCACACTGTAGGTAGGCTACTATATATACTCTTGAAATTTTATAAAACATTGGTTAGTTGCAGTGGAGGCTGTTGCAGAGCATGTTCAGGCATGCGGCAAAGACTGCCACAACAATGCAACAGTCTGCGTCTGCTATGAATGTTATTTGTAAGCGATTTTAGATTATTTTGTGTGAATTTTAAGGACAGTAAAGAGGAGTGCAATTATCTTCCAGCGGTCACCTATCACTAAAGCTGCCATATTTCAGTTAATATTCGTCCAATCTTAAAACCTAAGGTGTCAATAGATTTGTAATTAAATTATCTAAAAAAAGTTATTCTTGTAAAATTTCTGTAAAATGAACGGTTCATTAGTTATTAAAGAAACAAAATTTAGAAAGGCCGCCATTTAGTTTTTTGTCCAGTGGTCATAAATAATTGTGCAAAGTTTCAATGTCGTATGTTCAACTATTATTCAGAAAAGAAATAATAAGTGAAAAAAACAAAGTGACGACTGGGGGGAAAACGAAGAATTTTAGGACCCATGTTTACTGGAACTTTTTTTAATTTTAATGTTTTTTATATTTAAATAAATCACCCCCGTCTCGGATTCGAACTCGCGAATTCTGCATGGAAGGCAGACTCGCTATCAATTAGACCAATTAGCATATCTATTCGATGACCTATATTTTAGCATCTTCAACTACACATCGATTTTATGGGACATTATTGTTTGGACTGGATCGGAGGATGTCAAGTTTGATAGGTTAGGTCTTTAATTTTACTAATTATTAATTAATTATAAAAACTATTGAAATATTTAAATAGGCCTATGTCCTTCCTTGGTATACAGACAATCTTTATGCAAAATTTCAGCTTTATCAGTCAAGTATTCTAGGCGTGATGGATGTTCAGACAGACAGACAGACACCATCTCATTTTTATAATAGTATAGATATTTTGTATTAGAGAAGGGGGATATCCCCTCCGAAAATGTTTCTGGTTCGCCCTGCCACAGATTGCTAGTAGAAAATGAATGTAGGCCTACCTACAACAATCGGCTCAAATTTTAGGAGTAAATCATGTACATCGTTTGTTAGCTCTAGCTCTAAGATGGTTCGCGCAAAGCGCAATATTAATTTAGGTTAGGTTAGGTTAGGTTAGGCTAGGCTAGGTGAGCCTAGTGCGCGGTTATAGGGAAAATACTATTCTCCCATGGTCTTCAATAAGTCTTTCCTCTACAATTGTTAGTGATTTTTCCACTAGTTTCCAAATGTAATAGGGATTACTGTAAAATGTCACAAAATCTCTTGGGAATAATTAACATTATAAATTAAATAGCTATACTGACCTTTATGGTATATTTTTTTTTTCGAGGAAAAAGAGGAGTTTGTAGAGGTCAGGAGAAGGCTTCGGATGAGAATGGAAGAACGGGTGGTTGATTGCTTGGACAGCGGTAATTCGTTCTGTTGCGTTCAGTTTGAGGAGTCTGCTTAATAAGTTTGTGGCGTCCTTGTTGCTTGTTACTCCCATCAAATGTTCCTCAAGTTTATTCTCAGTAAGACCTCCAAACATCTGATGAAAATGCGGGTACTTCGGGAAGTCTTTCGCATCTGGCCAAATCGATTCATTGCAGAATCCCAACATTTCGGATATCAAGCCAAACTGTGTTACTGGCTCCACTCCTGGGAAAAGGGCCGGTCGGTGTGTCCAAAACTCAAAGGCCATACAGCCCGTGCTCCACAAATCAGTCATTTGATCATATTTTTTGTGCCCTAGAAGCATCTCCGGGCTCCTATAAAAGACCTTGGAGACATTCGTTTTCAACTCAGGTAGAAGATCCAACTCCACAGCGGAGCCGAAGTCGGCGATTTTGACAATGCCACTCATCGTGAGAAGTATGTTTTCTGGTTTCATATCACGGTGCACAATTTTATGCTTGTGAATTTCCTCGAGTCCCATGAAAATTTGTTTCAATATATTTTTTTTATCACCCACCGTCAACGCCGCTCTCCCATACAGTAGCTTCGAAAGATCTATTCTACAATATTCAAGGACTAGAGTGAATCTCTTTTCATCCTTCAAACATTCAATCAGTTTGATGACATGTATTTCGTTTTTCAATTTACTCAATAATCTCACCTCGTTGAAATCGATCATCGTTACAATTCCTTCGTATTCCGGGTGGCGGTTTGTTTTTAAAATGAAAAAAGGTCCTCCTCTGTTATTCCTTATCACAGCTTTATCAATCCTGGCATAACCCGCTTTAGCTAAACAGCAAATTTTTTCATACTTCTTTGGTGTTGATAATTTCAACTGTGGTAATAACTCCAAAAATTGCTTGGATGCTGATGGAAACATTCTCGGCAGCTTTCTAAATAACGTTCGATGTTGAAATAGATATTTATCAACTGAGAACACTTTTATGAGATGAATCACACCGAATTTGGTTTAACCTGTAGGCTTCCTAGAAGTAGGTAGTAGCAGCATCTCAACTTAAACAAAAGTTCAAACAAATCACAACACTAGATTGACAGTCACCGGGATACTTCTTCATACACTCTACAACATTTAATTAAGAATATTTACAAAAATAAACAAACTCACAACTATTAACTATCCAATATACTGTAACATGAATTAGTTCAACAACAATGTTGACCGGTATGGATGGCGGCGTGAAAATGACAAAATCCCGCTTCCCTTCTGATCTAGTGTCTTGTCTGTCGTCTGGCATCCATATTTACATGAATAGCAATAAATTTATATTTTATCAAATTATTCTATCACTGTTTTATAAAATAATACAATAATTTCGATGAGGTCATTTTAAAATTCTGTTGGATGATATCATTTTTAATGATATATTTCATTTTATATATATCATTTATAATGACATAATTATTTAATCATAAAAATGTTGGTAGTTGGAATATATAAGATATAAAATGTAGATATGATGGATCAAATTCAAATATGATATGATGAATTTTATATAGTCTATGCTTTTTAATTGAATTAAATATTATTTTTGTTTTTACAATGAATGTCTTTAGAATAAATCATAATATTTGGCGTGGCCAATGGCAGCAACATCGAGAATTACAACGGAAAACTATCCTAGTGGAGGATATACAATAAATCTATGCTGATGCCTTCAATTTTGTTGATACGATCATTAAAACACTTGAGAATCACTAAAACATAGATAAAAACATAATATGAATGATATCTGAAGGATCTGATTGAATTATATCTTAAAATTCTGTTTGGTTCGAGAATACGTAAAGTTTTCTGTGATTGAATGCGAAAGTTATCCATACTTGAATACCTACACGCAGTCAGTAGTTGGATCGATTTATATTGAGGACCCCTCTCATTTGAGTTGAGTTTGAGGGCCTTTGTCTACATTAGTGGTTCTCAAACTGTGGGTCGCGACCCCCAGGGGGGTCGCGTGGTGTGTCCAGGGGGGTCGCGGGATAAGGAGGAAAATCAAAAAAACAAATCATTCATAGCTGTAGTTTTCATTAATAACAAAATTTATAGGCTACACAAATTTGTAATACACATACAAGTTGAAAAAGGCCTAATACTATTTAATGGGAATTAACCAATTTTTTTTATATCCGGAATGAGTTTTGTAGTACACAAAAGTTGCAACTGCGTCTTTAAATACTGTTAATTTGGACATCTCTCCAAATTCAAATGTTTTTTGACTTTATTGTGTGAATTTGAAAGTTAGCGGTATCGCAACATCACTATTTGTGCCACGAAGTGAGTTATCCCACTTTCTAAATAGGGGGTCCTTGAAATACTAGGTCTAAAAAGGGGATCGCAGTGGCAAAAAGTTTGAGAACCCCTGGTCTATATTAATAAGTCTACATACACTTTTATTCGCCCATAGACTTAGCAATGAATATGAATATTGTAATGAAGTAGATACGTGACATGACAATCCCACAGTGCAGGCCTAAATACAGAGTGGATTAGTTGAACCTCGGTTTTACGAACCCTATCAATGAATATCCCGATTTAAAGTATTTATTGCAAATTCCCTTGAACTGTACAAAAATCTCAATTTAGTGTATTTTCCACCCCTTTTTTTACGAATACCCTGATAGGCCTACAACGATTTTTTCGGTCCCTCTTGAGCTACCGGTACGTAAAACCGGGGTTCTATTTTGTCTATAAATACGGTGACACTACATCTACAGAATAGTAATAATTTCTGACAATATTGAATAATTTATAACAATTTGAAGGCACATGACGAAAGTAGGCCTAGTTTTGTGTATTATGCTTTAAAGGGTCATTTGAGAATCATAGCTGTAGGTAATACAATATAATAGAGGTAAAAAAGCGGTTTCGTAGTTCATTCTTTGATATTCACTTCCAAGATGCTTATCCAATACCAGAAATGAAACTATCAAAAATTATAACTACCCACTAGGGAGGGGCGAACTCACATCATTGTTATTTTTGTTTTTAGAGGTAAAGGTTTTTGGAAGGGCATTAATCTAATTAACGATTGCATCAAAATTACAAATACAATTATTATTTTTTGAGAGAATTTTCTCCAATAAGATTTCCTCAATGCTATAATAGAATACTGTATTCATATGAAATGAATGTTGAATAATATAAAACGATACAAAGCTATTGTAGGTTGTAGTAATAATACAAAAACATATAAATACGAATTGTTTTATAACTTGACAAATATATTTATTTAGCGTTCCCATACTGGAAAATTTGCCATAACACCACTGCACACAAGCAATCACGAAAATAGCAATTATCAATTGAAACGAGCCTCGAGGGACTAGAAGATTCCAGGAGCTTTGAGAAAATAAAACAACAAGTTGTAGCTTCGAAAATAACTAAGTTATTCCAAAATCCCTAGAATAGAGCTTGGACTGGAGCCCAACTGCTTGTCACAACCGTTTTATGTTATTTATAACTGCAAATTTCGTGAAAGATGAAGATAGTATATTTAATTGAAGGCTACTTACTCAGCCTACAGCAGAGTAAATTTACTAAACCAGTGGATAGTTTCATTGGTCCAGTATACATATATTTACTGTGCCAGTAAATGGTTTACTGGATGACTGAGTACCCAAGCATAAGTTTATTAATATTTTTTCTAATAATTCCATCCTATCTCTATTCAACTTTTACCATTCTGGCTGCTGATTCCTTTTTAATAATACCGCATGCTTAAGGTATTGAGTAGAAGTGTCAAGTGAAGTCCATAACGATATAAGACTAACTTAATAACTACTTCAACTCAGTGAGAAATAAATTTGACTCAGTAGATCTGAATGAACAGCACATTTAATTCAACAAAATACACTTATTTACAATAATAGGATAGATGATATCTAAAATAGCACATTTATAAAATAAAAAGTAAATAAACTATAAAAATAAACTAATATAGAACTTTGCAAGCTGAACATAATTCATTAAAGTATTCTTACATTAATTTGATGAAATGGCACATGTCAGGAGGTCTATTAAAATACAATTTAGGCCTATTTTTGATTCGGAACTATCATATTACCTTTAACAATAAAAAAATTGTCAAGTGTTTGGTTTTATAGTGATAATTTGTGTCTTTGAAATATGCTAAATAATGTAGATTTGGACTGTTTTTTATTTATTTTTAATAGGAAAAGGGACAGTTTTGGGAGTGAGCCTGTTGGACCTTCCATTGAGTATCATTTGTACATTACTAAATAAATATAACTGAGAAGTAGAAAAATTATGGGAATGGGAATGGACATTATTATACGATCTATGAAGACTTTATTTCATGCAGTTTATAAGGTACAGCTTAAGCCATGGCCGCTGGGTGGCATCTCCTATTATCAATAGGATAATAGTTATCAATTTCTATCAATTATTAATTATGAATAGCAATGAATAATTATCAAGTGCACTGGTAACAAGGTGGCGCAATCATAGAACAGAGCTGGAGGCTACTCTGGAAGTATAATGAATTTCATTCTTATTTAAAGAGATTAAATAAAAATTAATGGTACGTCCTAGTGACTTATATTATAATATCATTTTCAATTACATTTAATAATTATACTTATATTTGATAAAATTATAAAAGAATTAATCATGAATTCAATTAGATTAATCCGATTGAGTTTACCGTATACATTGAAATTATCATATTTTGTTGTTCAATCAGTTCATTGTTAAATGAGCAAATAATACAAGTTGAAAAAATGTTAAGCCATTCAACGGCTATAGGTCAAGCTATTCCTTGCAAACTATATTCCATTGACAATACAAAACAATAGATTTGTTGTTGTTCATAATACTCAAATAAGACTGAGACTTGTGCGTGGGTGAAGGATGATACACAAAAATACCAGACGGAATAGGAATCGAACCCATGACCGTTGCAGCGATAGTAGACTGAAGTTGCGACGCTCCAGCCCACTAGGCAACGCCGGATATACAGAGTGTTCAACTTGAAAGGGTTCGCAATACTTGACACTTTATATTGAATGAATAGTTCTGTTAAAAAGCTATAATTGTAGCTTGTAATTTGAGATTGTAACCAGGAACATCATCCGAGCATGGGTTGTCGATAAGTACATGGAAAGGATGGATATCATTTTTATAATCAAGAGTTATTATAATAATTGAAATGAAAAACACTGATTTTGTCAACTCTGCACTTTAATTTATGGTACAAGGACCATGGTTTCGTGGCCACACAGGCTACATCATCAGCTAGCCTGTGTGGCCTCGAAACCATGGTCCTTGTAGGCCTACCACAAATTAAAATGTAGTATTGACAAAATCAGTGTGGTTTTTCATTTCAATTATCATGGAACGGTTCTACAATCTCAATAGTGACTCTTTAGAATTTAGTAATTATAATAATGATGTATTATTATAATGAGCCAGAAGAAAGAAAGGTAGGCCCAAAAAGAGATGGCTTGATGATGTGTTGGAGGACCTACGGATCATGGGAAAGAGAGGATGGAAGGATAGAGTTGCAGACAGGGATTGTTGGAGAGGCTGGGTGATGGAGGCCAAGGTTCACGATGGACTGTAGCGCCAAACAGTAAGTAAGTATAATTATAATGAAGAAGAATAATTATTATAATGATGAGTAATTATGATGATGATGATGCAATTATAATAATATAACATTAAACTATATATTTATGAAAATAAAGTAATTGAAGTAGGCCTAATTGAGGGGCCTCTTTCAAGTTGAACACCCTGTAGCATATTATGTGGATGTAGCATTTATATGATGATTGTAGCAGGCCCCGGTTTTAGGTGTCTGGCGCCCTGGGCAAATGGTCTACTGGCACCCCCTTTATGACTATAATGTAAAAGCAAATAATCTACGTTAACTTACTTATATTTCATCATAATTTTTTTATGAAGTAGGTCCTAAATAACAAGAAAACACGTCTTACATACACAAAACTGTAGTACTGTAGACATTTATTTCTACATAATTGACACTTCCAGCAAAGATTACAGCTTGAAATCATATTTTCAAGATCCTTCTTTGTACAAAGCATTTTAAATGACAGTTTTTTTTCTAGCCTTCAATTTGGCAAACTTGTTTACTACAGAGTAGCGCATAAAGAACGGATGTTTTTCAAAGTGTTATAAGAAAGTTTATTTGAATAATAAATTTATCTTTCCAACACCAAAATACTAAGTAAATAACCCAATTTGAGAATTTGTATGAAAAACTCCAAAACACTCGAGTATATTTCAAAAATTACATAGGAAAGATGGCGCCCTTAATGCGTTAATGCTCATTAAAAGCCTCAAATTGGTCCTTAACTTTTGATACAGCAGCAATTCATTCATGTATTGCAGTATTAAAATCTTCAATCTTACGATATTTACGATAGTAAACTTGAATTTCAAGTGAAGAAGAATCTTATGCCAATAAGCTTGACTTTCTGCTGAAGCTCCGTTGAAGGATTGCAGATTCATTCTATTGGAAAAATTGTTCTACAGCAAATACGCGATTTTGCAAGGTCAATTGCGCCATTGATACTAAAACTGGATACTTTAACCTACAAAATGGTGTCGCTCTGCGGTCACAGACAGCTCTAGTCCACTGATACTATCCTACTCAAATCCATCCATTCTTTTTGCGCCACCCAGTACATCAGAAAAATCTTTGCTTAGGGTTAAGTCTTTTTCACAACACAGTAACATGAGACAATATTTAACTTACTGTCTGAAAGAGCAGATCTCTTATCATTCTTCAGACGATTCAAAGCGGAAAATCCTCTCTCTGCAGAGCAGTTGGTGACAGGTAAGGTCAGAAAAATTCTAACAGCTACTTCAAGATTTGGGATAGTACTCTTCAATTCATTTTAAATTATGTATTCATACACGTGTTATCAACTCTAAATTATTATAATTTAACATATAAATAATAATGCTTGATATCAACTTATCATTATTATGTTACTTACTATTTTTATTCTATATTTCCGGTAGCCTTTATTATATTTACTTGTTCTGTTCTATATATTTTTGAAACTTTTGTGTCAAATATTTTTAGTGTGTAATTATTTTCTCTAATTTATTTTCATTACCACTTTTATTTTGCGCCCCCAAATATTTGGCGCCCTGGGCAAATGTCCAGTCTGCCCATTTATAAACCGGGGCCTGGATTGTAGACTCTGCGTTTTTCAATTATGGGCCTATTTAATCTCAACTCTTTGTCTTAATCTCAACTCTTTGTCTTAATCTCAACTACTTGGTCTTAAAATCTCTACTCTTGGTCTTAATGTCAACTCTTGGTCTCAGGCCTGGTTTCTAGGACAGTCATTAGTTTAATGCCACATTGAATTTTAACAAAGCATACGATCATAATTATGATTTCCTTCCACAGCTGGAATTTCTCTTGTATTTGTTACATGATTAGTTAGGTCGGTTTGTTTTTGTTTTGAAAGTTCTCTAACTGTGAATTTGTTTACTATAATTTAAAATGGAAAAAATAAACATAGGAAAACCCTTTCTGGAGCAGAGGAAGAGCTGTTGATAAATATTGTATTGAATTACAAATTGGTACGGTAATAGAGAAAAACAGATTGAGTAGAGTTATGTTTATGTTTGGAGATTTATGTTACCTGATTTTTTTCTACTACCGTACCAATTTGTATTTCAATACAATATTTATCAATCGCTCTTCCTCTGCTCCAGAAAGGTTTTTCCTCTGTCTCTCTTTTCCATTTTAAATTGAAATAAACAAATCCACAGTCACAAAACTTTCAAAACAAAAACAAACCGACCTAACCATGCAACAAATACACGTGAAATTTCAGCTGAGTAAGGAAATCATATGATCGTATGCTTCATTAAAATTCAATGTGGCATTAAACTAATGACTGTCCTACAAACCGGGCCTTAATCTTAATTTCTCTACCTCGTCGCTATGCCGGTTTGAGTATAGGAACAGACTAGCCAAACAAGAGAAAAGAGTATCTCTGGTAAAGGATTTTATCACGATTAATGTTCCTTAAAAACAAAGGTGGTTTGTTCGGTAGCTAACATCTAATGATTATTTGGTCACACATAATTGGTTTGTCGAATCTTTGAAATTAGGATACAATGAAACAACTTCACGGAAGTTGAACGAGCATAAAGGAACTTAAGAGGTAACTTCTTCGGTGGCTCCATCAAATTCTAGCTTCACATCTTCTGGCAGACCCTCGACGTCCACTTCCGATTCAGTGGCATTGAGCATGTTGAGGGTGACTTCGGCTGTCGACTTGCCGGTCATCATGCCTTGCTGTGTCGACATGCCAGTGGGCAATGCTTGCAGCGAAGCCAGTGGACGAACTGAAATCAGACTAGTCTCCTCAAATGACTTCTTCTTCAAACCAGATTTCACCTGCAAACTAAACACAAATACAAGCAATCGTCATTACTATTGATAAATGACAATAGTAATACCATAGAATATTATGATATTAGTAATAATATGGTATTACTATTTTCATATAGTGAACTATAGAATATAATATACTATCCATTGCTATTCTGTGTGAATACATATCAATTATTGATGATGTTCCCCATAAAGGGATAATTGGCTTCTACCATTGAATATATACCCTAAGAAGGACCATTTAATATATACCCTATAGGATATACCCTAAAGGATATATATTCAATGGAAGGACACACCTTACGGTCGGAATTCAGACCATTTTTTTTCTACTAGTGCTACTTTTCGCCTTTGCCATCAGAGTTCTCCAGTCCCTTTTTTCCTAGCGTTCTGTGCGAGAGAAAGCATGGTATTGAAGAAGGGTATGGTACGAGAGAGAGGGTATTGAAAGAACTACTAGCGCTGCCTCGCGTCGAAGGCGAGAACTAGCGTTCTCTACCTGCCGAATTAGTCTGAATTTTTAACACGGCGTGTGTCCTTGTTATAGGAAAATTCAATGCTTATACGGCGAAATGGAACTAACTACCGGTTCCCCCACCATTCAAAGCCAGATAATAATGACAATAATAACGATGATGACAATAGCATCTGAATTAGGAGAAAGTGCAGTAGTATATGGACTTCTGTCAATAAATTGTAATCTTCAATCTAATCAGCTAAATAACTGTTGAACACAGAAGTCCATATGCACCACAGCCCTGAATTCATTCTTCCCACGCACAAGTAACACACCAAAAAAGTCTGATAACAACTGAGTTCACAGTAGACAAGCCGATGGTGGTAAATAGGGATAGAGGTGTCTTGCAGCTCCCTATGTCATCATCATGTCACATTACACAAAAAAGTGTATGCAGGCATATCCTCCCAAACAAATGTGTCATATAGCCTAGATAAAATATCTTGAAAAAGAATGTCCAACTCCCTATGTCCACACTTGGTCAATTTTTGTGTACTGCTGCACATGCATTGGAGCATGCTGAATTGGTAGCGTCACAGACATTTAACTTCATAAGTAGACATAGATAATTAAATTAAATCCAAGTAGTAGAATTCTCTTTGGTAGCACGATGAGCAGCACACAAAATCGACCAAGTTTGGACATAGGAAGATAGACATTCATTATCAAGATATTTCATCTCAACGGTAGGCTTGGAAAAGTGTAGAGTAGCTATACTATGTACTGTTGCTGAATGTAGGTGTACTAAACAATGTGCAATGCCAGTTAAGCTTGAAGAATTGATGTATAACTTTCAGATTCTTTGAAGAAATACATTAAGAAAAACATAGAAAGAAGAATATAAGTAATAGCTCATCATTCATCAATATAGAGAATATGTAAAGTTAGTTATTTCATTTGTACAAAGAGAAGAGCATCTATATACTCGATGCTGGATGTCGAGTTAACAGTTGATAGACAGGATCAACAAAATTCATACACTAAAGCGCAATTCCAAATATAAGATTAATCTAGAATATAATTATTGAAAGGTGATAGATCGATACTTTACTTTATTTGCACACTTTGTGCAAAAAAACTGCTGGAAAGGAAAAATTGAGCAAAAAACTCATTTCTTCATTTAACTCACAAGTGATGACTAGATGATGTTAATAACATCGTATTTAAAAACCTGTTCAAGATAAACTATTCCTAATGGGTAAAATTTCAATACTGAATAAAATTACTGATGGAAAACAAATTCTTAAAGGTGTCTCTGTATTCTAGACATGATAAATGATCAGCAATCAATGAATGTTATGAATTGTATAATTTACTTGATACTTTCAAATATCAGGTGAAAGAGATGACTCATCAAGTGAAATTTATCTGAACTTACATATTTTTCCCTTTGATGTGATCACTTATTTCATTGAGATCCTCTTCAAAGTTTGTTATCGCACGACGAAGCATTAGAATTTCTGCATCCGTCCACTTACTGTTCTAACAAAACGAAATCATGAGTAATTCACTGACTAAGTGATTGAGACAGCGGTTTATGTGATATGAATATTGTAAAATTACTTCAATAGTAATGACAAAGTGGTAGATACTCTTAATTAATGAAATAATAAAGGATGAAATCGAGTCAAAACTACAAGACGAAGTTGTGTCAATAATAGATGTCGTTTAATAAATATATTTAATAGAATTGTGGTTTAATGATGTAGTTGTCACAACATATGCTAATTAATTATTGTTGAATAATTGAAAGTTACAAATTTTCTAGAAATTTAGTACAAAAATTGGAAGTTGAATAAAGTCTAGAATTCAATCATAAGGCCTTGAAGTTACATTCAAAATAAATTGTGACAAAAGAAAGTATTTTTCATTACTTTTTAGATAATCTAATAAGTGATTTGAAAGGTTGTGTTATTTTTTTAAAACTGACCCAATGGATTCACAATAATTATATTCTAGATTAATCTTATACTTGGAAATTGCACTTTAGTGTATAAATTTTGTTCATCCTATGTATCAACTATGAACTCGATATTCAGCATCATTTCTGTATCTCGAGTGACAAGTATTTTTCAAGTTGAGAGGTCTATGAAACAATTGAATTCTAAGATATTTTTGTCTAAAATATTTCATTTTTCAAATCATTTAAAAAGCAAGTTTTTGTACGAATTAGTAGCAAGTGCTTGTCACCCACATTAATAAGTATTTCGTGTATTAGTAGGCTTAAATGGAGCTAAGTAGTTGCTTATTTGTTTTAGGTTTAGTTTATATATGATATTAATTTTGATGTAACAACAAGAACGAGTCACTATTTATTCTCATAAAAGTGGTTGGAACAATACCATCAATCTTCTCAAGCAGCTGTTGGTTATAATTCATAATTTCATCCATCAAACATATTTAGGCTACTTTGTTTGCTTTGCTATCAAAACAAAATTGAATAAAATTATCTGGAACTAATTCGTTATCAAAATATTGTAAATTCAGGGATTAGCGACATGACCATTAAGCCAAAAAGACAATATGCAGGGTAAGACCAGAATAATAACAACAACAAAACTGAGTGAGTTAAATCTTTCAAAAAACTTCGAGATACAATTTTCACGTGGCACAGGCAAATATTTTGAAACTGACCCAGCTGGAGAATCTGCAGTAGGATGCAGCTGTAGAGTCAATTCGCCCAACTTGTTGAAAGCAGCGCCAGCAGCTGTGAATATCTCACCAACCTTGAATTGAGAAAATTCATGTTAACACTAATAATAATTAACATTCAAAACTACCAAACTATTCAGCTCAAAATTGAATGGATCTTTCAAGTAAATTGAAAATTATCAATAGAAACGGAAGTGCTCTAGAATTCTAGGATAGAGTACAATACTAGCTCAGAAAGAAGATGGTCATCCTTGAATTATTGTAAGGTTCAAGACTAGTATCGCTAATTGTGCTAAATAAGAGGGTTAAGGTATCATTAATTTTGTCGAAATACTGTCATTTCATGCGGGGACGTTTGGGTGTTTCTTAGTGTCGAATTATCTTCAAATTTCACATGTAGAATAAGCTCTAGGTTTCTCCTCTCCAGTGTGAATCCAAGGAATCCAAGCACTATATTATAATTAGTATTTAGAGGGTTGAAGATGAAAATGAACGAAAATTTATCAAATTTGGCATTCGATGCCAAATGTTTTCTTCTGTAGTATTCCTTGGAGGGCCGGTTTCAAATCCTGTTTCCGGAAACAAATTCCTTTATCTTCATATATTTATATTATGTGGGTTCGCCCCTAATAAAAAATTCTTCTTACTTGAGATCCCTTGTGTAAGTTCTAGTCATCTCTCTAGACTCACTTTACAAAAAATACTAAAGCTTTTTAAAAGATAAAAAGTTATTTGAACTTAAAAAATTGTGATGTGTTCCAAAATAATTTCCCATCATCAAGTTCTCAAACCTTGATACAGTGAAACCCTTTTCTTAGCAGTGGAACACTTTAAAAAAGACTAATTTTATGGCTTGCAATTATTTGGTGCTCAAGAAACCAAGCGCCGGTGCATTGCATTTCTCTAGATCACGTGAGATCTAGTATCATGTCCAGATCTTGGTAGGTAGGTACCCTCACGTTAGACCTCCCATAAATTTGTAATTTCCAGGGATAAATTCAAGTGCTTTACAATAAATTAAAGATAAGTCTCTACATCTACCTTTGTGAAGTTTTCTGAAAAACTAGCAGCCAATAGTTTTTAAAGGAGGGGGGAAGGTTGGTGCTGGAGGACATTTTAGAAAATACCAAAGTTAATTGATTTTTAGAGAAGTGTATCTCGAAAACTATGGAACTTACGACAAGATAGTAGAGAACTGAAATTATAGTGAATTGAGTAAGCTTTGTTAGGATGCGGAAAATTTTAATCTAGGTTCAATAGTTTTCGAGAGAATGGTACCTTCCTCATCCTCCTCCTCTCCTTAACAATATCCTCACCCTCCTAGGATACAGGACTTTCAGTATGTTTACATTACGTGTAAGTTAGTCTAAACAAATTCCCGAGGTCAAAAATTTTGGCTTATCCCATGCATTCTACCTACAATGTATACTTCATTAAAATAGATTAATATTAGCCGGTCAATTTATACCGGCCTAGTTGACACTAAATTTTGTTCCTACCGTTCCTACCTTACTTGCAGAAGTCATCATTCACGTTGATGATATCAACTCCAAACAGATTACACAATAGTGCCAAAATAAATTCAAACAAGTGATAAGAGATATTATAATCAATAAAATGTAGTAAAAGCAACTGGTAAACAGTGTGTTTGTTTGTGTTTTGTCTTTGTCAAGAATATTGTTATTGTCAAGTCAAATGAAAACAGGTGACTGAAGACAGACATGCAACTGTGGGTTGAGTAAGAAGCATTACTAAATTTATGAATGTAATTGGTGTATTTCCATAATCGTTTTGAGAAATGAACAGGAAATTGACATTCTTAATTGACATTATTGATCTTGACAATCTTTTTTACAAAATTTATCCACCTGCTCGATGGCCACAGAGTTGGCACTGCTGTTGAGACCGCGGTACTTCAAAATAGCAATGAGTTTGTCTTGACAAAAAGTATTTTTATCATCGCAACCGTAATTTGCGTTCGATCAGTACTCATGGGCTACAAATTGCAACCTCAACGTTGCGATACTTCGATTAGTACAGAAATTCGCAACCGCTTTGCGTGCAAATCATGACCATATACATAAAGAGTGTATACATACATGAGTGAATCATGTATACATTAATACATACATGAGAGAACCCTAAACTTTTTCGGGGGGATAGGACTATTAATATCTCAATGAAATGTATATAATACATACCTGTAAATGTTTAATGAACATATATATTCAATTTTGGTCCAAGACCAAGATTTTGGCATGGGTGGAGGGTAAATCCGGCTGGGTTCGCCTCTGACGGTGCAAATGCCACCGGTTGCATTTTTTATTGTATACGGTACCGTAAAGACAATTTTTTTTCTCTTTGTGATCTGATAAGCTACATGCGTCGATGCAGTTGCTGCAGTTGTCGCTCTTGTGTATCAGGATAATCATCATAGCTGAGATTCAGTTTTATTCCAAAATCAACCATATAATATCAATCTTTCTTTATCATTTACACAACACACTCAGGTACTGGTACATCCATACATTCGCCAGCCCATAAAGAGCCTGCATTATGAATGAACTTAGTTCTTGAGATTTCTGTTAGCCATGTGATTTCAGTCATAAAAACACACTTTTCTACTGATCTATACTGTCAAACATCTGCAGGACCTTTTGGTGATAGAGCCTCAGCCTGCTCGACTTGGTAAAGAGTTATTTAATAGTAGAAAAGTACCTACTAGCAACATTCAAAATAGAAAACCCAGAAACTACATTTATAATTCACTTGCAAGAAACTCTTAGATTGTATATCAACATTTCCTAATATTAGTGAATCCTTCAAATATATGTTTTAAAGTTACTGATCTCCATAACGGTTGAGTGTTTATAGGAAGGATGTCCTTGAATATCCTTCTCCAAGAATGAAAATTTGTAAGTTCAACCTCTGCCTTTTCATGTAGATACAGTACAATCTGTATTGTATTGAATCTCATATCCATGTAATTAAATAAGTAGTCATAGTCTATGCTCTGTTCAATCAATCGAATACTGTAATAACTATAATTTTTAACGATCAAAATTTAGAATTTAAGCCAATATTTAAGCCAGGCATTTGCCCCCCCTGATTCCTGGGTTACAGAAAATATTCTGTACTAGCTAATGTACAAATAAGCATTTTATCCGGTCAAAAACTTAGCGGCAGAGTAAAAATCTTTGTATTCTTGTAATTAT
Organism: Laodelphax striatellus; assembly: GCA_017141395.1. Taxonomy (NCBI): domain Eukaryota; kingdom Metazoa; phylum Arthropoda; class Insecta; order Hemiptera; family Delphacidae; genus Laodelphax; species Laodelphax striatellus. Next base: position 29,069,285 of record CM029544.1, read on the forward strand.
AAAAAAATTAATTTATTACACTATTTAACTACTATTAACACTCTTCAAACACGTAATATTCAATAGTACTTAATAGTGTACACATATAGGTCTGAATAATAACAGCAGAGCCAATTAATGTATTATTTTTAGTACGAACGTCAGAACGTATTGATCACGTTTATCGTTTTTATCTAATACGATGACCAACGTACCAGAATATTACTTTGATTCTGTCTGTTTTCAATAATAATCAACAATTGTCGTTTTGCATTGATTTTCTGCGTATATTTAAGAAAATTTCACTCATAATTTTGTTATACAGTAATTCAAAGTGCATTTGACATTTAAAATAAGCTTAAAACCCTCTTTTTGGTTTCAAAAGTACTCAATTTTCCTCCCCCGGAAAATTGAGTTTTCTACCTCAATAGAAAGTTCTTAATTTTCTCTAAATCATTGATATGGAATTTTTCCCAAAGAAGAGCTGTATATTGAACTTTGCTTAAAAATTTTTGATAAAGAGCCAATTACGATAGAGGATTCCAACTGACCTATTTGTAGTATTCATGACTATTGCAAGTATCCATATCAAAACTGTGTAAAAAGTAAATAATTCATCCAACCCGATCCTAAATAGAAAATTCTCCTTGAGAGATAAAAGTGACAACTTTAAAATGCTATATTTTGGAAAAATAATGTAATAATATGTTATTAATTGATAATAATGTCTATATTTTGAAGTAATGAGAAACATTTGAAAACCATGAACCCAAAAATTTTGGGAATAGTACCCTATTCAAGCTACAATTCACTCATATGCACATAAAACCAAAACTACTTATACAAGTGTATAAGTGTGATTCAACCAATTAGATGGGACAAAACTATTTAAATTTAACTCACAAATCTGTAGGTTGGAGAATTGGAATGAAACACAACAACCAATTAAGAAACTTGACACATTTTAATGGAATTGAATAATATTGACATCATTTTGACGTAATAAAAAAATCTATACATAAATTGGATAAATATTTAAGATTCCTATAGTATATTATATTGAGAAATGATGAATAGTTTCATTTCAATTTGAATAAATAAATGGTACACTGTCGATATCAATATCATCAATATATGTACAAGAACGAAAGAACAAAGGATTAAATATTACAAACGAATGCATTTACTTTACAGTAGTATTTGATTTACAATTATTTTATTCACATAAATATCACATGTCCAATGTTGGTTTAATAGATTTGCGTACAGAAAACGCAGACGAATGTATGAATAACCGTAGATTATTATAATTGTGATATAATTTCTCGTGTCTCATATAACATCACTCACATTTACACTTATTAATCTCAAAGTAGCATACTTCTTTGGAATCGATGAACGACACGATTTTATTCATTAATGAAACTCCAACTGCTGAAGACGGTAGATAAACAGATTAGAGTTTTGACGATTTTGTTAATATATTTCTATAAAGTTCATCTCCTATAAATTCGTGTGACGTACAGACTCATAGCGTCACAAGTATATCCTTCGCAGATCGGAGGGAGACGTTATCATGTTACATTGAGGACACAGCTTCTTGGCTCCCTGCAAAAAACCACGTTATTCTTCAAAACTACACAAATTTGAACATGTAAATTATTGTGATACCTACTGAGATTAATGATAACAATATTACAGTCTCAAGTATTGACAATTTGGAGAAAGTGCAGTAAATGGACTTCTGTCAATAAATTGTAATCTTTAATCTAATCAGCTGAACTGTTTAACACAGAAGCCCATATACTGCACTCCTATAGAGTGCAATCTAAACAGCTGAATAGCTAACACAGAAGTCCATAATACTGCACCGCAGCCGAGAATTTTCAACCCTTGGCCTAGAAGGGTAAGATTTTAATTAATTTAAAGTATTCAAGAATCATGTATTCAAACGTGATGTTGGCATGAATTTAGATTTGGTTAGTCATGAGCATGGGGAAGAAGTAGGAACGATTACGGTAACGTAAAAGTAGTAACGAGTTAGAAACTGCAATGAGTTCAACATAAAATTTCCTAGTCCAATTAAAAAGTATAACTTATTAACATATACAATTATAACTTATATGTAACATAAATTATGTAAAGTATGTAGTTAGATAGACCTAATTATGTATTTATATAAAGTATGTAACATAGATAAAATAAATTTTATTGAAATTTAAAATGAGCATTTAACGATGGTGCTCAGAATCTGAAATTACTGGTTTACAAAATTAATATAGTACAATTTTTTTTTAATTTGACGGATGGCGAATGATTTTCATTTAACGTTTCTATGGTAACGGGTGATGTACATTTCTACATAAATACTGTATATAACAGTATTATTATAATAATACTATATTATAAGTATCATTATTCAATAATACATTTAAAAAACACATAAAAAAATAAATCAACAGAACATCACCCGTTGTCATGGAAACGTTAAATGAAAGTTTTACTTCTACTTTAAAAGTTTTACTTTCAAATTAAAAGTCAAATTAAAAAATACTACTTTAAGTATAAGGAGTCAAACAAGGTCTTAAATTGTCTCTAATGCTTTATTATAAAAATGTAGCTACAGTATCATGAAAAAATGAAGAGCCAATATTTTTATATTAGCCAATCGAGTTTATTTTTCAGTCCTACGTTATCTGTTCCCAAATAATACTGAGAAACAAACAGCTTTACTGCGAAACTGTGGATATGGGTATAATTTTCTACACTGTACTTACAAGGGTGTGAAGCCAGCATTGCTCGCAATGGACATGCCAACAGCAAATCGAAATCACAGGTTTCTTATAGTGCTCCTGAAAAATTACAAATAATTCATTAAAATACAGTGCGTTCACTTTGTTAAGGCACTTGGACTGACAATTATGAAGACCTCTTTACAGTCTTTTACAATAATGAAATTGTATAAGAATACATTCATTATGATGCAGCCATATATATATTTTTTGGCTGCGGATGATGCCCACATAAGTGTTCTACTTGTGCGTAGGTGAAGGAGGATGCTGTGAAAAAGTGCCAGGCGACATTGAACCCGAGACCAGTGAAGCGATAGCGACTTAAGGTGTGAAATATTGTATGAAATATTATACATTTTGAACATGGTAAAAAACTGTAATGAGTCGAATGTAATGACAATAATTTATTTCTAGTCCAGATGCCTTAGCAAAGTAAACGAGCTGTGAGTGATACTAAGAGCTTCAAGAGTTAAATAGGATACGTATGAGTATTTTCCTACACAATCTTTATGCCTGTATATTATGCCTGTAGCACTCACTTTGTATGAGTACACTCCTGTACTTGGACACAGAACAATGCTCAAAACACTATTTGATTTTCAAATCACAATTATTCATAGCTCATAATTTAAAATACTATACAGAAGACTCAGATCAGACTGGAAAGAAGATAACTAGCCATAGAAACACTTTTTTAATTAATGTTTTATTATTGTATCCTCAATTATTATTGATGGAGGTGGCTAATACTTAGTTTGTTCTACTTTAAAATATAATTTTAATGGTTAGAAGACCATTTTATCATAGTTTTTGTTATTAATTTATTTCATTAATTGACAATACACACACCATGGGTGCGAAGAAACAACAAGCATTAGCCCAAAACTGTTTCAATCCCTAATTTTAACTAAATTGTCCAGAGGTTATGTCTATGTACTTTTTCATTAATAATTTGAGTCTAGAAAAGCTCTTAACTTACAATTTTAAATTTTGAAAGATTACGATAGATGTTAAACACAAAACCACAAACCATAAATAATATAACTTAAATTGAAAACAAAATTTTACTTGAATTTTGCGACGAAATTTAACTCACACCCAACTTTAGGCAACTACAAACATGTTACATTGGCAGTCTGCAAGTGAGTTGGTTGGATGTAAGGGATTGATAATATTTTCTGATATTTTTAGACGTGCTTTGTCAATGAAATCGTAAATTAATAAATAAGTGTTATTATTCACTAATGTGTTATCATTTCACAAACAATATAATTTTAAACCCCAGTTTAGAATGTATTTATAGACCGTTATGCCTACCGAAATAATTTCTGCTCTATTGCAAAAGAGCAATACATTCGTTTAGTAATGATTCAACTAGTTTGAATAAACTAGTTTCTCCTTATCCGTATGACAAGTGAAGTATATTTGAAAAACATAACAGCTAACATTACATTGTATTTCTTGTAAGATACAGTCTTATGTTTTTGAAATAGGTTTTAGTTGTGTGATGAAATCATGACTAAACGAATGTGGGGTTCTTCTGCAATAACAACGCTCCATAACATTAATAGCGATGATAAATAACAAAACAACACTTAATTCCGCATAAGAGAACGAGCGCTCGGAATTTCCATTGGTTGTATGAGCGCTTATAGCCAGCTCCACTAAAAATAAATACAGTGTAGTGGATACATTAGCGATAAAAAATGTTGTGGATAGCTATTTATAGCTATCGTAAGTAAAACATTGAATTCACAACTTACCATACATATGAGACAAATGAACTTTTCCTCAGAAAGTCCTTTGCTTTCGTACTCCAAATCTCTTATTCGCGACTTGAGAGCTTCAAGAACTTGTGACTGGGAGCCAGTTTCATCAGTAGTTTCTGAAGGCTCTTCTTTGACAGGTTGCAGTCTCAAGTCTTCACTTCGACATTCCGGGCTTCATAATACAAAAAAAAGAATAAATTTTACTAGCAACTTCGAATAACGCATGCTTCAGATAGTTTCTATCACATTTCCTACAATATATGACATATTTCTCATGTAAAGTATTACAATTCTAATCAAGTTCAAAACTGATATTTGCAACTCAATTTCTTTACATAGGATGTAAAGTTCACATCAATTAATGTACTAAACAGATAAGATTTTCAGTGATTATCCATTAAAAAGATAAATAAGAAAAGAGATTATTTCTATGACGACAGCAATATATTCAAGTACCATAATTTTTTAAATAAATTATCCTCATGGCATTCTTAAACGGATCAATAATTTTAGTGATCATTAGTCAGTTAATAGTGAATTTTTAGATTGTGAAACATAAGGCAGGTAAGAGAAGGAGTCAAACTTTTAATAAATTATCACAATTATGAAACTGGATTATTTATTGTGAATTATTTGCCTCAAAGTGAGATTATTGTGAAAAATGAAGAAGTAAAGATTACCTCATATCATTATCTCTGTCATCGGCAGAGGGTGAGATGACATCAGCTTCAGAATATTGGGATGGACCGAAAGTAGCAGTATCATCACCATCCACGACTAGATATGCTTCTTCTTCTTCTCTAGTCGGCCTGTTATTGGAGCCCATTCCTGCTCCTTCATTCAACAAAGAAATAAATTCAAGAATTTCCTTCAAACTAAAACTGAATAAAAATTTACAGTGACTCATAGCATTGAAATGTTCGAATATTCTATTTGCTTTACACAGAATGTTTAAAAAAATAGTAATTCAAGTGCCACCACGTAATTGTACAATATAAAAAACAAATCCACCTCTTTAATCATGAAAAATTACAACTCATAGTATATTTTGTAGTTTTTTATGCACTTTGAATCCTATATTAGCTATTTTGTTTCATATTTATTATTCACTTTGTGCTGTTTTGTGGAAATTTTTTTTCGGCAATACATTTCAATTTCAATTTTGCTCATCTTCTGAAAAATTGAAACTGGTTTCATTAATATTGGTTTCATTAGATACGTCGGCGAATTCTACTGAATAAGACCCAATAATTCTCATCCCCAATAAACCACCAGAGAGTATAGAAATCAAAATACTTCAAAAAATGAAATGATAGATTATGGGGAAAGGTAAGGGAAAAGTTACGTTTTTCCAATAACACTTTTTTCTATGTAGAACACAGTGGTAGTGTTTGGTTGGGATCAATTTGTAGAAATTATTCACTAAAAAATGTTAAAATATGCCTTGCGTTAAATGTTACATTGAAATTGACCTACCTTACTTAGGAAAGCCTTGTACCAGAGCATTATAAAAGCTCAACAGGATTGAATAATGAAAAATGAATAATGGATAATGAGAAGTAGATAGTCAATATTTTATGTTCCCTTTTATTACTTCACAATTGATTGATGGTTTTTCGTGGGCTTCAATATTTTCATACCACGGTATTCTTTATTATTAATAGCGCACTTATCAATTATTTATTCGCATAAATTATCTATAGCCTATTATCCAAATACATATGAATCTAGTATCTAGTGCAATAAAAATATCCAGGAGATGTTTTATGAACGATTTTAATTGAGAAATGAAAAATCACTAGAACAAAAATATTTCAATTTCTTTTTAGATTAGGCCTGTTTTAATTGGTTGTGATAGTAATGAAAATATGCTGCATTGAATGAATTGATTTGAAATAGAATTACCGGAAAATCCACCGACTAGAAGAGTTGAGGCTCGAATACGTCGCTGCCCTGCCCATTCATACTCTTCATACATTTCTAAATCTCCTTCGCCTTCCACATCTACGTTTTCACTCTCATCTTCGTCAACTTGTCCTTGCTGTTCAATTCAAACAAAATCAAATTTATCATTTCCAAAACACACATAATACAAGAAGTTAATATTTATATAAATAATTATTGAAGAAATACAATAACAGTATAATCAAAGGTTCAAACTCCTCAAAAATATATTGGTACATTTATGTATATGGAAAAAGCCTACAAGGTAAAACATGGACCTTAATTTACTAGAGCATCGCGGCTCTACTGTAGTGAATTAGGTTACTAGATAGAAAAAACAACCATGCGTAATAAATTTCTTATTGGTAAGGGCTTGAATAGTCAATCAATCCTTCAATCCAAAAAGCCCTCAAAGGTTTATGTTTAGCAGAGCATAGCTCTGCTAGCGGTTTTATTCGTTTCGATTCACAATGGAAGTCCATTACAAGAGCTTTATTCTGTTTCATTCGGCATTTTCATACTCCTAGGACAACACACATTTTTATCAAGAGAGTTAGTTGTAAGCTATTCAAATATAAGTCATGCCGATGCCACAGAAAAGGAGAGGAAAATTATCTCTGAATTAACTCTGGTCATGCTCATTAAATCAAACATAACGCTCTAGCAATGAGTAATGCAGCAAAGGAGTGAGTATTTTTGGCAGTATCATGTTTTTTTCAAATGACATACCGTTACAATTTATTTACTTTTGGCAAAAAATCAATTCAGTTTATCGTTGTAAGCAATTGTATTTATTATCATTTGCATTTTATCTTGCATTGTGATACGTAATAATTGTATTGTATTTTTCTTTTGGAAATAAATCAATTTTAATCTAAAAGATCTATTTAAAAAAATAATAATTAAAAAGTAAGTGAATAGCTGATCGAACTAACCTTTCTCAAGCATAGCTCCACATGATTATTGAGTTGTTCGACACTGCCACTGACAGGCTCATTGCACACTGGACACGTCACTTCATCTGGCTTCCGCTTTCTGTACTTTATTCGCAATCGACCCTGTCTGTTAGCTTTTATCCTTTGATATGTCTGAAAACAATACAACATTTTATTCAACACACCATGAGGAGGAAATTTATTGAGGTTGAAATATCGAGCATTCATTTCTCGTTTACAGCATTACAGAACTGATTGCAAAAAATTGCAACAATTATTAATTTCACAATGATCACAACTTTTTCACTTTTTCATCTTACAAAATCTACTAACTCATTGAAAAATGATCTATTTTAGCGATCACAATTTATTTCAACTTACAAAATCTACAGAGCTGATTGCAAAGCAATTACAACAAAATAAATCAAATTCACAATAATCACAATTCTATCAACTTACAGTACTGATAGCAAAACAATTGCAACAGAAGAATCTTTTTAAAAATGAATGCAGTTAATCAAAACAAAGACAAAGAATGCTGTGAAACAATGCAAAGCATTGTGTAGTATATCCATACTTCATTTACCGATGAAATAAAACTACAGTGTTTTAAAACAATTTCAAGTAGAAAAGAACTCCAATAGTGACGATCGTTTTGTTGTCACTATGCTATGTTGACCGTTCCAACGCCAGGACGAAACGAGCGTCACTATGATAATATTAGTCACGTTGTTTTCTACTACTTAAAAGTGTTTTAAATAGTTTTAATTCAAAGCAGTAATCTAATCGACACGTAGTCCCCGATCAACAACTTTTATCAACTAACAAAACTATTATCGATCTGCAACAATACAATCACAAAATTTTAACAAAACTAAGTAATTGACATTGGTCGTTGAAAACACCTGCCCACTTATTGCAATTTTGGTATCATGCTACAGCAAAAATGGAAAAATGGTAAAGAGGATGCAATAATGTGGCCACACTAATAATATTCGCGATATTCGAATAAACCATTTATTGATCAACTAGGATTAGCTGGTTTGAGATTGTTTTTATAGCGTTGTAACGTTAGGGTCAAGCGGGACTTCTCCATTTCCGAGCCACACAACGCAGCTAGGCTTCACACTTTTAACCGACCTTATGTTGTGTTCAATACAGTCCCACTAATGACTATCACAATAATCTGAATGAAGACAATGCTTATTACACATGCTAAAACTGTTGTCTTAGTTAAAGAGTTGTTTTTACTAGCTGCATATTATTTAAAGGTGTGTTGCCCGAGTAACAGTGATGTTTTTTAATCGAGATTATGATCTTATGTTGCGTTCCATAAGTACATGTATGATTACAACAATAATTTGAAATAAAAAAGGTTGAACTTTGTAAAAAACACATTAAACGATGTTGTCCTAGCAAGTAGAATGGTGTTATTCTTAGCTACATTTGACGAGTCGATTCCCCGGTCTGTCAATTGTGGTGAAGACACGGAAAACTATAAACTAGCAACATTGTGACGCACAGCGCTAATAAGTCATGAGGCTTGGGAATAAAGAAGTGGTGCATTACCCGAACTTCACAACGCAGCTAAGAAATCAAACTTTCCAAGTTTAGCAGCAGTTAACACTTTTAATCAATTTTATGATTTTCTTGTATAGTTTGAAGTGCATGTACTTATTTAATGTTGGTTACCTGCCAGAGCGTTTTACAGTTGAATCATCGATCAACAATAGTTTCAAGCAATCATGTGATCTTGTTGTGAATCTTCCATAGTGGTACAGATAAATATTAGTAACTTTCATCATTTCAGCGATCCATTTGATATAAATTTGATGTTAGTTGATCTGCCAGCGTGAATTCACAACTGAATCAACAATCGATCTTCTTGTGAAACGTTCTTAGTGGTACTGATGAATTAGCACTTTTCTCAATAATTTTAACGAACTATTCTAATATAAATGTGATGCTAGTTACCTGCCAGCGTGCATCGACGGCTGGATCGGTCGGCGAGCCGGCCGCGGAGCGAGGACGCGGCGTCGGAGCGTTGGACGAGCCCGGACGGGACGGAGCTAGCTTGTACAGCTTGTCCAGTTCGTGTAGAAGATGAGCGTCCAGTTCGCCGGGCCGCAGCGTGCAGCTGCATATGGGACAACACCATGGCTCGGGCTGGAACCGCTTCTTGCCTGCGGGCGAATCAGAGGTTAGCGACGGTGCTTTACTCACCGAGAACATCGCCTGAATGAAAACGAACAGCGCAAAAATCACGGCAAAGCTCCCTTGCAGAGGGGAGACAAACAGGTTCTGGGCATACAACTAACTATAGAATATCTATATGGATATGTTCTACTATACTACATGGATATATATACTACTACATTGTATTACTATGGTTCTGGCTTCTGGGTAACAATGGGGTTGACGGCTGCTCTTCCTTTGCTCTACTCAGCCATCTGGCACCAGGGGGCAACAGGTGATCCTCGAAGGCAACTACAAACTAAAGGGAGAGGGTATCATCCGGCACAGTATAGTTCACACTTGTACCTATAGAAAGCCTGTATAGTTATAGCTATGTTTATAGTTTACAACACTACCTAAAGTATATAGTTATACCTATATTTATAGTTTATATAGTTGCTATATTTATAGTTTACAACCATACCAATAAAATGTAATCTAGTTCTATTATTTTTATAATATAGGACAACTGACAACTCAAATAAGCACTCACATTTTTCTTTGCGGATGCGTTCTTTTCTAAACAGACTGTAATTAATACTTCTAATGCGAGTAAGCTTTATTGAATAGGTAAATAAATTTCAAATTTTCAAAATATCCACACATATTTTATACTTTTGGAATATAATATCCTAAAGGGAAATACAGTAGTAGAAAAATTTAGGCTCTATCTACTAGAATATTAAAATTTAGTACTACTGTAGTAGAATTATAATCAAGTGGAATATTAAAAAATATAAGTATTATACAGTACTAGCAAATGTTAATAGAATTCTGATTCTATTCCAGTAGAATTCAGGTTCTATTCTAGTAGAATTCAGCTTCTATCACTCAGGTTGATATAAATCCCATCTAACCTCATCAAACATACATCTACATACAAATATCCAACTAGAATTTTACATTTTAATTTTACAGAATTCAAAATTTGTACACCCCTGGTATCACCGTGCGTCCCAATTGCAACATGTACTGTATATCTACTTATATCCTATAGGGAGAAGTGTCACCCATCACGGTGAAGTATATACACCTATATCTATAAATTTATCTGTCTATATATATGTATCTTTGTTTGATTGATCCTATAAGGACATACTCTTTACTGTCCTGATGTATCACCGCGCCTTTTATTTGCAGAATATATATCCACTTCCTATGGGGAGAGGTGTCACACATCACGGTATAGTATACTTCTATACATCATAAACCATCTAAAACATATCTATATATCTACATATATATTCTATACTGTCCTATTGTACTAGCGCGCCTTTTATTTACAGCAGCCAGTTCACGCTTCTGCACTCCTGTAGAACGTTTGTAAAGCAAAGGTCTGAGGCAGGCCTAGTCTGTCACCCCAGTTGACTGTTGTTATTGTTGTTTGTAACTGATCCGGATACCTCTTTCGGATCCTGCAAATGTGAGCGTCTCCGCTAAACATCCCAACTACCGTACCTGGAGACACGGTAGGCCTATATTGAAGAAGCGTACAGTATACGATACGGTATACCGTGCCTGGACCTCTACCTCTACAGTCCTCAAGCATTGAATAATACCCTATAAAGTATATTATATTATATGGTATTCAATGCATCAAGTCACAAGTCTGTGCTCGAGCAATAAAATAGAGTCAGAATAATCAAATAATTATACTGACTTATTTAAAGTAATTGAAAAATTGAAAATATTAAAATTATTTTTGTTATTTTAAATAGTTTTAAAAACTAAGTTGATTATGAAAGGATTTATCATCTGTGGTCGAACAATTGTCGAACTTGGAGAGTGAGCAAGTAATTCTCAAGTTTATGAAGTAATAATATTGAGAACTCTAAAATACACTACTTTCCATGTTAAATAAGTTTCAAAACTAGGTACAGTATTATGAAAAGTTCAATCATCAAGTCTCAAATATGTGGTATAACAATTAAGGCAAGTGAGAATGAATACTGTAGTTTATAAAGTAATCGAGAAATTAAAAATGTTCTATTTTTGTTATTTTGAAGAAGTCAAAAACTAGGTATAATCAGATTCATTTAATTTGACGCTTGGCATTAGATAGATAGGTGGAGAGATATTATTTCTTGATGTTGCTGATGACCGTAGAGTACGATGGCAAATAAATTATATATATCTAATGTCAAGCGTCAAATTAAATGAATCTCATTATATTATGAGATACAATGATTGATGTAAAGTCACCCTGATATACCACGTTCCAATCTTAATCCAATCACCCCCACACGATTAAGAGCATTAGATTACTGCAATTCGGATGAATTTTCAATTCCGTAAAAACAATAATATCTTCAAGCTCCTAAGAATACCTTTTTTAAAATATCCAGAAGCAGACTCACGGCCCACTTCTTTGCACGATCGAGCTTAATAATATCAAATTGAAATTCCTTCACGAGGCAAGGCAACTAGAACAATGATAGAAGTACACTAAATACAACACTAGGGGCCAGTTGCACGAAATTGAAATGTTTTTGTGAGGTGATATACTGATGTACTGGTGAGGTGATGTACATGAGTTCTGGGGCTTGTAGCCTACATACATAGGTAATGGGAGGGTGATGTTGACAATTACTCAATTGAGCGTCGATTAGGCTACTCATAAGTATACACCTGCAATCTGAAAGGACTGTGACTTTTAACCAGTTTTCACATAGCAGATTGTAGAACAGATTCAATAGTCCAGTTAGGAAAATGTTCCTGTTTACTAGAAGAAGAGGCATTAAGAAATTCGGACCCTTCCAGAAAAGGAAGTCACGCAGAAAAGATTAATAATCACTGCTCGAATACCTTTCAATCACTGCAGAAGCCTGAATACAAATCTAAAGCATGCTGTGAGATTTCTTATTAACAAGTGAAATGAGGGGAAATAAATGGAAAATTCTCTAATTTAATATTTATTCTTTCAATAAAGAAAAATGTGTTCTTCTCTCATAAACGATACATTGCAATTACGAAAGATGAATAATCATAAGTCAAGATATCTAGATCCAAAATGATGAACTTAATAAGCTTTCAATGATTGGGATTCTAGTGTATGCCGTGATGGAAGATAAACTTCATGCTTTCTGGTGGAAGACCAGTCTGTGGTTAATCATCTAGAATCTAATTTTTCTAAGTACAATATACTTTCCTATAGGAAATATACCCGGCGATGACCAAATAAGTACACCACGCTTCGCCACGGATACTGACAATGACTCATTACATTAAAATGTAAAATTAAATGGGAACAGATGTACATAAAATTTTATACGTTCTCAATCAATATAATATGAATGAATACGTTATGCCGAGAAAGCTGGAACTAACATCAAATATTAACGAAAGCGGGAGTGGCAATGCTTTTGTAGTCACGCCTTCAAATTCAACAAGCCGTCTGATTGGCTAATGGGTTGAACCGTCGCCATTTTACGTTTAAACCAATCAGCAGCCAGCTGCATGAAACGTCACATGCCACCTAACAGTCCATCTGACGTTTGGAAGCTGCTAGCTCCTGATTGGTCAGAATAGTAAAATGGCGTCTGTTCAGCTCATTGGCCAATGAGCGATTGAATGTGCAATTGAATTTTTGTAGGCGTTGTACGTCATCAGCGTTGCCACTCCTAATATTCTTAGAACTTGTTGTTGGTTTCAGCTTTATCCGAAATTCTAAAAATTTCGAATTACTCAATCTGATTCACAATCTTTAAATCAAGCTACTTCTCTTTTCATTTCATAATTTTTATTACAATAGGCCTAAGTTAATCTATATTCTTGTCCTCAGAAATTAGTAGATCCAGTACTGTAGACAACGCAATAATGAACATTAATCAATATTATACAAAGAGAATGATTATTAATATTCATTTATTTGATCAAAAATACAATACTAAGAATGGGAAAACATTAAGGCTGTGCATCAGCTTTAAAAAAACTATTTTATAGTGATATTTTTTGGATTATGTTTAATCTTATCTTATGGATTATTAAGACTCGACAAATCCCGTGAAAGCTGGTTATATGGAAACGCTTTATATGAAAACCTCACTCTTGAAATCTCATCGGAGGGAGTTAGCGCCAATACTAGTATGGCAATGTTGATAAGACTGAAAAGCGCAAAGGTGTGAAGTGAAGCTACAAAACGAATGTCTGAACAGGGTTCAACGTCTTATCGGAGGGATTTTACAGCAACACGAGTGTGGCATTCTAGATAAGAAAAGAAAATCGCAATGTAGATAAAACTGAAAATGGCAATGATAAGAAGCTAAAATACATCTGTAGAGGGTTTTCTATTTTTTGTATCTAGTTTAGTGGCGAAGCGTGGTATACTTATTTGCTCAAATAAGTATACGCTTGACCAAATAAGTATACCACGCTTAGCCACGGATCTAGTTACTTCATAGTCAACTGACTCGGATTAGTGTAAGATTAGAATACAGCCCATTCGTTACTTGGTTAATCCGATTAATTCTGACACTGGAAAAGGAGTATGATAGTATAAGACTGTATTTTATGCCTTTTATATTATGCCAGAACAGGGTTTTTCTCATTCTTGTTTTCATTTATTTCTAAGTGTGACATGTTTCGAAAATGGTATCACACCCATAAGTTATGTTACGAATTTAATAAATCCGAGAAACCGTTCCGAAATTCAGTGGGTCTGGCATAACGCAGGCCTGATTTCCCGGATAGAAATTCGGAGGAATAGGGAGCAAGGGGGGCGAGGGCGGTACTTGCCAATCGATTGAGGCCCGCCTTGTGCTCCGCCTTCCCGGGGGCTGCACATTCCAGGGGGTACGAAAGGCCCCCCCGGTAACCTGCCCCCCTGTAGACCCCCGACGGGAGACCACTCCCTTGTTCATCGATCGTTGGCGGGCGACCAAACATCTCAGTTGTTCCCCCCCCCCCCTAAAACTCCCCACCCAGAAACCCCTATTCGAACCAAATGAAAAGTCTCCCCCACAATCCTTTCTTTTCATAAAACATTTCCGGTGGAAAATCTACGTATTCATTTTCCTTACAAAATGGATAAACAAAGCTTTACAAAATTGATATGAGCTAAAGTTATGTGGTTGACACTAAGCTGCCATTTTTTTCGGTTGCCCTGAATCAAGTTCGCAGGAGCGCGAATTCACAGGAGGACTCGCCTCGCTAGATGAATAAAAGTAACAGATCCATCCTGTAGTGCCTCTTAGTCCCTTATTTCCGGCTAGTCGACGTCAAAAATTAAGACACTACTCACACTTGGAAACTAAAATCGTACGATCAGAGTTGCCGAGTTTCGGAAAGACTGGAACTGGGGGACTTCAGTTGCTTGTCATGCTCACACTTTCGTGACTAGTTGCCAGATGCAGATCGACTACTATCACATTATTCTAAAAATTAAATATTTTGAGAGTTTTATAACTTATCTTCGATATCTTATAAGTTGAAGTAACCAAAAACTGATGAAATACTACTTTTTAAACAATTAATCCTACTTTTACAGTTTGTTTTGGTTAGAATATCACCTAAATCACTTATCAGTACGAAAAACTGTCACCATAACCTGCAATTGCTTGGCAATCATGCAAATCGATCACTAGGCAACAAGCATTTCGGATCGCAGAGCAACTCGATTGCGCTGCGATCGAGTATCCGATTCCGGAATCGCCTAGCCTGAGCGTCATAATTTGAGAACACATGCTGCGTCACAGAGTTGCCGAGCGATGAGTTGCTTCGCGATTTGAAGTTTCCAAGTGTCAGTAGTGCCAAAGAATTGATACGTTTTCGCGACTAGCTTTTGCATTGAGAAAATTGGGATGAAATTTTCGTATGCACTGAGATTTCGAAATTTTGACAACTGTTGAGTTGAAAAACTAGGAAGAAATATTATTATTTACTAAGATTTTGATCTAAACTGATCGAGTACTTAATAAATAATCTTCCGTAGTGAATTTACAGTATTTTCAGCAACACTTTGCATAGTGCAGTCGCTTACATTGATTATGACAATGCTTGATATTATCAGTGGGAAAATGAATTTTCCTCAACAGATTCAATTGTTTCTCTCTTCTACACCGTTCCATTTTTCACATTATATTGCACATTGGAATGCTCCACAATTTTACGTGTCAACTCATAGAATATTATGAAGGTGTTCACAATCTATAGTAGAATAGCACACTTCAAGGAAATGTTTGTCTGACCATAGACTAACCATATATCTCATGAACTAACGTTATCTCTGGTCTGACGGAACTAACTTGTCAATAGTTATGACAAATGTGTTCTCGATAACTAAGAGTGAACCTATTAGTCGTACTCGAGACTTCAATTCAATTCAATTCGAATTAATCACATAGTACATTACATAGTAGTCTGATTGTTGAGGAACTCTATTATGAATTATTATTATTATTATTGGGCTATTTCTCATTCTTTTGAATGGGGTTTCTCCTTAGAATACAGGCATGTTATTGCCAGGTATTCTACAAAACTATTGCTGAGAAAGAAACTTTCTCACTATGTGACATGTATTATTATTATTGTAGTATTATTATTGTAAGTACAATTTGTTATTATTATTATAAAATCTTTTATAAAACAATACATTAATAAGAACAAATAATTTATTGGAAACACAGCTGTCTGTTAAAAGACCTAGAAGTTTCTACAACTCATTCAACTTGTACGAAGAAATGTTTGAATAATATGTTACTTTCAGTCTTCATCAAACTCTCCGTGGAATATAAAAATTTTAAGCTCGCCTGTATGTATGTTTGACATATCGATGTACGGTTTTCGCCATTCATTTTCTCTTGAAATTCTGTATCAAAATCATGCATAACATGACCACCTTATCATTTTAAAAAATGAAGTTAGATTCAATATGGCGGATCTAAGATGGCGGACAAGATTTTTGAAGTCACAGTAAAGTAGTATTTTCAATTTTAGTACGATCCCCAATGTACCTACCGTCAAATCACTTTCGTATAAGAAATATTAAGCCGTTTCCATAATTTTCACCAACCCTGTAGAATCTATATTGATCGAGTACAAAATATAACTTAGGCCTATAGGATGAAAACACAGACAGAGTCCAAAACGTCTTCTCTTCCTGATTTTGATAAAATTTCAAAAGAGGGTTATGTTCACATTCACAATTCAACATAAATTTCCACTCCTAAAAATGAAATAAAAACTGTGATTTATCAATTTGGAATTTGAAAGTATGTTTTAGAAGTGAAAAATGCACCAAACGAATATTTAAAAGTATTTGAAAATATTGAATTTCACTTGAAAATTTTTAGCCAGAAATAGACAAACATCCATAAAAGTTACTACAGCTGATAATGAATTATCTATGAATTATCTATATTATCTATGAATCTATATTATAATCGGCTGTGATTGCTTGTTCTCATATGAGTGCCAAGTGTATTTCTCCTTTTTCAACTCTTGTATGCATTCTACAGTCATCACCATGAATAAAATTGATTCAATTACTTTCGATTGAAATATAACATTATTACAATCGTTTGTACTGTTTAGTTTAGATTTAGAATGAAAAGAGTTTTAATCGAATGTGTTTTTCCAAATTGTATATAACATTTTCGTGATAATTCACTGTCTTTTGCGTTCTAGAAAATAATTTTCTAGATTCTAGAATAAGTAGTCTTCTACCTTAAACCTTGAGAGCTTCTTCATTACTTACACATCAATTGTTATCATCCATATGATGGAATTCGTTAATCAAATGTTACATAATCTATAATGTTACATAATTATCTTGGAAATAGTTGAAGAAGATTGAAAATTATGTTAATTCATGAAACTAATCTGGTTTTACCACTTCAAATGCTCCTAGAATTTTAAATCTGAAATAATTTCAGTTGTTCTATTAATGTGTGGAACATTTACTGTAAAATATGAGCAGCATGTGAATCTTAGTTTTTAATGTGATAATATATACTTAATTAGCTGGATGATAACATAATTCTTACAATCGAATTATTTTTTCTACTCCAAATGTTTCTAGAATTTAAAACTGAAATTCATCTGGTAAAATTTACATTATAATATAGTGGAAATAGTTCGCAAGATATTATTGTTTTTCTAATTCATACAACCAAATTGGTTTTTCTTGTATTGAAATGTTTCTCGGACTTTATATCTTTAATATCTTCTGGGCTATAACTGTTCAGTTCTGCTTGCAACATTTCCTGTAAAATATTACCAGCTTTTGGAATTTAGTTTCTGGCGAAAGGCTTGCCCAACATGACGCTACAAAATACAAAATGGCGGCCATTGATCGAAGAGAAATGGAAGTTGTGGCTGTAGTAGAGGGGGGGGGGAGTTGATTAATAGACTAGGCTTGCGGCTGCAACCGCAAGAATAGCTGGCAACACAAAAGAAGTCAACAAACAGAAGGCAACCCGGGGGCCAACCAATCTGCATCGGCGTGATAATAATTGCGCATTGCGGTTGAAATGATAATAAAGTTGACAGCTACTTAGAAATTCTCAGTTGTTATGGCTTTGAACCTGTAATCAACATACCTACCAGAGTAACTGAAACAACGGCAACTCTAATTGACCATGTCTTTATTAGATCGCGGAACTTCACACATTTTGTTAGGGGTGCAGTAATTGAAACCTTAATAGGTGATCATAGAGCTGTGTCCCTGACTCTCCGATCAAATACCGTAAAATATAATGATAATTTAATTAGTAATAAATTTAAAATAGATTTTCATAGTCTTAATAACATGCTGATGTCTCATGATTGGAGTGACGTATTATTTAATAATAATGTTGATTATAAGTTCAACAATTTTCTTGAGACATTTGCAAATTATATTGAATGTTCCAAAAATAAAATTGAAATTACATCAACTGAATCAGTAAAAGTAAAAAAGCTTAAACCATGGATGACAAATGGTTTATGCACAGCAATTCACTCCCGTGATAAGCTATTCAAAAAAGTAAAAAGGAATCCCGAAAATGAAATTGTAAAAAATGAATTTAAAACTTTTTCTAAAAAAATAAAGACCTGGATCAAAATCGAAAAAGAAAAGTACTACGCCACAATAAATTTATTAGCTCCACGTCAAAATGGGTAGTTCTGAATAAGCTGTGTGGGAGACCAAAAAGGAAGTCTCGATGAACTAAAAATTGAGCACGGGAGTGAGATTGTCAGTGACCATCATACTCTGTCAAACCTTTTTAATAATTTTTTTGTAAATATTTCTAAAGATATTGCAGCCTCATCAGGTAATTTAGTTGTCAGTGATGTAGAGAGTTATAATGAAAATTTTATAAAAACCACTTGTCAAAGATCTATATTTATTGAGCCTGTCACTTTCAATGAAATGTTGATGTACATAAAGAAATTAAAATCCGGTAAAGCTCCAGGGGACGATGACATATCTTCTGGACTATTAAAGTCAGTTGCTATGTCTGTAGTCCCAATTCTGGTAGATATATTCAATTGCAGTCTTTCTACAGGTATATTTCCGTCCAGGATGAAATTGGCCAAGGTAGTGCCCATATTCAAATCTGGCTCTAGATCAAAATTAACTAACTATCGACCTATATCCTTACTTTCAATTTTTTCTAAGCTGTTAGAAAAGGTAATGAGAAAAAGGATTCTTGATTTTCTCAACTCATGTAACTTTTTTTATAAAAACCAATTTGGTTTTCGTGAGTTGATGAATACAGAGATGGCTCTCCATACTTTCATGACAGCTATATATTCTGGCATTAACTCCAGACCAGCGAACTGTGTTGCAGGATTATTCCTGGATATAAAAAAGGCATTCGACACAGTAAGCCACACAATTCTGCTGGACAAACTATATAATGCTGGTATCAGAGGTGTTGCACATATGTGGTTTTCATCCTATTTGAAAGAAAGGGTGCAATATGTTGTCATAGGAGGTGTGAAGAGTGAGGTCCAGGTAGTAGATTGTGGTACCACAAGGATCGGTCCTTGGGCCAATCCTATTTCTTGTATTCATAAATGACCTTTTCTCATGTAACTACAATGGTGTGCCAGTGTCATTCGCAGATGACACTGCTTTTGCATATTGTGGGTTGGATGGTTTGGACTTGGAGAGTGTGATGCAGACTGATGTTGATAGGTTGTTGTTGTGGTTCAAACACAATAATCTGTCTCTCAACCTGTCAAAGACCAAGTATATTCTGTTTACACTGTCGTCAAGCTGGAATTTACCATCTGGTTTGAAGTTCCACGTTGATTGTTTGCGGAATAATTGTAACTGTCAAGTTGTCACGCAAATTGACTCCATCAAATATTTAGGTGTTACAGTAGATGAGAAGCTTACCTGGTCTCTACACATACGTTATGTTAAAAATTATCTTTTACATATCCTGAGAAAATTCTATTTTCTAAATAAGATTCTTCCAACCACCATTCTTAGACAGTTATACTTTGCTCTTGTTGACTCTAAACTGAATTATGGAATAGGTTGTTGGGGCTCTACTTACATTACCCACTTGAGACCACTTATAACCTTACAAAAATCTATTGTCAGAGCTGTTAGAAAATCAGGAAGATATGAACATGCCTTTCCCCTTTTTCAAGATATAAAATGTTTGCCTCTAAGATACATATATGTTTTCAAAGTTTTATACCTATTCTTTGTAATGTCAGGAAACAGTGGTCAGGCACTTTTCAGGGAGAGAACAAATTATCAAACTAGGAGAGTCACTTCTGATCTGCTAAGGCTTCCCAGGTCATATACCACTTGTTTCCAGAAATCGTTTGTATTTCTAGGTCCGAAATTTTTCAATAATTTACCTTTTGAGGCAAAGAGAATTGATAATAGGAAAATGTTCAAATATTACATTCTTAAATGGCTTAGAAATATCTTGCCTGATTGTTTAGAACACATGTTTTTTATTCTTTCTTAGTTTTCAACATAATAATTATTATAGTTGTTGAAAATCATATTAAAAAGTAGTTTAGCCCAAAACTGGAAATGTATGAGAGGTGAGTGAATGTGTGAGTGTGTGTTTTTATTTTTTCTTGCCCAAAAAAAAATTTTTTTTTCTTCTTTCTGATTTTATTCAATTTATATTATAAGCACTCCTGCTTGCACGCGTTAAGCATTATATGCTTACAGCAAGCTAGAAATATTCTGTTTCAAAAAAGCTTTGGTTTTTTTTTTCATAATACATCATACATGTAGAAAGCCTTATTACATAAATTATGTTTTATACAATTTCTTCAGTGCACTTTGTATTTTATTTACATTTTTGATGTTTGATGTATTTGAAATTTTGTATTTATTTGATTTTTGAATCTGAATAAAACAATTTGAATTGAATTGAATTGAATTGAATTATTTTTATCTTTTTATGGGGTGTTTGTTGGTGCAGGGGGTGGTTCCTAGTGGCGCCGCCCCCAACTTACAGCGGGGCACGGATGGCTTAGCCGCCCCCAAGTACTAGTGCGCAGCTGTCAAGCTCATCCCACCGCTCAGCTCTGCTCGTCCAAATAGACCTAGCTGAATGCTAGATCGCAGCCTCTACAATGATTTTTCCTCGGAAAATAGTCGGCTTGTAGAATAATAATTTTCTCTTCATAAAAACATAATAATATTCAGAATAATAATTTCTCTCGATAAGAAACATAATCTGGTATAGGTGGTCTATAAATTGAGTATTTCAATCTCAACAATGATTTTTTCGTCAGTAAATAGTCGGTTTGCAGAGTGATAATTTTCTCTTGATAAAATAACATAATATTCAGCTGGAAATAGATTTCTCTTGATAAGACACATAATTGAATATTGAATATAGGTGCCTTCGTGTCTATAAATAAAGTATTTCAACCTCAACAATGATTTTTTCACAGAGAATATTCGGCTTCCATAACAATAGTTTTCTCTTCATTAGAATATAGATGTTTATATTATATTGAGTATTTCAACCTCAACGATGATTTCTCCCAAATAAAATAGTTGGTTCGCAGTATCAAAATTATCTTTTAATCAGAACCATAATTGAATGTGAATGGCCAATAAATTGAGTATTTCAAGCAATGATAAGTTTCAATGATAATGTTGAGTTTCAACAGAGTAATTATTTATTGTCAACATAAATATAATCACATTAATTTAATTTGACGCTTGGCATTAGATAGATATTATTTCTTCGCCATCGTACTCTATGGTCATCAGCAACGTCAACAAATAATATCTCTCTATCTATCTATGCCAAGCGTCAAATTAAATGAATCTGATTACAGACGGCTTCCTACTGTTTAAGCGCACGAAGTAAATGAAAACTATTAAATAGCAACTAGCAACAAAGAATATACGGTTCCAGATAAAGAACTCAGTTCTTCAATTGTTACGAAATCAAGTTCTCTCGATATTAATATGTGATAAATCAAAATTAGAACTCATTTTGAATCTTATGAGTATTATAAATGTAGGACATGTACTCGCAAGTATTTCTATCATATCCATTGATTCATTAACACAAGCTGCTCGATCATTTCTTGACGATTTTTATAAGCTCTAGTTCCACTTGAATAGAAGGATAGAGACGCCATTCAATTTATCTATTTAACTCACGTTTAAATGAAGCTGTCTACCTTTTTCGAAAAATCTATTTTCTCATGTGAAATAAAATGATCGTTTAAAAATGTCACTGAAACTTATCTTTTGTTCTTATATTTATGTAAAAGCAAACTTATCTTCTTATCTACGTGGGAAAATCCATTTCTCCTGTTGAAAGTACTGTTTGAAAGTGTCGCTAAACTATTATTAGTGTACTTTCCCTACAAATAAAACAATAAACCACTTGAAAAAAACACCAACTTCAAGTAAACGAGATTAGAATTTTTCAAACGTGAACTGTACTCGGGTAACAGCGGCTTGGAGAGCGTTAATCGTTTTAACAGGTTGAAAAAATCTGCTCTGCGAGTTCAAGTGACCCGGAAAACGAAAAAATCACATTAAAAATCAGGGCAGATTTTTTTTACAAAAAGCTCCTGAAAAGCTGGAAGTCGGAGGAGCAAATTGGACATCAAAGGCTGAAGAGAGATCGAGCAAAAAAAAGTTCTCCCGTCTCATTGCTAATTGGCACGGACAGCCAAATGAAATTAAACAGCTTGGATGGGGCTATAATTTAAAAAAAAACTGGGGTGGAGCACTATGACCCTAAGAACGCGGCGGCTATGAGAGCTCAAGAACGCCTGCTACTAAACAATCCATCAACTGAATTCAGATCAGAGCTTCTAAAATCTAATAGATAAGAAACTATAATCAGATTCATTTAATTTGACGCTTGGCATTAGATAGATAGATAGTGAGATATTATTTCTTTGCCATCGTTCTCTACGATCATCAGCATCGTCAAGAAATATTATCTCTCTATCTATCTATCTAATGCCAAGCGTCAAATTAAATTAATATCACTGTACACAAGTTGTTTTTTATCCGTATTGAAAGTACTAGGAATCAATGTACAAGTACTAAAATGCACACTTGAAATTGCACAAACTTATAATTACTAGGAATTGAACAATAATGAATTCACTAGGAGTTGTTCATTAATGAATAATTCATTAGGAACTGCACAATAATGAATTCACTAGGAAACAGTGGCGGTCGCAGGATTTCATTTATGGGGTTGAGGACCATCGGATATGGAATACAGAAATAAGAAAATAGGTATTAGAAAGTTCTACATAACATATTATTCAGTTCTTTCAGAGAAACTTGCCGGTAGCTTGAAAGCCACCTAAAGCTGTAGGTCTATTCAAGAGGTCTATTCCCTTCATTTCAGCCAAGAGTAGAATAAAATATCCACAACCCTTAAATATGTGGTTGTGGATTTCAGTGCAAGCGGCTCCTTAAATTTCATTCAATATGCGAATACCTACCACATTCATTCAGGGGAGTCTAGTCTCACAAGGTGTCAAATTATCCATCTGATAAACATTTATTACTACATGAAAGTCGAAAAAAGCTTTTTAGTCAATAAATTCAAGTCTTCCATCCCTACAATAACTAACTCCGTTCCCAATCAATTGAACTGATCAAACCTGGTTTGTTTTAATTCCTTAATTTCAGTGATGATAATAAAAAAATGAATTTGATAATAATTTAAAATTCGAGAAACTTAATGATGAGACATGCTTTATGGATTTTTTTAGCTGAAGAAACAGAAACTTACATTATGTTCTTTCAATGTACAGTAGACTCCCGATTATCCGAGGTAATTGGGACCGAGACGATCTCGGATACGGGAAAACTCGGATAGTACGAAGCTTGAGTTCAGTTATGGTAGAAAAGACATAAAACCCCATTAAAGGTTACAATACTACTGTATTGGAAACAAAAACATGTAATAATCACAATTACAGACCTGTAAGCAAGTAGAAACATTATTATTTGTGAAAGTAAGGTAAAAGTATTATACAAAAGTAAAAGTATTCTATTGTCTTCTGAGATAACCTCTACCCTTGCTATTAAGTACTTTATTTATGTTTGTTATTTTTGAATGACAGGCTCGTTTACCGGGCCCGAAGCTCAGTTAACCGGGAATCGGATAACCGGGAGTTTACTTTACTTTGTGTATTAACTGAAAAACTATTGTTATTTCCATAGAGAAGTGATTCACATTCTCAGTTTAATTAATATAAAAATGAGAAGTCAAGTGTGATTAATCAATTACACACCCACAGATTTTCATAAGATGAAACCCCGAGTCATTGGTTGAATGACGATCGGAATTACAGCTCAGTATCCGACTCTGTGCGAACATGGTTTGCATGTATAATTTCAATAATGTTTCAAAGATGTCCTGCGGAGCACTATTATTAATAATATCGTCTGCAGATTCCAAGGGTGGTGTGAGCAATATTTTCTGCGTGCTTGAGCGTTTAGTTTGGCATTCACAATCGCCGACCCTCCTGAAAAGCAACAGTGTTCTCAGAGTTCCACAGAGTTCAGCCCTCCCAAAAACCTTAATTGCCAACTCTCGACACACTCACCCTCCAGCCAAGTGCTAATTCCACCTAACTGCTACGCACTACTATATCTCATCAATCCTCCCACACAAAATGAGTTGAATGCCGGCTAGATATTTCAAACAATTGAATCTTTTCTATTTGTATACCGAACCCTTTTCCATCATTGGATGGTTATTGATATTCGGCAGTAAGGGCCACATTATATTACATAATTATGTGGTACAGTATTGAGGTACATGAGGTACAATACTGAGATGAAATTGTGAAGGTGAAAGAATGAGACTTGTGGCTGTCCCTAACGGCCCAATCATTGTCTCTATCTAAATGTTCTTATACTGGCATAGACTAACCAAATATGAATGGATTATCTCTTGAATGTATTCAACTCATTTTTCATCATTTTTGCTGGGGATGATGCCCACATAAGCTCTAGGCTTGAGCGTGGGTAATGGGAAGGATGGTGATGAGAGATGAATGGACCTTCATCTTTAGGTAGGTTCCGAACCACCGGGAAGCGATTTTGAGGCTCATAATAGTTATTTATGTACCTAGTGCGTAAAGTAGCACTTTGCTGCACCGAAAGAAACGATTACGCACGAGCCGCAGGCGAGTACGGAATAGTTTCTCAACACAGATTGCTATTTCTAATCGATAGATTTTGTAGATACAGTACTTCAATTCTGAAAATGAAAAGTTCAGTCACTCAATAGACTACGTCTACTATCAATAGTCTGAGGTTTGGGTACATTTTTGACTACTGGAAGACTTGGAATTTTATCTTCAGAATAGGATCCTCTACAAAATTCATTAATTAGAACTAGGCTGATAATTAGGTTCAACTAATTAGTATAGGATTAACTAATTAGACTTGGTTGGACAAACTATTGGTTGGTGAACCAATATTTGGTACCTTTTTATACAAAATTTGGTTCTATTATTTAATAAAAGGGATCAACTTGAAAAAAAAAAAAACATTTTTAGCATATATTGTGTTTATTATCTCAATAACAACTGCAGTTACAAACTTCTGAATCGTTTCATCCGATTTATAAGCGAGTTTTACATAAAAACAAGATAATTTCCATATACTGTACAAATAAGCAACCGGAAATATAATTATGAAGTTGTAAAATATTAAGGAAAATATGCCATCTTCATTCCGGTAACAAAGCATTTTCGTATCTTTTCGTGAGTGGTTTTCTTTATTTTGATGAGTACAACAAGCCCCCCCGATAAATATTCTCAGAAAGATTTCTCTTCATTTTGATGAGTACAACAAATCCTACATGTATTCTCAAGGAGTTCTGGGACACTCTGTACATACAAACTTGTGCAATAGATGTATGCAAGCAAAATAGATGGAGCAATTCGAAGACAACGATCATGAAGTTCATGTAAATGATGTGGTAATACACGATGCAACTGGGTTGGATGGCATCACGGCTAATTTGCGTCGAAATACACCGTCGTGTCGTTGAGCACAGCGACCAACCGACCGAGAAACGTCTTCACACTCCATTTGACGAGTGGGGTGGGTGCGAAGGGGGCGGGGGCGCCTCGAGTTGAGAGAGGGCCGCATAACAAATGACGAAAAATATTTCAGGCTCAGTGGGATCAGTGCGCAAATAAAAGCTTTTCAAAAAGAGGATTTCACACCTGGCTCACACCCCCCACCCCCCACAGCTCACCCACCCCCTCTTGGATTTGCATGGGCGAGTTGTTGTTGTTAATTGCCCTCTAAATCACGCTCCAGCTCAAGAAGCTGGCTGTTCAGCCGCCAAGCATTATTAACAAGATTAGCGCCCCTTCAGGGCTTAGTCGGTCACTTGCCCTCCATACCCCCCCCCCGTCGATTCTCCATTTCTTTCTTCAAAAACTGTACAGATATTTGATAACCTATCTCAAGTACTGCAGATACAAATCCAACAAAAATTTCAATGGAACATCAATCAATTGTCAGTATATGATCTTGAAATACTCCTCCAGACGGCATGGAGAACTGTCTGTTAATCATTGTGATATTATTAGTTCACAAATTTTCTACTTCTTGATGAACCGATTGCTTTATTGACTTAAAAGACAAAAACTAAGCCATGGAGAATACGCTGGCATTAAATATTAATTATTGTTATTGAATTATTTTCAAATGTATGTTATTTATAATGTACTTGAAAATTGTACATATTCTACTCATGTTGCTAAAATTAGAAATCCAACAAAAATTTCGATAAATGTTAAATGATAATTATTGCCTTTCAAGCCATTACAGCAATCGGTTTGTCAAGAATTAATGGACTAATAATCCCACAATCACTAACAAACAGAAGTTCTTTAGTCTTTAGCAAGTGAGAAAACTAAAAATCACTGTAAATTTCAATCAAGTACATGAATAAAACCTACAGGAACATTGAAGGATTCGTCTATGGTGTACATTGATAGAACTAACCATCAATATTACAGGAAAGCGTTTGGAATGTTTAGACAACAATAATGTATTTGATTGATAGAAAGATAGATAAATTACTTTATTATTTCCACTTTGTAAATTACATAAAAGCTGTGGGCGAAGTTGAGCCAAAGAGCCTGCTCTTTCACAAACCCATTTGAGTTGCTGAATTTTTTTACATTTGTAGAGATTAACACACCACTTGTCAATCTTTCTTTGAAAACTGTACTTCAGACAGAAATAAAAAACAAATCGATAGAACTCAGCATCAATCAATTGATGTATAACACTATAACAGTACAACAGTATTTACCTGTCAGTATAACAGGAAAACTCTATTAGAGTTTAACGATAAAACGTGACTTGAATTGAAAGAAATCTTGCAAGCATGCGAATAGTGAGAGTATTCACTAAAACGTTGTAGAAATATAGTGAGATAAGGATTGATGTCACAATAATAAACAGTCGCTTATAGAATGAAACAGCACAGAAATTGCGCCTGAGAAATGCCCCAAGTTTCAAAACAGAATCAGCTAATGCATTCATCGACGCATCCTAGCCCTAAAATTTACACACGTCTGAATTTCAACACGCTTTTGATCCGCCAATAACTGGCGAGCTTGTACGAAACAGCTATACAACAGCTATCAAAGCAATTACAAGATGTTATCAGGACAAACTTCACCTACCATAAAACTGACACCATGGATGAGAAATTGAGATTATGGTTTTCAGAAACAGATTACGATTCAGATAAGTGGTATGGTATGGAATGTAATTAAGGTCGCAAGTATGGTAGTACTGTATTCTAAATCAAGTTTGAGCTTACTATCAGATATACCATGATGGAAAAAACGGCCTACGATTCCTACAAGTGACCATTCTTCGAAATAGACTTTTTCAACCTTTTTCAAGTCATAATGACTTTTGTTTTTTACTTTTCATTTTTGTGAGAGGTACTGTAGATTTGAATGGAGTATATGAATAATTTTTCCTGAGTGGAATATAAACTGAATCAATTGTTCATAATTGAAGACATAACTCATGAGTCAAAACACACATGATTCGAACAACAATTATTCAAATAGGCCTGATGATATTTAGCAAATATTCTAAATCAGTGCTACCTATGAACATTCAACTAAAGTTATTTATAAGGTCTCAACAGCTCCTAAAAATTCTAACAAAGTTGTTTATGGGTCTGAACAACTTTAAAAACAATTCAACAAAGTTTGTTCTAGGTGTCTTTGAAAATGATTAATCCAATCTAAACTTATACTTTATACTTCAGTACTTATTAAACAAAAAATAGTACTGCAGTATTTCCACAGTCAAGAATATTGTACTGTTCTTAGTTTATTAAAAAGTTTAAATTCATTATGTATCCAGCCTACATTGAATTCAATATTATCTACTAGTATAGGCTAGGTGGGGTTCGAAATATCTCAAATCACAACAAAATTAATTCAATTTTCAATACAGATTAGAATATTTTGATTTTAGTTTTTCAAACTGGACAATTTTTACAAAGTTTTGGATTTAAAATCCTGACCTGATAGAAGATAACCGATGTAGAACGTTGAAACATTTTAAGAACTGTCCCCCTCCCCCATAATTCTCTTTCTCAATCTTCTCTTCTTCTTTTTCTTCTTCTCCATCTCCTTTGCGTCGAACTTGTTAAGAGTGTCATTGCCGGGAGGAGGAGGAGGAGGAGGTGGAGGGGGAGAGATCGGCCAGATTAATTTCCAGGAAGGTTTTGCAGGCGCTCTTTTCATTCTTGTAGTCGCCTACAGATAAGGGCTGACAAAGGCCGTTCATTAAATCCTATGCTCTCTTTGCCAGACTCAAGATTTCTCCTCCCTTAATAAAATTAAAGCCGCCTTTTACTCGGTGGCCCGTCACCGCCCTGGAAAACGGTATTAGCAGGTAGGCATGTTCAATGGTGACAATTCAAGCAGTAAATGAGCCGCCCTTCTCAAGAAAAGGACAAGAACAAGCGAGTAGTTTGTGTTACATAAGAGCAACAGTAAATAGGTTACAATTAGCTTCGGGGAGGCGGAGGCATGACAGACAATCAGAGTCTGATGTCAAATAATGTCTGATATCAGATTAATTTCGAAACTTCGGTGTGAGGGACGAAAATATTATGTTTCCTAAACAATATTAAGTCTCAATCCAGAGATGTTGGAATCCTCATTATTAAGGAAAAGTCTTTATTTATTAATGGAACATTAGAATGTTGTCAACTATCACATATTTATTCATACGAAAGTACAAAAATTATGTATTTTCCAGACAATGGGTCAAAAGTATATTACGGAAAATAGAAATAGTTTTTGGAATATTTGATTCAACGCTGTTACTCTCAACCTCAACCAAGAAAAATCATTATTTTGAAGGGTTTTACTGAAATACAGGAGGCAATGTTCAACCGATTCCTGGCTTCTATTATTTTTCTATTTTTATTTATTACAAATTTTCTAACTAAAGGAAAAGCTAAGAACAGTCTTCATTGATATTACCGGTAAAAATACAGCTTGTAAACAGTTGAAATTATTTCTTTCTATGGGTATGAGGAAATTATGGTGGATAGGCTGCTAAGTAAAATCAACAGACGAATCTCAGTTAATTCCAGCTTTGTAGGGACAAACAATGAGGAAAAGCTTTGGGTAACTATTCCTTATTTAGGCTTTGTTTCTGATAAGATAGGTAGAGAATTGAAAAAGAATGGTTTCATGTTGCTTTTAGAACCAAACCGATTTTAAAGAATCTATTTAGCTAAAGTAAAGATAAAATTGATGTATGGGATAGAAGTGGGGTATATAGGCTTAAATGGGGGGATTGTAATGCGACCTATGTTGGTCAAACTGGTAGAAGTTTCAAAATCAGGGTAAAAAAACATATCAAAGATTGGAATAAGTGTAATGGGGATTCAAACTTTGCTGAACATTTGATAACAAATAATCATAAGTTCAAGGCCGAGGAGAATGTTGAGTTTCTGCATTTTAATAACAAGGGCAGAATTCTCAACATACTGGAAGCTCTAGAAATAACTAGGGTAACAAAAGATGATCAACAGTTGAGTTTGAATGACCAAATTCATTTCAATCAATACAACACCACAAATCTCATTTTATCATAATTTGTTAGGCAGATATTACGGTATTAGTTTATTCCTTTGTTTTTATTATTCTTCCGTAATACTGTTTCATTTATTTCTTAGGTTATTGTAGCTATTTATTGTTCTTCAATTGTGTTTTCTGTTTGAATCGCCATTTTGTAATGTTTGAATGAACCGCTAATCGGGGAGGAGCTTGTCTAGGCCAATGGCAGCCGTTCACGGTCATTGGCTAGAGCGTCTACCAATAGCGGTGCTTTACCGTTAGTATAAATACTGCTGCTCTGTACGTTAAATTTTCAGTTTACCAGAGATTGATAATGGTGTAACAACCGAAACCGGTATCTCGATTTTCTAATAAATCAGTGGTTTGACAACATCTTGTCTTTTCATTTATTATGGATAACTACCACAATATCACCTTCACAACTACTCAAAGAGTGAAATTATTTCTGTTTGAGTAATAGAAAAAATATAATCCTCAACTATTTTTAAGGTTTCCATTGAAATATTGAGAGACCAGGTTATACATGGATACTATAGAATATTAGAATAGTTCTAGTTGAATCACATGATTAAGAGTAGGAGTTTTTAGTTTCAGAAGAAACAATAAAAATTTAGCATTTTAAAACTTATTCTATAGTTGTAACGCTGACGGAGCTTCAGAAGTTTCAGATCAAAGAAAGCGAGTGAGATTCAGCATACTAAAAAGGCCCATCGATTTTAGTTGTTTTCACAAAGTTTCAATTCTAAGAAATGTCTAAGCATTTTCATCAGTTTGAGTTGGAACGCCTACGAAGTTTAATATTTCAGATCAACGAAATACCACATTCAACGTTTTCAACAGTTTTTAGTTGGAACGCTGACAGAGTTTATAGTTCAAGATCAAAGAAATATTTTACATTTTCAACTGCAGTTTTATTTGAACTTAGAACACTGAAGAAGATTCAAGTTTCAGAAATATTCAACATCTTCAACTATACTTTTAGTTGGAGCACAGGCGAAATTCAAAGTTTAAGAAATATCCAACATCTTCAGCTAAAGTTTTAGTTTACGCTGACGAAGTTTATAGTTTCAACCAATTATTTTCGAGTTTTTCGTTGAAAGTCGTTCACTTGCGTAAGGGTTGCTCGTTGCTTGTTTGGCGAGAGTTCAAGAACAAGCAGCAGCAGCAGCAGCAGCAAAAGAACGAAGAGGTGCTCGGCGAGGGAGAGTTTAATTTCCTGCAGCGGCAACCGATAAGCTGTGCGCTGAGGATGAGTGAGAAAAACGTTGTTAATAATAGGACGATAATGTCGAGAAAGCGACCGTTACAGCGGCAAGCGGCAATTATCGTCTTAAAATTTAATATCGCGTAAACAGCGAGCCACCACTGAAAAGATGCTGCTTGCTACCCTAATAATTAAACGCCTGTTTGCTGCGGCGGTTGCCGCTCTTTTTCTAATTAACAATGCTCTCGTCTTGCGACAATTATTGCCAGGCGTGCACTTCTGCAAGCTAATCTTCATCGCCCGCCACCATTTTATTACCGCTAAAGTTTTTTTTTTTGTACTTCTGTTTGTTAAAGTTGTAACCTTGCTACTGATTCAATTTCACAATGCACTTACAAAGTTGTTAGAAGCTACTGAGTTTTCCTTTTTTCTTCATCACACATGCCTGTGTGATGAAGGGATGATGATGATGAATGGTGATTACCAGCAGATACACACTGGCTAGCCGTCTTCCCCCACCTTCCGATTGCAAAATTTCTGTTTCCATCAAAGATTTACTCTCCAAAAGAAAAAATGTCCTCTTGGTGAGACTAATATGCTACTATTCCACAAACAAAGAATGCATACATAAACTAACTGATTTTTATTTTTATCAATAAGTACTTTCACGGATTTATATTGCTGACCTAAAAGTAGGTTTTCGCTTCTGCGGCTGAGCAGCAGACTCCGGCTGCAGTTAGTCAAAATAGCAATTTTTACAAACAAAACATTGTACTTACTCGTATGCCTATATTTAATACTGAATATTAATAAATTCAGTGAATCAACAATATTCATACAAAATGGTTCCTATTTTTGCATGGTTGTTCTTGTATATTTTCATTTCAAGTTTAAATTAGTTGTTATTTCAACTAACCGCAGCCGGAGTCTGCTGATCAGCCGCATAAGCGAAAACCTACTTTCAATTTCACGAGTTGATGCAAAAAAATTTATGGTGCTGATTTTAATTTCACGATATAATGTTACAATTTTATGGCAATGATTTCCATCTCACGATCCAGTTACAAAGTTGATGGTCACACTGCTTCAATTTGTATTTTTACACTACTGATTTCAGTACCTCTATAGATAAACACTAAAATCTCAATAAATTCGATCTTAGAGATCGAAGTGAAGTGCCAGGAAGTGATTCACGTTATGAATTTAGTATTATTAATTTTATTTTCATTTATTTTGTGTTGTAGTGAAGCTGATGATATTGGGGTAGTTATTTTCAGTTAATAGAAAAAGAGAGTAAAAATTAATGGTTAGTGCATGTGATTAGTTTCAATAGAATTGAAAAAAGAATTGTAAACAATAAGACTATAAATCAATGAAGGTGTTCAAAATCGAAAGCTGGATTGTGCAGTGTTTCACGTTGCAGAGCTGAGGCACCGAAAGAAAGAAGTGTAAAATCGAAAATTGACAAAAAATCACCCATGCTGACATTTAGTGGGCAATAATTGCGGCGTAAATTTTACAACAGCCGCTGTTATTTTGTGCGGCGGCTGGGTAAAAAGTGAACTTTATTGTTTACAAATTAAAAAGGGCAATCAATAGGCGTTTAGGCAGGAATCGGTGGCCGATTAACATGGCGGCATGTCGATACGTCGCTGCTAACATGCGAGAGCATGATTGATGGCTTCAGCATGCTGCACGTGTCACGTGACCTAGCACCTGTTACAGAGGTGGGGGGTGGTTGAGTAGTGGGGGTGGTGTTCAGGGGGGTAGGGGGTCAAACATGCTAACCACACACAAAAAACCTCAGCAGTCATTGATTGTTGTGGTTGCTACAAGCCCACTCGAAATCTGTGTGAATGGTGTTGAGGAAAATATTCCGCATGAAAATGTAGCACATGGGGTTGTAGAATGTTTAGTTGGAGCACTAAACGCGCACTCAGAGCTAATTTGGAAATTTTCCCAGAGATACGCTCTTAATTCAACGTTTTTAAGTGTTTTCCAATTTTTTCTAGAACAACTTGAACAAAAACTTTTTAATTTGGAACAGGTTCAGGTTGAGATTTACTTAGAATAGGGTGACCAAATCATGAATTGTGAAAAACGAGACACAGCTCCACGTTGGTTGGGGGGTTTGAGTCTCCCGTGTACTATAGATATCTCTGAAGCAATTAATTTGAATTATTTTCCAAGTGAAAAGACTAAATATTGTCAACTAAAAGAATTCCCAAAAACTAGTTTAAATTGGTTCAGTACGATCAATGATTTTTAAAAGTGGTATTCACAATATTCAGTCTTAATTTACGGTGAATGTCCACTACAATATCACCTTTGTCACTGAAAAAAAAAAATTATTTTCAAATCAACCTTTACTTTTCTGATTTAGTTGAAGCTGAAAAATTTCAGGGAAGACTCTTATTATTATTATTGCCTATTTTAAAGAATACATATGGCATAAGTATGTGATATGTGAACATTCTTTGGCTTTTTCCACCTAAAACTTAGGTCCTAAGTTCAATACGGGACAATCGGGCGTCCCGAGAGGCTTTTTCGGGATGCCGGGACAAACTGTGAAAACAAGAACAATCTCGTAAAAATGGGACGTTTGGTCACCCTAACTTAAAAGTGCGTAATGAGAGGGTTTCGGAAATGTCCTCAATAACGCCCGAAAAATTTCCAGTTTTTCTTGAGTTTTCAATACGTTTTCCGTTTTCCGAGTCCTACTTGGCTAGTGTAGTTCATGCTTGGTACACAGGTTCGCCTGAGGAATTAAGAGTGTGGTATACAAGGGTTTGAAAGTGTCTATAAACTATGCCTGATACGGACGTTTTATATTATTTTGTTTTGAAGAAACTTGTTTCAATCACTCGGTATGTAGTCTAAATAACATCTAAAGGTGCAGTATTTGAAGCAGTACACTGGAAGTGTCTCAAAATGAGAGAAGAACATAGCTTAGATGACAAATTCGTGGATTCTATTCGAAAGATGGACTACTCAAATAATTTCAACCGACTTCTATTTATAGAAGTGTCCCAAAACCGTGAGAGAAGCAGGAAGCTTAGGTGACACATTTGCAAATGCTGTACGAGAGATGGACAACTCAAATATAACATGAACCGAGAGAGGTTAAATCGAGCGAACCAGACTCATATTTGTTTCTCAACTGAATGCATGCACTCCCATATGCAAGAGAACGGACAATGACCAACCATAGTAATATAACTATGTAGTACAGTTCTGTACCCAATATACTTCTTCAACTACTTTGAAGGGAGTGAAATATATATAGAACTGGCAATGACCAACCATAGTAATATATCCATGTTCTTTGTGACCAACGGCTGGTCTTTTCTGTGCATTTGCTTCCGGCAATATACCAAGGGCCGGATCTGGTGTGAAATAGTCTGTGGTGTGCATAGCAGAGCTATTGTGACGATGGCATTTTCCACGCGAGATGATTTTTACGACAACCGGCGACTGGCCAACATAAGGCCTATGAATAAATAAGTAAGGTTGTGGTGGTTCTAGTTACTCGCAAGTCTGAAAGAGTGCTGGACCTTAGTACTGCAAAAAAAGCACTTGGAAATCTCACTGGTAGAAGAAGCGACATAGTATATAAGTATACTTATAATTATAAATATTCTTCATGTAATTAGTTTGTTTTCTATCAGTGCTAATATTATAAATATTCTTATACAATGGAAATACATTCAATAATGTATATTAAATATCAATTAATGTATATTGAATATATCTAGACATTTTAGAAAATATTATTTCCTGTTCGTTAAGTTTATTTTCTAATTTTGTTATGTCATTCAGAATATAAATGTTTTAATGACAATATAGTGAATTTGAATAATATTATATAATATCTGATATTATAATAAACACACTTTATAGCATTCATTATTTCAATGATACGATAAACATTCACACTTTTTCATTTGTCAAAAACAATAAAATAAGCATTTCATGTATCAAATATAATTCGAATCAACGCAACCAGAAAATGTTTAATTTGGCAAGCATATTCAGTTCTACTTCTAGAAGGATTAAGAAATTTTCCGAGAGATAGGTCAAGTCAACAAGTTACGTCCGATTGGCGTCTTTTGTAATGTTTTTGCGATCTTAATGTGTTTTCCCACCTTCTTTTGAAAACGGAGAAGCTAGCCTGCTTGACTCTATTGAGTTCAACACAGGGTTTCCAAAAGCAGAATCCCCTGGCTAGATCGAGGATATTGTGAATACTGTACTAAAACTCTCTATTTCGTTTGAACATAAAAATATTCTAGAGTTACAGAAATTCCATCTTACTCAAACCTACGAGTGGAATAATGGATCGCTATCAATTTCCTCTAAGCTTATTTGTTGAATTCAGGGGGCTGTCATAGAAGGAGTGGAAGTATTGTATCTTCCCTATGTTAAAAAAGGGAGAAGCCTGTGTCATGGCCTTCTTGAGTTTTGTCTAAAGATGGCCATGCTGTGTCTCGATCTCATTGGCTGTGTGGCGCGATCTCATTGGCCGAATACACTCTGGACCGATGTCGGCCATTATTATGGACGGACTTTTGGCGGTGTATTTGAATTCAGAGCCATCATGTTAAATTTAATTTTCATGGAGTTTTGAAAGTTTATGGTATCTTTTGCGGTATAAATCAAAACCGTTGAGTGAATATAGTTAATATTTACGGCAAAATACAACATTTTTGTCGGATTTTGTGTTTTATAGGCTGGTTTGGGTAGAAGTTATGTAGATGTTTTCAAATACACCGCTAAAGTACGTCCACAAAATGGCCGACATCCTACTCCTTATTTCTCTTACTTCCAGTCCCTTAGATGTCGGGTCCCTGGTTGAATTTCTGTTGATGTTGTGAAACTCAATGATAAAATAAAACAATATTAACTATATACAACATCAAATTTTGATGTTGAAAAGTATAATCAGATTCATTTAATTTGACGCTTATATATATATATTGGATATATATATATATATAGGATATATATGATATATATATATATATATATATATATATATATATATATATATAGAGAGAGAGAGAGAGAGAGAGAGAGAGAGTATTTCTTGACGTTGTTGCTGACTGTAGAGTAGGATGGCAAGGAAATAATATCTATCTATCTAGTGCAAAGCGTCAAATTAAATAAATCTGATTATACTGTTGAAAATGTGACTGGTAAAGCCACGGTCCAGTACTGCAGCAATTAAGTAGTGGAATGGACAACATAAAAAGTTTTCTTTTATATTAAAGCTATTATGTTGGGTTAAACCAACCGGGATCAACTATTTTCAATCAGCTGATCATATTTGATTAGAATTATAGTGATCCTGGATCAAACTTGATCTTGCTTGGTGCAATCCAACGCTTTCTACCGAATAAACTCCCGAACTCGCGAAATTGAAAAGTGGAAGATTAATTTAGAAAGAGAAGACCGATCGAAGGAAATTAAAAGAGGTGGAAGATGAATGCATATTGAGAGCATCAGCATCATGGATTTGAAAGCGACGAAGCTATTGCAATTAGCAAAAAGGGACGCGCAAGTGCGTTGAATCAACTTTTAATTCGTCCAATTAAGTATGGGGAGAGGGTTGGGGAGGGGCGATAGGCGGTGGGGGGGGGGGAGGTAGACACGTAGACGCGAGCAAGCCACGAGGGTTACCATATGTTACTGAGCACTAAACAAATACTACAAGTCATTACAGGGTGAATGCATTGCGGGAGTACGTGAGCGACATGATGATCAGTGTGGAGGCGGTGATTGGAGGCGGAGGAGGCGGCTGAGGGGCGGCTGGTGTATGCTAAGAGGCGGTCACGCGAAGATTTGTCGTATAAATCCACTATTTGCGCACAACAATCTACTCATACTGCTGCCACTGCTTATGATGATCAGTGACGCAACTTCTTTTTTTCAAGAAGGGCAGAGAGAAGACAAATTGCTGGATGCATGTACGTACTGACATAATGGTGTCCAAAATCAAACTGATCAACTTGTTTTACTTGAAAATTTACAAACTTACAGCACTGGTTTTAATACAGCTGTTTCTTTTTAACAACAAAACATGAATTAAATAAATCTATTACAAATTCATTCATAACATCCAATAAAATATGTAACTTAATAGAATAGAACTTGCCTGGCGCATATATATGTTTTTTAATTCAACATTTTGAATTTCAATTGTATATGGGGTTGTGCATATGAATTCACAAGAAATTCTTCATGGTATTAATTAAGAAAAAGAGATTGAGAGATAAGAGTTTATGTATTTATTATTTACCAGATTTTAAAAGCTGCAATGACTAAGATTAATAAATGCCATAATAATACAACATCAATGATTTATAGTTTCTCGTGGTATAGATGACTATCAATTTTCATGAAATTTTAGAATTGATTAGAATGAATTTGCAATCAAATTATGAGCGATTCTACATAATAAGTAACCATTTGCTTAATAGGTTAATAGAATCTATAGCCAGCTTCTGAGAGATTCAACTGCAATCAAGATGGATTTAGACGAGTTGATTTACAATCGATTAAGGGAAATCCTACATGATTTTGTTAGTGGAAGAGAATTGAGAGATGCCTCTTGCCACTTACTGACAGCTGCAATGCAAACAAGATCATCAATATTTATAGATGACATAGATTACATACCAGTGCCATTTGTTTCTGAATAAAGCTCCGATACATTTTATTGTAAATAAAATCACTAAATCGGCAATTAATGTTATACTGGAATGGATTAAGAGAAATGTTTATTTCAAATTATCTGTATCCATTATGTAATGTTTTCTTTCAGTTGATAAGTTCATTGTGAAATGTTTTTTTTTCTTTGGTTGATAGGGTCACTATGTACATTTTTCTTTCAATCAATCAATCAATTTATTTGCCATACAAAAAGGTACAATGAAAAACTAGGATAGTTATCGAGAAATACAGAGGAAGAGATAAGAAGAGAATAGATTTATTTTTCATAAAGCTGAAAAGGTTTTTCCCACCCATATCCACATAGAGAGATACAATAAGAAGAGCGAATAACAGGATTATATCAATTTATTGTTATAAAATTAAAGAGAATTATGAAAATACAACTGAGAAAGTTATCGAGAGAGACAGTGAGAGAGATGAAGAGAGTAACAAGGAGAGTATAGAGAATGAGGAGAGAGAGAGAGAATAAGAAAAGCGAGTAATGGCTGTTGATTGTGTGTTGTTTGCAAGCGAGCGTGGAAAGACTATCCGATTTGTCAAGCCGATATTGCCGGGATAGTCACAGGGGCCTCTATATAGATGACAAGCTAACAGAAGTGATCCGCGATGGGGTGTGAAGAGAGACGAGTGGAGAGGCATCCGATGAATAACTATAAGGACAGGAAGAGGAGAAGAAGGAGGAGGACAGGAGGAGGCTGAGTAACGACATGATGGATGTGTGGATTTGAAGTGACCGCGTGGACCCTGCCCTTGCGACAACCCTACGTGAGTGGGATGATGACAGAGTCAGTCACAGATGCCCGCCCGCCCGCTCCCCCTCTGCACTGCCCTAATCCCACCAGAACAGACTTCTGCCACCCTTACAACTTATCACACTTCTTACAATCCCAATTCGCCAATCAGCATTACGATAATCTGCAATCGAGTAGTATGATTTGGCTTATCAATCAAAATAATTTGAATTTTGACAATTCCTGTACTCTGGAAAGATATTACCATAGATTTACGCTTTCTCTATGATATTGTTATATCATAAACATAATAATCGGTAATAATTATAATCCAAAACAACAAATTATAATATCATTCACTTCAGAATCCAAGGTTTGGTTTTCATGCTCCACTTTCTTTTTTTATTTCAGCAATCCGTTCTTCCTTATTCATATCCTTTTTGAACAGACTGGATAAAGGAATAAGTTTCTGATCGGAATTCGGATGCCGGAGTTGCCGGATTCGGAGTGCGAGTTTGGTATGACGAAAACTTGTAACCATTTTTTCACCTTACCAATACAAAAATAAGCTTAATCCCCATTTATGCTAGAAGAGGCTAAATCACATCAACTACTATTTGAGATCAAACTATTGATATTTGTCGAAAACCGAACTGATATTTTCATCCTAAAAAATCACCACAGCATAGAAAGCAAATTTATAAGGTCTAGTATTTACCCACGATTAGATCAGCAAAGTTATTGAACAACAGTTCTTCTTCAAAAAATAGTTTATGTTATTTTAGCCATTCTAGCATATCCAAATTCAAATATCTACCAAGAGCTTAGGTTTGGTGGTTGAATGGATAAATGGAGATTAGTGATAAATTTAGAGGTGAGATGGAAGTGTCGGAAGTCATCGTAGAGTAGAGTGTGAGTATGGGCGAAAAAACGATAAAACGTTGATCGGCCAGTAAAAGCTGAAGATGGGGAATGAGAAATGACTGCCTAATCGTATCGAAGACATCGAGTGTCGCACTGCTGCGCCTAACCCTGTTTGACTTTCATTTTTCCGCTACAGAGAGCAAATCCGGCCCCAGGCTTGAGATCAGTTCGGCTTCCTTTCCCACACCGGGCAGGAAATTTGAATGTTTCCACTCCCCTTTCACAGGCATTCTCTTCTCCGCCGATGGAAAAATCTCAAGAAACGTCTCGAGGCACTCGGTTAGATTCGATATTAATTTTTGCCTAGTGCCTACAAGAAAGTAACCACATATTTCCATATAAGATAAGACAGCTTTCCACGTTGATGACGAGATTGAACTCTCTCTATCCAGGCTGAAGTAGATGTCTCTTCTCATCTATCTATATAGACGTCGAAATTGAAGCCATGTAGGAAAAGGATACCTCAAGATTCGATATTAATTTTTGCCTGATGCCTACAAGAAAGTTACTAAATATTTCCTGTTCAAGGATAAAACAGCTTTCCATGTTGATGACGAGATTGAACTCTAGCCTAAAATACTCTTGGCATCTTTCTAGACGTCAAATTGGTAGCCAAGTAAGAAGAGGATCACTCAGGATCATTCTGAAAACGTCACAGAAAACGTAGAGGCACGAAATCGTTATCTACAGTTTGTGACTATTTATCATCTCTGCTGGCACAAGTAATTTATTATCTTACTCCTCTCAAGATTTCAAGTGAATAAAATATTAAACAATTCTATAATGAAAATCTATCACGAAAAGTGTGAAAAATGTGGAAGTGAATACCCATATCGCACATTTTCTCCCCAATTCAGAGTAATGTCATTTCCATCCACTACGAATTCTATAATTTCTTTCTTCCTATTTTGATTTGATATACCTTTCACAATTATATGGTTGCTTTCTACAATTCTCTATTATTCCTAGTCTAGAGCCGTTTAGTCTAATCTCCATTTAACAATGTTATTATTACCTATTATAAACTTTGATCCAATTTATTGCAACATTCGAAATACTGTAATCACTTTAAACTTCTACTATCAAGCTCCTCCCATATTTGCCAATGGGCGTGTCTAGAGCCAATCACAGCCGTCCAATGGCGAATGGGAGCCATTTTGTTGTTCTGGTGTGAGTGCCATTTTGATAAATAGAATGTTTTTATTTAAGGGAAAGAAGTTTATTGAATTCACAATTGAAGATTGATTTAAGTTTAATACAATTTTTCAGGCTATTTACTTTTCGTTCCTAGAGTGAAATTTCTTGAATAATCTACTATGGTGGCATATTTTAAGTTTGGACAATTACTTGAAATTTAGAGGAAAGGAGATCTGGACTCGATACTAGGAACTCTTTTCCTTCTACTGAGTTAATTGTACATGAACTTATTATTGAAAATATACACATTATTGAAACATTTGAAATACTTTTTTAAATGTTGTGATAAAATTATAGTATTCCACTGCTATTATTATTTCAGTGTTACACTTTACTTTTCAGCAGCGTGTAAATGTTAGACGAATATTGGAATAAATAAACCCTTTCAAGATATTTCAAAACAACCATAAAATATCATATATACCAATAGTATTTCGGTAGAGACAGAAAATCTATAACATGAAAGTCATTTTTTATTTCATGTTAGTTCTGAATTATTATGATAAAAAATATCTTTGCTTACTTCTATTGAAATCATTATCTTGTATCTTTTTTATTTCAAGTTGCTGTATTAGCATATACAATTGTTTTTATTGCTTTTTCAACTTGCTTTCTAAGATTATCACAACAAGATAATGTGATTCTTGACTTTGTGATTTTACAGTTTTGTTTTTCTTGTATTTATAACTTTTTAA
The DNA here is from genome assembly GCA_017141395.1 of Laodelphax striatellus. Taxonomy (NCBI): domain Eukaryota; kingdom Metazoa; phylum Arthropoda; class Insecta; order Hemiptera; family Delphacidae; genus Laodelphax; species Laodelphax striatellus. The sequence continues at coordinate 29,110,981 of CM029544.1, forward strand.
TTATTATTAATGTTTTACTTTCAATTATTAAAATTTTGTATGTATTTTTGTTTTCTGTAATTGGTGTATGCCGTTGGAAGTGAATAAATAAAGAAATAACTACAGCTAAAATCCTAGATTTTAGTCAGCATAACCAATTAGTCTGGAGTTCAAGTACAGTATCAGTACAAGTTCAGTACGCTAACGTCACAACAGACATGGATTTGATTCCCATTACAACCAGTGCCGGATCTACAAATATTGTAACCTACTATAGGAGCAGAGATTTTCAAGCAGTCAGAATTCTTGAAACAATTAGCAACTCTAACAAAAGAGACTACAATCCTAAAACGAAAAAAAATGGGGGAAAACATGTTAGCCACAATAATTTGAGGTAGAACGGTTGTAGAGTAACGCGTAAATTGTAGTATAATGAGGAAAAAGTGGGACATAAGGGGCTTTTATTCCGAGAACCCTTCCTTCATATACGCCGTATTCAGATCGCATTTTCCGTTTTCCAAGTTGAATAAAATGAATCAAAAAGAGGGAAGAAGAAATAAGACCTAACTCCTGACATTCGATGGAGCATATTCTTTTTCAATGTTTCCTTCCTCAAAATCCCTCAGGAGAGAATCACAGGCGCAATGAACCAGAAAATAAAATTTGTATTGAATAGTAGAGTAAAACTCTACTATGAATAGACTACTGTGAATAGTATAGTAATTGTATTGACTACGAGTAAATACAGAAGTAAAGTTGTGGGTCGCAAAACCTAAAGTTTCACACTAATTATTAAAGAATACTTAATAATACTTACGTCACGATATTGACTGATATAATATTGTCGTTCGTTGATAGGAGATTTCAATCGCCATCTCAGACTCAAAAATCCAAAATAACATTCCAATAAAAAGAGTGTTACTCAACATAAGAAAAGCTCAAGTAAATTCAAATCCAAGTTAAATTTTCTTTTCAAGTTCAATTGAATTAAATCACATGTTTGTGTTCTACTCTACGTAGAGTCAGGAACACGTTCTGGAGTTTAAAAATGGAGGCTATTGTAGATTAAAAAAGTATACGTTTTTTATCTGATATGTGATTTTCAATTTTCAATCACTACGATTTATTCATCTAGATGAATAAGAAAATGTATAAATAATAAATTCCCACATGTTTTTCGCTAATTTTCTAAAAATAATTGTTTCTTAAAAAATGTCAAGCAAAAATAACTATTGTTAAAAATTTTTGTAATATTGATGAGAATAAATTATTGATTGATCAGATTGGTAAGATCCAGCCTCCAGCTCTTGAACAGTAGTACCGGACTTTACCGGTCGATTAGATTTTTTTTTGAGGGTGATGCCTACATGAGCTCTAGGCTTGTGCGTGGATAATGAGAGGGGTGATGTTGAGAGATGACGACTGTTTTTAGGCAGTCGGGACCGACGGCTTTTCGTCTCCTCCGAAAGACGGGAGTGGCCGTTTCTGTCAAAATCCGTTCCGGCAACTGTATTTGATCTTGGAACCTTTGGATTATCAGACAGGCGCTTATCGCCCTCGACTACGGACCACTCCTTAGATTAGATTACTTTATTAATGTGGATACCAAAATATATATCTGCTTGGATTCTAGATTAAAAAATTTATAAGTATAAGTGATATTATTCTATTAATTTCATTGATTATATAAGCTTAAAAAATCTCAACCTGAGTATTTTTTTCTAAGATAAGTATTAGATGCAATGGGATAATGTTAATATAGGGTCCGGCACAAAAAACTACCTGATTTGAAATGCGCGCCATTCAGGCGGTATGGTTTATAGCGTACTGAAACCTATTTCATAGGTGCCGGACCCTTTATGATTGAGATTCAAGAAGCTACAAGAAGCGGGGAGGTTTGAACATATAAATGTGGATAAGAGCGAACAGTTCAGCCTCGACCACTTCCGATTCAGAGCCGCCAATACCACTGCAACACAAAGAAATGCTTTGTGCTCAAAAGAAAGCGAATTAAACGGATAAAGATAGCGCCGACAAAATGATGATATTTTGGACATTTCCATCGGAAAAGGGTGCGAATTCAATTTCGAGGCAATAAGTTGTGAGTAGACGGTCACTCTGGCCAAGCCTCACTCCCACTGGCTACTGTCAACATCGTTTTATTTCCTTTTCTTTCACACAACTTGTAATCTAATATAGCAGTGCAAGTGGGGGGGTTATTCTCATGCACAGATAGACGCATCGCTTTCATAGTCCGACAGTAAAGCGTTGCCGCCCACTTTCCACGCTCAAAAGCAGCTCAAACGATTTTTGCCATATTTACCAGAGTTCGAGTTAAATGGACAACAAACAGAAATAATTTTTTATGGTATACTTTTTATGTTTTTTTATGTATAGCTAGTGTTATACATACACTTTAAACAAAGTGATACACTTTACACTCTTATATAGTGATCATTCGATTGGATTTTATTGTGCATCTTCTATATTCATTCCTTCAAGAACACGTCACTCTAAGAAATATAACATTCCCCCATCTCCACCATCCTCGACGAACATTATTGTCAACACAAAAAACGGCCAGCTTTTAATGGCGCCGAATGACGCCCAAATAAGCATACTTAATGGTTATACAAATAAGCATACTTAATAAGCACACAAATACCAACTTGTGCGTGGGTGGAATAAGGATGAAAAGACTGACGGAACGGACTAAAACTAAAAAATAAAATAAATAGGAACTAAATACTACTTTCATAAAAAAATACACACCTACCCACCTACCTACAATATCTATCCATCCTAGAGTATCCATCTATATGTCTATCTATGTATCATTCTAACCTTAAAAAGTAAACAAAAGGATTAAAAATGCTCTAGACTCTAGAGCTATCCATATATCTATCACAATATTTTCGCAACTTATTAAAAGAGAATATTATTAAAAATACTGAAGATCACTTTTTACAGAATCACAATACAAGGAGGATAATGACAGACGGAACGGACTACGAAAGATCTATCTTTCGATCACAATATTTTCACAACTTATGGAAGTAGAAGTTTGTGGATGCTTGTTCAAGTGTAAGTTGCAAGAGATTTTCAAATAACGATGGTTGAGGCTGAAGCAGCATCAAAGTACGGCCCAACAAAGACTTCCTGTCCTATCCCTTGTTTTTCCAACCAACAACTGCATTCAGCGGCATCCATCCGATAAAAACAACATTACTCCGCTTTACGTCCCATCTAGATTTCTGCTTGTTTCATTCAATAGAGAAAATATTCAGCAAATATTGATCCCTGATACACCCCATGGCAAGATGTTGGACATGGAACAACGTGATTTGAAAAGAAATTCAATCATTACTTACAAAAGTAAGTAATAATTATAGTAATGATTGAATCACTTTTGAAAGTAATGATATTACGGTGTGATGAGTGATAAGTTAGATGAACAGTGCGATAAAATTTGAAAACTTCCATCATAAAAGTAAGTAGCCTAATAATAGTCTGATAGTCAATATTCAACATACTTTTATTCTATCACAAAGTTGAAGAAATCAAGGAAGATTCTAAAATGCCTATAATTGGAAGATATTACTTAAACTTAAAAGATTTACTCATACTAGGGAGATATATTTTCTATTACAGTATTATTAAATTAATATTTCCTTTATATTATTAAAAGAGAGATGATAAGTAGTAAGTACTTGACGATGTCCATGTATTTCTTAATATTGACAGCTAATAAAATTCTTGATTCTCAAGGACTGCCATGTGTACACTTTCAATTTCAATTGACTGCCAACATGCAGTCCAATTTTGAAATGAATAGCAGTGTCACGTCAGAGCTCATAGATAACTAGATCTAACTCCAGAACAGTGTGTAACTCAGAGTTCTCCACTCCTTTTCTGTAGTGTAAGTAGACAAATTTGTTCTTACATTTGAAATCATATCAATGACTGCATGTCGGTGGTAAAGTGGAAATTGTAAGTATTGACGTTAATTCCATCAATTTTTATATAGTAATATTCATTCAATTTGGCAGATGCCGAATAACTTTCAGTTAAAATTTCTATGGTAAAGGGTGATGGTCTGTTGAATTTTATTCACGTAAATACTGTATATAACATGTAAAATCATATTTAAAAAAGGAATCAACAGAACATCACCCGTTACCATAGAAATGTTGAAAGTTTTTCGCCATCCGCCAAATTAAATTAATATTACTATAAGTATTGATGGAATTCACTTCAATTCCAGTATTCTATGCTATCGATGATAAGCTGCGGAAGTCAGATCTGAATGTGCATCTAACATATTATACTGTGATTCATTTAATTTGACGCTTGGCAATCAGTAAACAGTTGATGTTACGAAGCATTGACACAAAACCTACAAATGCTGAATCTCGCAGATTATTGCAAAGACTTTGAAAAGGTTTTTCAAATACTTTAAAAAGTCTTTGGATTATTGTGTAAAACATCAGCTGTTTACTGATCGCCAAGCGTCAAATTAAATAAATCATACTATATATTTATTGAATAAAAAGAATCGACACAAAAAGTATCACTAGTAGCCTAGTAGTATTAGTACTACTATTATTATTTGTAGTAGTATTCACTGAAACACAAGAATTATTATATTTATATTACATATTACGTGTATAGTTTGCACGTGCTAGGTGCTTTAAATGCGAAAACTAGGAGTGAGCAGCGAGCCACGGGCTGAAAAAGGCGCAGTTATTAAAAATAGCTGTGCGCTGAATCGTGTCAGTGCAGTGGGAGCAATCACGGGGTAACTGAGGCAGCTCAAATCGGTCATGCTTTGACAGCCCTCTTATCCCGGAAAGCCGGGAAGCGCCTCTTGCAACCTGCTGCATTTCCCCAAACCTACGCAATTTATTGAAATCTAACATTTCTACAGAAGCCTGTTGCAAAACTCTATAACAATTATTGAATTAATAAACAACAAGAAGCCTGTTGCAGAATTGAATAAGAAGTTACAAAAATTCCTCAACGTTTCCCACTTCAAATAATCACTTATCTTTTAATGATCATTCAAACAAATATATAGTAGGTACTTAGAAAAAGGAAACAGCTAATCGCCCGAAACTTCCTGGATTTAGTCACATAAAAGTCCAATTGTTGAGTAAGTTTATGTTTAGATGTCTGTTTCCATCAATGATTTATTCTCCAAAAGAATAACCCACTTGCAAATGTTCAATTGTGAATTTTGAAACATAATATTGTGCTAAGTTTTAAATAAATACAGAAAACTTATCCAAATATTGAAATTTTCATTTTTATTAACGTACAATTTTCGAAATACAAAGAATACAACATATTCTACACAAAATAATATTGGGTATTTAAAGAGTTGAAAAAAGAAATAATTTAACAATAATTAAAGAAATAATTAAAAATAAAACAATAAAGAAATGTTTATACTCCTCATCTAGAACGAATCTATGGGTGAGAAGTTTAGTTAACCTTATTAACATGGCAAATTACTCAAAATTATTCTTTTTCTTGAATCAATGTAACATAATCAATGTTTTCTTCATAAGTAAACAATGGAATTTCCATAAGTTACTTATGAATATCACAATTTACATTGTTTACTCATGAAAATCATGACTTTCGAAGAGTTTTCTATTCATTTCCCTTACTGTTATTGTAGTTTCGAATTTATTTGTTGAAGGAATAGGAATAAAACAAATTCAAACCATACAGCAATTTACTGTTAATCAAAAGTTATCAGAACTAAAAAGACTACTAAGAGAGAGATGAGTGGAATTCCATGAATATGAAGACGATATTCAAATAAAGTGGGAACGTTTGCGCTCAAATGAAGGAATCAAACACTCATATACGAGACAACGTGATAGAGTGACACAACTTCGGATTAAAGGAGTTATTTAACTTTCAATACCCACACTTCAAATTTGGCAGGACTTAGTTTTCTGTGACGATATATCTGAGTTGGCTTTATGTACGTAAAGAAACCCGTAATAACCAAATTACACTGAATTTGACATCAACCAACAGAATATTTCGACAATTAAAAAAAAATAATGAAACGAACGGAGAGGAATGGAAAGTTCTTCATTCCTTGAAAGAACTTCAATGTATTGTACTCACTTTAAAACCCGAATCCCTACCGCGAATTGGAGTAAATTCTCTTTACATAAGTATGTCTTTCGCAAACTCACAGGACGAGTTTGACTCAAGGAATTAAGAGCTTCAAAAGTAGAGTCAGGGGACAAAGTTGGCAAGACAAATACAAGTGATGGTCGTTTGCATGTCTAACGATGGATTGATACGGTTCGTTACCACGGTGTGACACCCCTAGCTGATGATCTTACAGTGTTAGTCCAAGAATAACAAAGCGTTCAGATTTTCAAATATATCCTCTATAGAGCGCCGGTGAAATATTATTGGCTCAATCAATATTGGAAATTCAGTATTATAAATTCAATATTTCAAAATATACATAAATTGTTTCACTCAGAGGATGGCTACAGTAGTCAGTACATTCACATACTTTATTGGTGTATCTTATTTATTTTATAAATTTTTACCACAAGTCGATAAGTTAGAAATATAGATATCTAGGAAAGAGTGGATACTGTTTAATTGAATATTAGTTAGAATCACTATTCTCAATTTAATGAAAATTTCAAAGTTAATGGTATTAAGACGAATCCTGCCAAATGAGTCGAA